>OX451347.1:45195253-45795253 GCA_949629155.1 Myopa testacea
TAAAAATTAAAATAAATAGACATTAAACATTAAGTGTTATATATTATATAAATATGTATGTTATATGTTAATTATTATTTATGTTTTTTAGATATTTATTTTAAAATCAATAAAGAAAATAACTAATATAACAGGAAAATGTTTCATTTATATAATGTCACCAAATGCATAGGATCAAGGAAAGGGTATATTTTCTTCGTATATTCATGTTGAATAATCTTACATTTTCAGTTTCCAAGGCAGAATATATGCGTCTCAAATCTGCATTTTTTATGAATTAATTGTTAAAAAATGCGGCAGGTAAAAACAATTTCTGCGTTGACCTGCCATCCAAAGATTCATTTTGCATATATCTTATGTATATGTATGTATGTATGTATATCCTACCTGCATAGCAACAAGAACGGTAGCTATTGAAAACAACAAGAACATAGCAACAAGAACGGTAGCTATTGACTGCTTCCCTGAAGCATGGTCAAGGTCAAACATGTAAGTGCTAACCTCTCACCGCATATTATGTATTATCATAATTTTATGGTACGAAACAAAGGATATTTGTATTTGATATATAATTTTTAAATTCTCTCTCGACTGCAATTGATACACTATAAATAGAAATTCAATATAATTACCAAATAACTACCAGTAATAACAAAATCCCAAACCTCATGTTGTTGCTATTCAAATTAAAAAACAAATTTACAAACAAAACGACCGATTACTGCCACTCATTCACATCGTGTCGAAGCTGATCGGAGCCGGAGCTGCTCACTTGCTCTGAGCACGGAGCAGCTAATTTGCTCACTGCTCGCAACTGATCGGAGCAGTGAGCACGGAGCTGCTCATTATCTCTGAGCACGGAGCAGCTCACTTGCTCACTGCTCGCAACTGATCGGAGCAGTGAGCACGGAGCTGCTCACTATCTCTGAGCACGGAGCAGCTCACTTGCTCACTGCTCGCAACTGATCGGAGCAGTGAGCACGGAGCTGCTCACTGATGTTGCTCTTTTGAGCGAGTCGGAGCGAGCAGGAGCAAAAAAGAGCGCTCGAGAGTGAGCATTTACGAACCCTGCTTTCATAGATTTTATTTGCTGATGATGTTAAATTCTAGCGAGTACTTAAGTTGGCGGACGTACTCGTATATGTGAATACAGTAGATAGACACACGCAGCGATAGCAGCCAAAGCAGATCGGATGCAGATACAACTACAATTCAGTTTAGATACTTATTCTTTCCCGTGTTGCCAGTAGAGTAGATAATTAAAGTGGTAGCTACTTCTGAATAATAGCAATCATAGCACTATTCTTCTGTCACATCGTTTTAACTGGAACCATAAATGTTGTTTGCGAGTGTTTTTTGGTATATTTGTTAAGCAATAGCTACTCAGTTTCAAAAAAAAACTAATTCATTTTCATTATTGTTCTCTTCTTATCTGCTGTTACTTTTTAAGTTTAAAAAAACACACACACACTCAACACTTCGATGGTTTACTTGACTTAATTGAAACCTTGTACAAAGACCCCAACAACCAAAACGAACTCAAAAACAACAATAATCATAATAATTATAATAATAGAACAAAAGTAAAAAAACAAACACCAAAAAAAACAGATTTTAAATTTGTCTTTCATGAGATTAAAAACAAATCACTCATGTTTCATTTTTCGAAATTTAAAGTGTTTCTTTTGTACTCGTATGTCTTTTTATTGCTTATCATTGATGCCATCGTCAGTGGTGCCGAAAAATGGTACAAAATCTCATTAAAGTGGATGCGTAGAGTGAAGGGGTAAATACAATATCTATGCATGTATACACGGAGCACCCGCCTGAAATCTATGCCGATTAATTAAAATATTTACTTGATATTCCATCCTATTTTTAGCTTACTTGATATCATGGATTTTAGAGATATAGAAGAAGAATAAGATATAGAGCCCTTTACCTAATACCTTTATTATTATTATCAATGATTATGAGTCTTACTAAATCTTTCACATAGTAAATGTGAAGCACAATATAAACATATACTATATAGTGTATATATATAAGAGTATGCTTATAATTTCTATAGTTTCAGTATAGTAAAAACCAATTGAAGCTTTTCAAGTGTGGCAACACTGTTAAATCTCAATTAAACACTTTAAAATTTGCGCTAAAATAAAAGTGATTTCTTGTATTTCATTTCGTAGCTACGATGCTATATAACCATAAATAACAGAGTACTTATATTTGGTATACAATCTGAATCATTACTTTGAAAACTTAAACGATAATCTTTATCGTTTTATAGCAAATTTTTGAATCAACACAATTAAACTTCAATTGATATTGAAGTGGTTTCAATGTTAAATGAAGTCCAGAGAACATCATCTTTGACAGGATTCATTTTGCTATAAATGCTAACTGAGAAAAAAGAATTCCTGTTACTGGATATTCTCATAGATTAAAAGTTAAATATGATATCACGTTAAATAATCTTTTAAGGACAATTAAAGGCCGATATTTAGTACGTGTAAGCTTTAAATAAAGCATTACCATTCATTTTAATGCGACAAAATATGACAAAAGAACTTTAAATGATAAACTTATCGAAAGAATAACCCTGAAATCGGAAGAATAACCCTGTCATTGCTTTGGTAGTGGTAAATATTTTCTACTTTGACTGGGGGTTTTTCTTTTGTTGTTGTTTTTTGTTCTTCTATAAAAGTATTCGATAATTTCAATTGATATCTTCTACAAGAATTCGCTTTTGGAATTTTTTAAATTCTTGATTTAATAACAGCAATATTAAAGTGTTGAATATAACTTTATTATCTCTTAAGACTCTATCTACGAGTAGAAAATATTTTAGAAATTCCTAGCAGCTCGATTTTTAGTCTGAATGAAGATGATTATAATTTGAATTCGTACAGTTTTTTGCACAAAAACGTGTATATTGTCTAGAATAATACTATATAATGACAAGAATAATGGATACCAACAAATATAAATATAAATAAATACCACTATGTATTGTATAATGAAATGGTTTTAAAAAACAACAAAATTAAATACACTGATAAATTAGTACCTTATCTATGCAGTTTTTCCAACAGCACTGCTGCTGAAAACTTTTATAATTATTTGCATTTTATCTAGAAATAATTTTGTGTTTTTTTTGTCCTTGTCTTTTGTTGATTTTGTTGTTGTACTCTTGATATTTTCAAATGGTTTTAATGTCTTCGCTGGTGTTTCTGGTGCTACTGTTGTTGTTGTTGTTTTTGTTGTAGTTCTTATTGTTGTAGTTGTTTTGAATAAGATAAACTTTTATCTTTTGTATATGCAATAAAAACAAAAACAATGAACTCAACCAACCAGCGAAATGGTTTGGTTCGGCGAAAACTCCATCGCAAGCAACCGTAGCAGAAGCATGGATAGTGTATTGCTACTGAATGTAGCAAAAAACAACAACAACAACAAAAATAACAATTATCAAGAAATTGTTGCTAAATGTTATCCATAGTTTCTTCCTAAATCGGAGTATACTTAAAGTGCGTAAGTTGTTTTTGACATATTTAATTAGTTTTAGAGAAACAACCAACATTTTATTTAAATTTAATCTGTATTTATTATTTAGTGAAGGTTAAAAAAAGAAGTCACCATCGCAGCCCATCAACGCAGCCACTCAAGTAGTGAATCAGGTTCATTAAGGGTTCCAGACCCTGATACATTCCGAATGCAAAAACCTAGAAACCTGTATTAGTCACTACAGCCCCTCGAAAGCCTTGGGATATATGTCTCAAATAAGTGATCAATATATTAGAGTTCTTAAAATCTTAGCTTTGAGAGAGTAAGAAGAGCCTCTGAGTTCTGGAATGAGTATTACTTTAACTTTAGAGTTGCACGAATCTTTTACTTCGTCCGCAAAACAACGTAAGAAATGCTTAAATGGGTTCTCCAACATGAAGATCAACATTGGACTAGGAAAAATCTTAGAACTCTGCTTGGTTCCACGAATCATAATAATGTTTAAGTATACACTAAAATACATTGTGTATAGTTTTAAATATCTTGTATACAGTATACGATAAACGCTATGATATTTAAATAACCCGCAAGAAATTATTTTATTTTAGAAAAAAGCACGTCTTTCTTATCACCGTCATTATTATTCACTGTGATAAGTGACTGGCACCAAAAAAATGTTTCCTCCATTTTTGCGTTCTTCTTTTTCCTGTTCTTTTTTTTTACCCTACCATCCGTTGTTGCCCTCACTTTTAATTGTTGTCCTGCATACTTACATTTTGTTTGTATCATTTTATTTTTATTAATTATTTTTCCTGCTGCTGCCTGCATTTTTTCCACATTTGCACACAACTCGTGATAACCTGCTTATTTATTTAAAAACTACCTTTTTTCAGTTACAGTTTTTGTTGTTGTTGTTCTTGTTTCTGTTTGCGTAGTTTTTTTCTTTTAAATCGTTTTAATTATGTTTTGAAATACTATACAACGTAAAATGGAAGGTTTTGATTGTAAACACAAGCAACAGTTGTATTTTTTTTAATGGAGGAAAACATAAAATTAAATTCATTTTTGTACTCGTTTATTTCGTAAAATTTTCTGGTTGGTTGTTGATTTCTTTAAAAAATTTTTATCGTTTTTTACTTATATTAAAGCTTCATAAATACTCATTGTTTAAATAATCATGTAAACAATCATCATGTATAAAAAATAATCATGTACAAAAAATAATCATGTATAAAAAATCATCATGTACAAAAAATAATCATTTATAAAAATTCAATGTATAAAAAATAATCATGTACAACAAATAATCATGTATGAAAGAATGGAAATTAATTTTTTTTTAAAATTCAATCTCTAGTTTATATAAATTTCTGGCTTATCTTTGAACAAATTATAATATTTTTGTATTATTATATTATCTACATTCTGTGTTTCTCTAAATAGTGAACATATTCGGAATAATATGGTTATTAAAATAGATTTCATTTGAAAGTGTAATTCATCGATAAGATCAAAAAGCAAACCAGAGAAATAAATTAAGGAAAATATTTAATTAGCAATAACAAAATCAACCTAGCAAAAGAAGTTCTTCTAAACTTAAAGCGGTTTATACTTAGATTTCTTCTTAAAAACAAAAATTCTTTGAAAGTGTCACTGAAAGAATGGAACTCAAAATAAAAACAAACAATAGAAACCCAAAGGAAAATCAATGGCAAAAATAAGAACAAAAAAATTTCCCAGAGTAAAGAAGAGTGGCATTTTAATTGCAACTGTAATAAATCATTACAAATTGGGGAGGTGGTAAATTTAATGCAGCTTGCGTAACAGTAACAACAACTTTAATTAGTCTCTTGTTTGAACAACAAAAACCCTGACTAAAGAGTATCAAATTAACGCAGTGCAATATTTTGTGCGACCTTCTTTTGGCGCCATCGTGCGGTGAATCACCGTATGTTGCTAATGAAAGAGAAGGGAGGGGAAGAGAGATAGAACGAAGGAAAGTACAAGAGAAAGAAAGACGGACAGAGAGAAATAGAGAAACAGAGAGGGAGAGGAGTATTACTTTTATTATTATTATAATCTATAAAAAGAAACCAGCCGGTGGCCCACCTGATATAATAATAAAATCTGAAAATCTACCAGGCTTTTAAGAGGTAAGAACTGTTTGAATTTTCAATAATTGTATTTATAATAACTATAATATTTCTAGACATAATTTTGAGTCCACAAGTAATTGCTCTTTCTCACATCTATGAGTTCATATACAATATTAGAATAACGCATAAGTATCGAGTCGATAACTAATATAATGGATTTTGCGGCATATCAAAACTTATCAGCTGCGATTTTCCAAGTTCAAACACCATACAAATGACACTTACTCGGGTTTAACCCAGATCTCTATCTAGCTCTAGATCTCTAGATCTCTATCTAGTATAGTTCATTAAAAAACTTCATAAGATTATGCAATAAAGTTGAATGCGATTTCGAGTTTAGCGAAATTTCCTGGTCGCTTTTTAATGAATTGAGATCCATTAACACCTTTCATAACATGATAAGCCAAAAACATTAAGTTTGATTAATATACCAAAAATGCAACAATAAAAAATGATAAACAGAATCTGTTTAATAATAAAACCTAATAAATTTCATATTCTTTTGTTTTTTCAATAAATTAACTTTGATTTTCATTACCTTTATTCAGCGGCTTCGGATTCGACTGTTTTCGTCTGGACATTTTATGTTGTCAAATCCGTTGGATATCCGATGGAGCAGGGCGGGGGCGGGATGGAGCAGCACAGCTACATGTAAACCGTTTCTTTCGTTGAAAACCTGAAGCAGTTAGTTAGCAGTTAATTCAGCTGGTTACGGCGACGGTAAATCCAAATAATTTGCCCAATAAAAGAAGGATGAAATGCGTGTTTTTTTTATAAACTATTTTATGTAAACAAAAATAGACCCGATAACAATTAGTTACAAAAACACAAAGCAAAAAAAAAAAACACTTTCAACTTGTTTTTATCTCGTTCCGATTTAATTGTAAAATCTTTTCAAGCCAGCCACAAACAGCAATAAAATAACAACAGCATCAACAACTGCAACAAAAATATACTGTAGATAAGCACTTTTTAATGCAGTGAAAATCAATCAATCAACAAATTATCAATTATTTAATTAATTATTTAATCAAACTGATTTCAATAATACAGTAATTATAATGATGTTGATAATATTTGCCAATCTATGTTTGTTTTTGTAGTTTAATAGTGTGTTAAAACGGTAAAGTGCAATTCTTTGATTGCAATCAGCTGATAATGACGAAATCAGCAGCAACAATAACAACAACAAAAGTAACGACGCGTTCAGTTCGAATTTAAGGTAGTGGTGAAGTACAATTTAATTAACCCGGCCAGAAATTGGTTGGAAAGCACGTCCGTACAACACGGCGAATTACTCACAACTGATGGCGAGAATTGTGTTCGCCATCGGTGAAGAAAACAAAAGCTTAAAAAAAAACAAAAATAAAACCACAAATTTTAAAAATAAAAGCAACAACAAAAATGTCAACAGACGAATTCAAACCAACTTCGACGAACATGAAAACGAAGAGGATGAACGAATAACGACGATTAAAGCGTATCTGGCGAATAACACAAGGAAACGAAGATTAGCAAATACCGGAACCGGATTTGTTTTATTGTTGTTGTTTTTGTTGATGCGTTTTCTTTCATTTTAAAAATATTTTGCCTGCATTCCTTGACATTTCTGGAGTGGAATGGCAGCATTGGAATTGCAGCACACATTTTGACGTTTACTGCTGCTATTGAGATGCCAACGTAGCATTTAATTGTAACAACAATAAATATCTTTTTTATTTTTTTAACTTATGAAGTTTTTATTTCGATTATGTTACCTTCTCAATTATACGCACTCTGCATTTATAGGTATGTACTCCTCGATTATATGAATTTTCTATAGTAAAAATTTTTTTGGTCTACTCTAACAGTAACAATAAATATAAATCAAATAAACAAATTTTATAAAAAAAGTAAATAAGTGAAAGCAATGTATTCAAAATTCAAAATTTAAAGTTGAATTTATCTTTAAAAATACACGTTCTTTAGTAAAATGCTGCTTCACATAAATGAAGGGTAATTTTAATATCTTTCCAACGATATCAATAACATGTCAGTATCTCATACGGTTTACGACAAATTTTCTTGTGGTATAGTTTTTGTTGTGTATAGTTTTATTTTACATTTTTTTATTTTTTCCAGAGTTGACATCTCATCGAGTTGCGTTTTGCAAAATCGTGGGCCAAAATATATTTTGACGTTTTCAAGTTATTAGTGATTTTATTTTCTTATCGCTATCCTCTCTCCTGCTCACGACGTTCGTTGATAAGAATCAAAACAAAAAATAGAAAAACTCATTCTTCGACGTTGTTGTTCTTTTCTTTGTCTTCTCTATGTTGATGTTGGTCTCTGATAAGCACAAAAATTCGATTAGTTGCACGTAGCTAATTAAAAGTTAAAATTTGTTGAACAAATATCATGGAAGACACGCTGTCGTTGGTTGATTTTAAAACTTCGGAAATATATTTTCTATATTTTTCACTCACAGTTGTCATTGTGGAGTTTTTTCATACATATATTTACACAATCCTAAAACTTTTCGGTCAGTTTCGTTAAAGAAATAAAAATACACAACTCTTTAGCTCTAGTTTGACAGTACTGTTTTGTCTAAAACATTGTTGTTGTGATTAATTTCCTTTCTATTTCACCGTTCTTTCGCATAATCGTGTAAAAGAAATAAAGTTCTGTAAAGCTGATTGCTACAGAACCCGCACACAACCCGATTCTAACTAGATTTGTAAATGTAGTGGCTTGTGTCTTCACTGTGCTGTTTTAATACTAAGTTGTTTCATTAATTGATGGTTTCTCCTGACCGGCAGATGGCGCTGTAAAACTAAAAAATTTCTCCCATTTAGGCTACGATTCAAGAATATTTAAAGAGAATTAAAAAACTATTAAAAAATTAGCATTAAAAAATAAAGTAACAAAAGTCTAACAATATTTATTGTCATTTAGAAATATTTAAAAGATACCTTAAAAGGATATTGAGAACTCTGTTTATTTAACAGTCGGTTAAATTAACAGCCTCGCTACTCAAATGCTGATGAGTCCGGCCGGAAATGAAAATTTAGGCACCGGAAATGAAAGTTTTGGTTCCGGATTATCTTAAAAAAAAAATTATCTTCAAAATTTTATTTAAAAAAAATGTAAATTAGTCTGATTAATCAAATTAAAAGTTTCTTTTGTTTGTTGGTACCGGGAAGTATAAGGAAATATAATCAATCAATTACAATCGATTACAATAAGTAGTAATTCTTTTAAACATTATTATTAAATCACACAATTTCATTACTCATTTCATTTAGTTTTTAAAAGAAATTCGTAACTTAAAGGAGACAAAAAAGGTTTCCCAATTCCAAGCGTACGGACGCTATACGAACGGAAAAAAAGAATCGACATAACGTCGTTCTTCCTGCTGCAAATGACCACAAAACGTAGCTTGGCTAAAAACTTGTTAATGCACTGGGAAAAAAAAGCCAACCAAAAATTCCTATCATCCAAAGTCGCATGTTAAAGAGATTTAGTTTGCGTATTTTTGTATATTTTTTTAAATTTTATTTCCTTTGTATTTGCATAGAATTTAATTTATTTCAAATAGAAATGGCGGCTGTGGCGCCGGATGTACTTCATTTCCGTTGCTGTCGACATTTTTAAAATCTATGAGCGCGAACAATGCAAAGCAGCTTCTTTTTTAGATCTCTTTTTCTTGCTTTGGTCGTTGCCTCCCTTCAACACCTTTTTTATTATAATTGCAAACGAAAATAAAAGCGAAAAAGGTGTAAAGTGACCAAATTTCAGCAATAAATTTATATATTAATCCGCTGCAAAAGATTTCCGACAACGAGAACTAAACGAAGGACCGGAAGTTCGACATTACAAAAAAAAACAAGAATAAATGAGAGTAAAAGCATATAAAAAAGCATGCTTGAGTAAAAATTAAAAGGATCCCATTTTCAATTATTTGTTGTTGCTTTTTATGCTTTTACATTAATATTTTTTGATATTTTCTATGAAAGTTTGCTGTTAATAAAAGTCTCTAATATTTATATGAGTATAATGAAGTATGTGGGCGTAACACCCCTTTTATAGTGTAGTTTTTAATAGACCAATACTATGTCTCAGATCGCTAAACTATAATCTACTCTTTCTATCATAAGTAATTCGCTTTGATTCGCCATTTTTTCATTCCAATCACTCATTGAAGTATACACTGAATACGCAAACAAGTGGGAGGACCACACCCACCTTATAAGTACAAAATTGACTGATGATGAGGATCAAATTTTAATGAATAATGATCACTAAATGAGAAGGTTCACTTTAATCTCATTGATCGCCTTCACTTTAAAGCCTCTATAGGTTATACTTGAACGTAAAAGTGATTCGACCACGCCCATTATAGGTCTAGTAGATATTATAACTCGATTCAGATGCTCGGGTTTCATGATGTGGGCGTGTCTTTGCAGTTGACTTGGAGAATTTGTTATGTTTGCAGACAGAAATAAGGTACTCGTCGAAGAATTCATTTTCTATAATAATTCGGGCGTGGCAGACTGAAGGATCTAAGAGGAGGTTATTATTTGGAGAGACATGATGATGTAGTGGCAAATTCTTCATGTATTAATGTCAAGTGTTAAAGTACCTCTTTCTTTTAATACTTTTAATCTTAAACTGGAACTAATTAAAGATTAACATCAAGTTTAACTTTAAATAGCTAATTTTTATTGTTTATTATTCAAATTATTAAAAAAAATGTTGTTTACAATATTAATTTTTATTTTAAGCACTTATTTTGTTCTTGCATCTAGAAAAAAGTAAGAATAAAAATTGATTGCGTCGCTGATCATTTTTCGGTCATCACAACTCGCTTTTTCTGGTTATCGTTGGCCTAATTTGACCCAGCCTCCTCTTCCCCTCCCCTGCACCCTCACACTCCTTTCCATGACAACAAATTAAAACGATCTGCACTCTGTTCTGCCGACAACAAGAATAAAGTTCGAAATTATGCAAAAGCAGAGAAAAGAAGAAATGAATATTTTAAAATATCTGATGAAATAATCAAGTTTTGTGGCATAAGTTGATAAATCCTTCGAAGGAGGGTTATTTTTAGCATCACCTCAGTTGTGCTCAGCAGAAAGCTATAGAAATTTCAATGTATTCATTTTGATTTAAAATTAAATGAGGATTAAGCAACGGAGACAATCGAGCTACATCTGAGCGACACCTGAGCGATATATCAGATCGCCAGAGAGAAAGGCGTGAAGAGCGAAGGAGTAACTGGGAGGCAAAGTTATTTATTATACATCGGCTTGTTTCTATTTTAACTAGGTTTTTTTAATTTAATTTAGAATTATTTGTTTTCTAAACAAAAGCAATTTCAAAAAGAAACCAACCGATGGCCCACCCTAAATAATAATCACTTTATTATATATTATTATTAAAATTATACTTTGCGATATCTTTTACAAAAATTCGCGCTCCCGATTAAAACAAAAATACTGGTTTATTTTTGTTCTTTAATTTAATTTGCCTCAAAAATTTGGTGAAAGTTGTAAAAATGATTTTTTCAGGTGCCTGAAATATCAGCTGATTTGAATAAGAAAAGAAAACAGTAATAAAAAACGACTTCCGTAAAAACAAGAAAAACAATTTTTTTAAGACAGAAAAATATTTAAATAAATTTAACATAGAATAAATTTGTTTTTTTTTAATTAATTGCAAAATTTGAATTAATTTAATCGACTGCATATTAAATTCCAAATGAATTAAACTCAAGTGAATTGAAGTGGAAATTAAAAGAAGATCGCTTTTAATAAAAATCAAAGAACTTTTTATTTCTGTTGATAAGAGAATTTATAAAAGTTTTTCGTTATCTTGAAAGATTATAAAGGAGGACTTTTTTTTAAATTCTTCCTCACTAAATTTAAAAGAAGGCCAGACTTTTGCACCAAGCAAAATAAATACTCATAATAAATCTAAGTAAATAAACTGTGCTAATAAAATATAAAGATAAAAGTGTCAAAAAAGAGGAAAAACCATTTTAAATTCTAGGAGAAGAAAGGAGATAACAATCTTAAAAAAGAACAAAAAAGCGTCGTGTCCAAAAAATCCTATATTATAAAAATGCATATTAAAATTGAAATTAAATTAAATTTGTATTAAAAAACGTATTACAGTCTGTATACTGTCTGTCATTCTGTCCGTTGCTTGTCTAACTCCTGTCTGTGTCCTGTCTGTGTTCTGTGTGTCTCCTATCACCCTCACCCTATGTCTCTTGTTTCTCTCTAATCTGCCTCCTCTTCTATCTTTTGTCTGTCTCCTGTTACTGTAAAAAATATAGCCACATTACCAGTCCATTGATTATGCAAATGGCCCAAACCAGTCAAGAACCACGCCTTCTTATTGCATGAAAACTTATTAATATTGTTGGATCCACAGCAATGGAGACCACGTCCAGGTTGACCCATTTTCCTCGTAAGGGAATATAGGTTAAACTATGACTAAATAAGTACGAGAATAGTTTTGCTGAAGTTCGATCATCTGCCAAAAGATGTCTCTGAGGATACTTTTACTCTTCTGATTCTGATGTATTCATATATACATCATTATATTGCAATTACGATATACTATAGAGACCATATGAAACTCACACACATGTGTGCATACACACATATGTGCATATATACGAATGCACACATACATATGTATTGTGTGTGTGTGTGTGTGTGTGTAAAAATTCAAAAGAGATGATCGTGTATATTTTATGCTCTTGCGTGCTCTCTTCATGTCGTTGTTTTGGTTTTTTTTTTTGTTTTTTTTTTAAATGAGCGCTCTAAATTTGTGCATTAATTTTATTGTTTTTTATATGTTTTTTCTTTGTTGTTCTTCTTTTAATTGTTGATCTTTCGCACCCACGATACTTAGTAATGAGCAAAGTTCAGTCGTTGTGACTATTTTTTGTTATTATTATTGTTTGTGTTGCTTCTTATTTTTGTTATTGTTATTGTTGTTTTTTTAATTGTTGTTGTTGTTGTTGTTGGGGATTGTGTTACAGTTGTTGCTTTATGGTTGCAGTTTTGCCACTCATTTGTTTACGAAGAATGATGTTGGTAATCATCGTGATTATGATAATCATAATGAGCATTCTATGGACTATGTGAGTTACGTAACTTTTTTCCAACATTTTTCACTTTATTATCGCCAGAATCGTTAGGATTTTAGTTTAAAAAGTAAGCCAATCGGTCAGCGAACTTTTAATCTTTCAATCAGCCATTCAGCACGTCATTCAATCGATTTACCGAAAATGAATGGACGACCCACAACAAACAGTTAATCAGTCAATCATAAAAGCAGAGAAAAACACTTCCAGATCTGGAGGGTGATTCGAATGGCATCAAAGAGGTTGTGGAACTTATTATCGAAGCGGATGTGGTCACTTTAGACCACATCAACAACAACAACAAAACCTAAAAACAATCCCGAAACCTTATCAGCGAACATTGTTGTTGTTTTGGTTGCTGTTGTTGTGTATGTATTTTTAGACCTCCGAAGGCGGCAGAAAAAAGAGGCGTGTATTTTTGGGATGTCATTCCAGAGTGTGATTAATGAATGCATCGCCCGGTGACGGACGGAGGGTGGGCTCAGAAAGCAAAATTTTCGACAGCTTAAAGAAACTGTTTATATAAATTATAAAATAAATGCAAATTCAGTTCAAAATAAACAAATATAAGATGTAATTTAGAGGCTAAAAATGCCTCTAAATTTAAATCAAAACAGAGAACAATTCATAGCGATTCACTTTTGAAGTGAATTTAAAGCGCCCCGAAATCTGGAAGACTCCCGAAAAAAAAAACAGCGGCCATGTTACGGTTTGAAGTCAGTGAGCGATAACTGCTTAATCGGCATTGTTGTTGCTGTTGTTGTTGCTGTTCTTATTACCGATGTAGTTGTTGTTATTCTTCTTGCAGTTCTTCATCGCCTTCGTATTTGTCATCGCCTTCGTCTTCGTCTCTCGTCGTGTCTTCGTCTAAATATTTTCATTGTTGTTGTTGTCGATAGCTATTTTGCTGCTGCTGCACTTCATTGTGTTGTTGCTGTTTTTTGGCGGGCTGATTTGACGTTCCGTTTGAATCACTTGGTCAGCGCCTGATTTCGATACTGAAATGTAATGACATCATTCCGAAGTTCAGTCGCTCGGCGTCTGGGTTTTTGTGGTTGTTTTTGTTTTTTTTTTTTTTATTATTCTGTTCTTTGATTTTTGTTTAATTTTTGCTATTTTTTTTTTGCCTGAATTTTGTGTGGTCGATTATCTTTGTTGTTATTGTAATTGTTATTAACGTCCTTTCGACAACAAAGTAAATCGTATTTGGTTCTACGATGTCTCTCTCTCTCTCTCTCTCTGTCTCTCTCTCTCTCTCTCTCTCTCTCTCTCTCTCTGTCTCTCTCTCTCTCTCTCTCTCTCTCTGAGTCTCTTCCCCCTCTCTCTCTCTCACCCTCTTTTGTTCTCTTTCTTTCTGTAAAATGTACCTATAATAATTTTAACTACTTTTTGGGAAAGTTGAATGTCTTCATTTAAAGTGTATTCATCATCAATCGGAGGGAGGTCATCATTTAGACGAGGTGACGTTTTAACCGCAGAGTGTGATTACAGCCAAGCACAAAATATTTTGAAAATAAACAGCCCAAAAATATATGTAGATAAACAAAAAATAAAAAATACGACGCAGAACAACAATTTGTATATATAAAAAATAAATTAATATTTATAAGAAAAACAACAACTGGACAAACAAACGATCAAAACAAAATAATAATAAAAAACAAACAACGGATCTATTATTATTATTATGCACTTGGGGACAACGCAACGCGACCTATAGACCTATTGTGCCCCTCATTGACTTCATGGTTCCTGGATCAATCCATCCATCCAACTCCGCCTAAAGTATAAAGCAATGTGCTTAGTTTAAGTCTTAAATAGGCAAATAAAAAAATAAATAAAAAATACCTCTTTTCCGATACTGAATCCCTTTAAAGACGCAATCCTCAAATTTTCCATGAATAAATGACAGAGTCAAATAGTAGAAAACTACAAACATTAGAAACACTCCATCGATTCCATGCTGTTTATCTATCTTTAGATTATCTGCGACACACATCAGCGACAATAGATATGCATCAAGAGCACACCACCTACGAATCTGTCAAATCACAAACGTCAGTGCCATGATAACGGATGAAGGCAACGACGCGGCGTTGCGTGACGTCAGTAGTTCCTGCAGCGCGAGTTTGCGAAGCTCTTGTAACCCACGTTCGCGAAATACGACCTTAACGAACGGTGGTAACAAGTGTCGCAACAGAAGCACTTCACAAACCAGCTGCATCACAAGCGGAGCAGATCTGGTGGGTGTCCGTGCTATTTTCTTACGGTACTAAGGCAGCGTTACGTCCATTTTCACTGAACCCGAAACTCAACAAAAGCTGGGGAAGTCAAGAGCTTCAATCGACGGGGATGCAGTCCAGCTGCTGATAGAACTTGGGACAAAGGGAGAAATGGTAGGGGATCTTATGGGTGGTAGGAGATCTGTAGCATGGTAGGAGATCTGAAGGGAGAGGGGATGAAGGATCTCTTTTAGTAATATTCTTGTGTTTTAAAGCTTTCTAAACAGTTTTTCCTGAGATGTTCTCTAATAAATAATCTATTTATACAGTAACTTAAATAACTTTATAATTCATGGCTTATTTCAGGCGATTTTTGCATTACAATAGAAAAACTCTTCATATTCTCTGATCTGAGTGATTCCCACAATTGACGACTATTATTTGACGACCCTCATTTGAATGAAGACAATTGATTCTGATGTTGAACGGTTTGAGTGATTGGCAATAAAGTAGCATTTAATTACTTAACATATTATCACCTTTCATTATTATTATTATTATTAATCCGTAATTTTTTGCTTTTCTAGCTTAACTTGTTATCACACACTATGAGCTAATCTTCACCTTGTTTTCATTTTCTTTTGGTTTTTTTTGCTGTTCTATTTTCTTCTCACCTGCTTTTTGAGTCTTTTGAAAAGTTGAACACTTTAATTGCTCAATACAATTTATTATTATTACTAACACATTATTTATTTGCGGTTTTTTTGTTGTTGTTGTGTTTGTTGTTATTGTGTTTCCTTACGTCACAACTATAATAAAGAAGTACTTGTAGCTGCATACATACATACATTGATATTGTATATAAGCACATCTGTTCGAATGAATTTTCTTAGAATCTGGAATTGAAAAACGCTTTCTATCGATTGAATGTTTTTCGAATCGATTCGTATTGTTGTGAATAATTAATTTCTGAGGAAAGAAGATTAAAACAAAAATAAATAATCATTGATTTTTATTGGCTTTTATATTTAATGATCATTTATATTTTTCTCTCATTATATTTTATGAAACAGTGTACATTTCGCACATTTATGTTATGTATTTGCAATATTTTAATATATGTGTATTTTTTAATAAATTGTATTAATTTAAAGACAATAAAAAACCCACCCATGTTCATGTCCTGAAAATTAATGCACACAAAATAAGCATTAAAATTCTCCGCACATTTTTTAATGAAGTTCATTTGAACCTGAAATTGCGATGGGGTTCATTGGCGTTGGTAGTCGAGGTGCTCTTCTTCTTCTTCTGCTTCTTCGTCCACTTCCACTTCCTTCTCTTCGAGAGATCAACGAACGTTCGTCGCCGTGACGCTGCGCCGGCCGTGACCCGTATTTACTTGAAATGTACTTGATATCAAACAACAACAACAACAACGAAGGCAACAACAATAACAAAAGCACCAACAATAACCACAACAACAACGAAACAATTTAACAGAAACCACTATAAAAGCTGAGTTTATTGTGAATTTCGTTGTTGTTGTTGTTGTTATTGTCGTCTACCGCGGTAGCCATCGTGACCGTCATCTGTTAACACTGCAAAACACAAAAAACATAAAAAAAACAAAACAAAACAAAAAAAAACAGTAACAACAGCTACAAGTGCAAAAAAAATTCAAAAAGAAACATAAATTTCAGGTGGCCCATCGGCTGGTTTCTTTTTAAAATGGATGTTCTATCAAAAAATTCACATTCTAAAAATTTTAAAATAAATTAAAAAACTTAGACATATGTACGTATGTATATAGAATATAAAAAAATTCGGTTGAAATAATTGTTCACTTCATTTTTTCGACGCACGTCAAGGAGGCGTGATAATTTTTCATTAAAAAATATTTTTAATCATTTCTCAAAGTTTTGTCATTTGATACTCTTGTTGTTGTTATTGTTTGCCGTTTCAATTTCAGTATTTCATGGCGTTGTTGTTGTTGTTGTTCGTCGCTTCAAGTGATAGCAGCTGCCTCTGAGGCCAAACAGTACCGTAGTCACTGTAAACACAGAGAAGGCACGAGATGGCGGCGTGCCTACTGATCGATCCCCCAACAAATGAAAGCGAACAAACAAGCGATTTCACAGAAGAAATCCCACAAGAAAAATGTATCAAAACAAACCTACGATCATTTATATCATTTTATATTATATGATTTCCTTGCAATTTCTTTATGGAAGTAAAATACAATATTTCATCTTTTTAGACTCAGACGCAATAAACATATTTTTCATGGTACATAATTAAATTTATTACTTAAATTAGTAACTCATTATTTATTAATATATTTATTTAATTTAACTGAGAAATGTTTACCCCTCCCACACGGTTTTTCCCATCATTCATTTGCTTATCTTTCTCCAAGCTAAATATGAGTAATCGTATATAAATGGTGGGCCATCAGGTGGTTTCTTTTTAATATTGCTATAAAGACAGAAATTCAATCATTCCTTAGTAATCGAATATTAATATTTATGAAGTACTTATAATGAGTATAATATATTGTATATAAAGAATATACTATCATTCTAACATAATTAAGAAAGTACTTGATGCAAAAAGAAACCATCCGATGGCCCACCCTATATTCACATTCGCACACACGCATAAGCATGTGTGTATATGTGAATATATCCGCACACATATAGATATGAATTCGGATGTCTTTCCTTCAATTGAGTTGTTAATCATCATTGTTGTTGTACTAGTTTAGTTATTTTTATGGGTGTGACTCTTGAAAAACTGTAGAGAAGGTGGTAAAATGCAACATGTGCGTCGTTGTCATTGATTTCATTGTTATTGTTGTTGTTATTATTGTTGTTCTTGTTGTTGTTATTTTTGCTGGTGTTATTAATATTGTTTCTGTTGTAGTTGCTTGTTATCAATCGAGGACAACCGCCGACGACCAGACTGTGTTCTAGTTATGCAACCTGTTGCCTTGCTTGTTGTTTGAGGCCCAATTAAATTGAATTTCACTCGATTATTTTCCGTAATCGGATAAAATTTCCATCCTCTGCCCCGTCCTAAAATTTATCGCGTTCCTTAACAACAAAAACGCTCGGGGGCTTCGGTTTATCGGATCGAACGACGCAGATAACGCAACTGATATTAGATTTTATTCGAAATGGTGTATTTTACGTGTTCAGTGACATTGAGCGGTGGTCTTTTAATCGCCGGCGGAAGTCATCGCGAAGGAGAAACGTTGTCCTTCAAATTTATATGCATTTATGCATTTATGAACATCATTATTGTGTTTATGATCAGACTTTAACTGCTACAGTGTACTTCCTCATTCTATCGTGTCGTATTTTCGCAATTAACCACAAGGAAATATGAAAAATTGCACATCAGAATTGAAAAAACGAAGAAAAACACTTCATGGATAAATTTTGTTCTTTTTTTTTTTGTTTCTTTTTTTCGAAGTATGAGTAATTTTATAAAAAGGAGTTCCATCATTCTTAGAAAAAATCCATCAAAATTTTCCGTTGCTCTCTCGTGCAGTGAGAGAGAGCGTAGTGACGCACATCTACAGTAGTTGGTGTTGTGGCGTAGTTGTTGTTGTAGTTTTTACACGCTTAACCTTTAGAAGCGAAACACCTTCGAGTCAGTTTCAGAATATTAAGCATGACGTCACAACTGCTGACATTTACAACTAATCGAGTCTTTCTCTCTGCTTCTGTTGTTCTGCAGCTGTTGTTGTCTGTCTGTCTCTCTCGCTCTCGTGGTGTAAATTGTGTCTTGCGCATTTGGTGCAGTTTCTGTATTGCACTCTTAACTGTTATATTTGGATATTGCGTCAATATGACAAACGGGAGGAACGACGAGCAACTCTGCTGCTCCATCGCACATCCTTTTCGTCAATGTCCCTGAAAAATGTGCGAATAGATGTCAAGGTGAGCCACACGCCGCTGTACAACAACCAGAATCAACAGCCAACCAGTGTTGTCGTGTGTTCACCGATGAAGAGGCAAACGCATGGAGAAAAATAAGCCCAAGAATTTCATCGAATTTCGTGTTCAATTGAGAAAGATTTTTATTTTTTTACTATGTTATTATTTATAGTGGATGATGTATAACTTTCATTTCAGTTCCAGTTGAAAATCTTACTTGAAGATCGCATGAAGATTCTGAAATGAATTTTAAACTAAAACCAGTGTTCTTTTTTTAGCGCTTTTATTACTACATAATCTTCAATTTTTACTATCTTAGCACTTAAAATGAAAGTGAAAAAAGTATAAAAAGTCGCTTATATTAATAAAACAACTTTTATGAACATATACAGTACAACCTCCCTAATCCGGACAGATATAGTTTCAGCATCTGTCCGGATTAGTGGATCGTCCGGACTAGAGTTAAAATTAAATTTTAAACGCAATACATATTTGTACATATATATTATTTATTTTTATTACTGAAAAGAAACATAAGTACTCATAAGAATTCATTTGTATTGAATTAATTTACAGAAACATAAAGGAACATACTAAAAGTGACCGAAAATTCATTTTGAAAAATAAGAATTTATTTTTGTTTGAATACATGTATCTTTATGTAATTTGTCAGCTTTATTTTTAAATTCTTTTAAAAATAAAATATCCTTATCTGTCGCATTAGTTTGTTCAGCCCATAAAATAGCTTTTGAAAACAGTTCACTTGCCTCTTTATGTGAGACTTTGTTTTGAGCATTTTCAGACTCCTCCAAAGAACTATAAAGTTCTTCAATATTTTGGTTAGCAATTACTGCCACTTGTCTGATTGATTTTCCACTATCAATTGTATCCAATATTTTGCACTTTTCTGCCAACGTTAATGTTTTATGTTGTCGTTTATTTACGGGAGCCATATTTACGTCTTAACTCCACGCAAACTCAAGTAAACTAAAATATTTTACACATTCTTTAATTCTTGCTCACACACAATGCTTATTTTGTCTAGCGGTAAAATAACGAAGAAATTTTACTGAGGAAAAAGAACACTTGTCCGGACTATAGAGGAAAAATTTCTAAACTGTCCGAAAAATTTAAATGTCCGGATTACTGGATAGTCCGAATTAGCGAGTGTCCGGATTAGGGAGGTTGTACTGTACTATAAATATTCATTTTATTTATGTAGTATATACTATTTTTATTATTTGGTTCTTATCTCGTCTATATTAATCCATGTTTGCTCTCATCCAGACAGTGAGCTGGACTAACTTTTTTATCAAATCACTTATCAACATACAACAGCGTCAGTTGGAGTCCTTCAATTGACGTCAGAAGTTTACGACAGGGGTTTATGACAGAAAGCAGACCTTCACTGGTGCAAATACGCCTGAATAACGGCCAATCAGGGAGGACTTTCATCGGTTTCCGTAACGTTTCAAACGATCAGGGATCAAATGGATCAGGGATCAAATATTTCAGATATCAGAGGTCAATATATAAGATATCAATAGAGCACTCGGTTCTCGATACAGATCGCTCCTGAGAAGGTCCTCAATTGATGTTGTTGTTGTTGTTGTTATAATACAATGTAGTACATGTTACTGTGTTTTTTTCTCTTACGTTACGGTTTTCAAAAACACAAACAAATATAAAAAATATTGTCTGCAAGCAGTTTGTATGTATTCTTGTTTTATTTCAGCCAAGCAATGAAAGCGATAACAACGTCAGACAGCAATAACAATAACAACAACAACAACAACAACCACAGTATAAAAGAACAGCAATCGACGACTGCACTCAGTTCAAAACCACCGCCAACAACAACAACATTCAAAAAACCAGCGGAAACCAGACAAGCCAGCCAGCCAGCTCAGACGCAGCTACCAGCATTAGGAACGACAACAAACATTACAATATAAAAAACCACAACAACAACTCTACATACTCTAAAAATATCTACTACAAATCAGCAACAACAACAACAAACGCCATACACCAACAACCATGTCTATCTACTTTTCTTATAGTACGCATTCGCTTCGCTCACGAAAAAAGCAACACACTCATTATATTTATTTCTGTAAATATTCAGTAGAAACAACAACAACAACAATAACATAACGAAACGAAGACCCTTGGAACAGAAAAGCCGCTGCTACCGCCGACGCTCTCGTATAACACAGTCGATGTTCACGTGAACACTCGACGTTTTTCATGAGGTCAACGCGTGAACAGTATACGATAAGTGTTGTTGTTGCTTTTTGCACTAAGCGTGCTGGTTTATATTAGTTGTTGTAGTTGTTATTGCTGGCGTGTATCTATCACGCCGTAATCGCCTGGGTCTTCTTCTTCTTCGTTGTTGTCTGAGGCGCAAATATGTTAACTTGCTCTCCCCTAGTTGCACAAGCACACGAACAAATACACTCTCTCACTAACTCTCTCCATGAACCATTTGTGCGCTGTCTCACCGAGTCAGGGCTGCCAAGTTTTTAGATTCCCTCAAAAAATTTTCCGCTTCACTTTAATACCGCAATCCAAGAAAATTTCTAATTGGGAATTGTTACATTACTTCTTCAAGTACATACCATTAAATTCCGCATTGTTCATTCCCCATTCGCCCAGAGGATAATGTATTCCCAATGTTTTGGGAATTCCCCGTGACTTGGCAGCCCTGCATTGACTGCATTCCTTTTTTTATAAACTCTCTCCTTCTCTCTCTCTCACTCAATATCTGTATCTATTTCGCTCAGCAGAGAGTTTTTGTATTTGTTTTTTACCTTTGATTAGCAAATATTTGCCCGGCGTGTCTGAAACGAGCCCCTTTTTCCCAGAAATGTTGGGACCGAAGCGTAACGTTGCCAGCGTTGAATGCACGTAAGTGGAAGTGGAAAATTTAATAAATGCCAGTTTCATGTAAATAATAAAACACGTCAAGGTTTCAGGTTATTGACAGTAAATTATATTCTCTCGGAATTTCACTTCAGGGTAAATTTTTAAATTTTTATTCTCATTTATTTAATTTTAATGTGCGCACTTAACTTCTGTTTAAATGCATTCATACGTACCTTGTGCGTGCGTGTACTTGTAAATATGTCACTATTATTGCGTTGCACTGTTTATTATAACGGGAAAAATGTTCAGTAAAAAAATGTATCAACTATAAGTTTGTATAGAGTTTATACAATAATTGAAACCACGTTAAAGCGATCTTTAGTCTATTCCAAAATCTGCTTAAAAATCTAAAATCTGTACCTTTATCTGTTATTAATGTAGTTATTTATTTTTTGATATTTGATCTGATATTTTTAAAATTTTTAATAAAATTCAATAAGAAGAGAGTTCCTCATAAAAGTGATGCACGGGTGGAAAAAATGCACGTAAAAATCTACTTCTTATTATTGTCTCACGATGATAGCAAAATCTAATAATTTTCTAAGGTTTTTCCGTTGCTCTTTCATAATTTTTACTGCTGGCAATGCTGCTTTTTGTTATTTCGTTCTCCTGCACTGCGGTACTAAATACCGGTTGCAGTGAGTAGGTATGTTTGTCTATAATATAGTTATGTATGGATGTAGTCTATAAAACACGTACATAGTTTGCAAATCCAGCTATAATGCTATCAATCACATGTTCTCATTCGATTCAAACGAAAGGGGCAATGAAAGGGGCTCACCTCAAACCAAGTTTTCACGAAACCAGAACGTGATCAACAGTTGTGAATGTGAATGAGTGAGTGAGAGGCAACGTGTTTCCTCTTCGGAAAAAGCTACACATGATGATCAAGAACCAATCAGTCCACATTTTTTTGCTACTTTAGCTTCTTTTCTATTAGTTTTCTCAGGAATATGCTTATAGTATGGTATTTTAATGATCTGTTAGTCGAGACGTAACGTAAGGCCTTGTGAGGGCTTTTTCAACCTATCTTGCGGCTGCCACTGTAAATAATTATTGATATCGTAACCCAAGCAGCCCCAATAACAACAGACTCGTCAAGTTACATTATGCTACGTCTCGACTAACAGAAGTTTTAAGTAGCTACCTTGTATTGTAGAAGCAGGTGTGGAATATGAGGTGTTTCCCCCAGCTAAAAACCGCAAAATTAAAAGAATTTTTGTGTTTAAAACCCAAAACAGGTTTCATCGTCAAATGCAAAGTACTTCATTGGAACTTAATATACAATGTATGTATATTATTAGTCATTAACTTTGAGCATTTGAGAGAATCTATGATTATTGTATCTATTAAGGTTAAGATAGGTTAAAACAGACTTCCGTAGCAACAACTCCGAATCTCGAAACGGATGGGAGAGAGATGGTTGTGTATTATCTCTGCTGCTTCTTCTTCTTCGTCTTCTTGTTAATGAAGAATCTGAGAAACACGACGTCAACGGCGTCTTTGGGTTTCTTGCCGATTGTTTACCGAAGGAAAATCACGCACAAGCGACGTGATTTTTGAGTGCTTAACAGCTGATGACGTCGGTGCTTGAAGAAATCATGAAGTATGTATTGTGTAACGGCAACACTGTATCATGAGTATCATGAGTGTGGTTCATGTTTTTGTAATTTTTTTTGGCAGATTTTTATTCGATTAGGAACTGTATTCTAATAAAAAAAAAGCAGATATGATTAAAAAGAGCGGGAAAAAGGAAGAAAGAGAGTCAGGCTTCAATTAATTTAAGGATGAAAAATATACGTCCTTGAAAATTATGTGTGTGTGTGTAAGTATGCATATACATATCTCGATAAGTACCTTAGAGACGGATGTGTGTTGTTCCCCTCAGTTAAAAAACTCCACAGAAACTGTTCGCCCTCTCGGCTGTAACGAAACACACCCACACGCAACGATCCCACCGAAGCATGAGCTCACTGCAAACACCCAGCAGAATTTTTGCCGCACGGAGGCCGCTGTGAATGACCTTGCCCGCTCTTCTGCACTCACTCAACGCCCCATCAGTTCAACACACACACACGATATGGACACACACACATGCACAAACATAAGTACTTCTGTGCTGACACACCTTAAAGAGAGATTATATTATTAAAAAAAAAATTACATCATTACAATAAAAAGTATCACAATTTGCTAAAAAATAGTAACAGTCTCTAAAGATACAGAAAATATTCCAGAAACGAATTTACGCTTGCTTGAAATGAAAGCCAAATAATGACAAAAACAAAAACAACAACAAAGTGTCAATAAGGGGCGCGACATCAACGCCACTGTTTGGCAGAGTTGAAAAAGTTGAACTCAAAGGCCGGTGTCACACTAGGCTCCTTGAGGCCGGACGCACTTCCTCTGATTGGGTGCTTCGTGGCATGTGATGTGGGCCAACCAACCGAAACGAGTGAGTCCGGCCTCAAGAGGTTTCGTGTGACACCGTACAGAGAGCAACAGCAGGAAAACTACAAAAGGTGAATGTATGTAATAATCTATGTGTGCAAGTATGTATGTTTATGTGTGTGTGTGTGTACAGAAATTCGTTCATTATCCATTGTATTTGCCAAATATTTACAATTCATATTTTGCTTGCGTCATGTTTGATTTTCAAGGCACTCGAACTTATTACCAGCTCCTTCTTTGTACTGGAAATAAGGCAACAACAACGAAAAGATGCGGAAAGAAACTTTGCAGTGGAAGTAATGCACTTGTGGGTGAACTAGCAAACTCTCCCCCCCCCCCCCCCCCCTCCCCACACTTCACCAAACTATACAAATTCATGTTAACTACTACTAGTCACTTAATGCATCCTCTCACTCGCTCACTTTTATACTAAGTATGGCTATAAATCTCTATACTTCTCTGTCTCTCTCACTCACATGCATAATTTTCGTGGAGGGGGTGTTTTGTAAAAAGTATCGTAGCGTCGTCAAGCTTGTCGATGACGAAGTTTTGCGTCGCCAAGCTAACAAAAAAAAAGCAAGGAAAAATCAAAAAAGAAGGAGCGTGCTGCCTGGTTGACTGGTTCGCATGCAGCATTCATTCGTTTGTTGAACATCGAACGGAACGGTTCATTCGGAGAACAGAGACGAAGTGCGTCTGTCTGTCGTTTAGAGAACGGAAAAGAGTAGTTTAACATAAAAGAAAAGAAAGGAAAATTCGGAAAAAAGGCAATTTAATTAATCAGCAGCTTCAGCAGCTACAAATAAAAAAAAAACATACTTTACAAAAGAACAGAAAACCTTCAGCAAAACAATAAAAAGTGTACAAGCAAAAGTTTTCTCAAGTCCAAAAAACACACTCAAACATCGTTAAGTGATTTTTATTTAGCGGTTATTTAAACTTGCATTCAAACTAGAAACATTGAACCAAAAATGGATATTCTTCTATTGCCATCTCCACCCGCAACTCCGCCGCTGTGCGAAAACAAGGCCGAAAATGTAAGTAGGGGAAACACAATTCTAATATTGAAAAAATGGGTGTCAAAATTATACTTTGAATAATACAAAAAGTTACATTTAAGTGTTGAAAGTGTGGACATTTTAATGAATTGTGAATTGAATTAAAAATCATAATTAAAAAGATTCAAAAATTCATTCAAAAAATGTCGAGAAATCAAGTAAAATCATCAAGTAAATCAAAATATCAGTGAAAATTAGTAAATATTCATTTCAAAAAATAGATAAAAAAGAGAAACAATTTCATTTAAGCTTAAAATTAAAATATATTAAACAAAATAATTATATTATGATGTTATTTAATATATTAAATTATGAAAAACTCAAAATTGAACAGAATTAGGAGGACTTATTTAAAGAATCAGAAATGATTTAAAATTCATATTTAAAAACAGAGTGTATTCATGTACTTATGGGGGTCATTATGAGTCTATAGGATGGAAGTGTACCCCGACAACCTGTGATTTGAAGCACTCAGTTTGAATATAGTTGAAATGTGTAAGAATTTACTTATTATTTAAACGTGTTATTTAAATAGACAAACGCTGGGAATGATTTGAAGAGCATGTATCGCTATTTCGGAAATTTAATGAAGATACGTGTTTTTCTTAATATTACAGACACACACACATACAAAAATGTGTATATATGTACTATGTATGTGCTTTTAAACTATGTAATTAGTAATAATAATAAATTGGGACTTCGTTGAATAAGTATATATGTGTGTATGTATGTGTTTAGTGTGTATGCATTTATTATGTGTGTATGTATGCTTTTTACAGTTTGTTACTCATGTAAATTGTGAATAATATTAGTTCGTGTTCTAATTTAAAGTAAATTTTATTAAAAATCATTCCGTTTGGATTGCTTTGTGTGATCGAATACGCCTCCCGATATTTTTCATCTAAAAAAAGACACCTTTTATAGCGATTATAGTATGATAGTATAGATAGTATGTAGATAGTATATAGATAGTATGTAAATAGTATATAGTGTAGATAGTTGTATGTTGTAGATAGAAGTATGTATGTATACGCATGTGTGTAAACTGTAAAGAAATGTTTCAAAATTATGCACGTACTACGATTTAGTAGTCTAGAGTACTGAAAAACAAACAACAAAACGAAAATAATAATAATAAAACGCAACACTTTTTTTTTACCATGCGCCATCAACATGGTTACAACAACTACAACAACAACAACCACACCGACGACCGCAATAACATGC
Organism: Myopa testacea; assembly: GCA_949629155.1. Lineage (NCBI taxonomy): Eukaryota > Metazoa > Arthropoda > Insecta > Diptera > Conopidae > Myopa > Myopa testacea. The sequence continues at coordinate 45,221,885 of OX451347.1, forward strand.
TTCATCTGAAAACAGAAACGGCCACAGCAAAAAAAAAAAACATACAATTCAGTTTGCATAGTGCGCTCACATTCCAACAGCAGAAATTCCTAAAAACAAACCTCCTCTCTCTCGCTTGCACTCACGTCCATGTGCTGTGATCACGCAGTGAACAGTCAGCTATCAGCTGGTGTTCACGTGCACATTGAATGGCAAGCAAGTGATACTTCGGACTTGCCGTTTTTTGTTGTTGTTCTCATTGTTGTTTCTTTATGCTGCTCCCCATCGTATACGATACGCTCGTAAACATCCAACATACAAACATACATGAATACAGGCAGACAGACAGACATACACACACGTACGTTTATACAAGCAGTGTATATGGAGGGATGTAGATATGTATGCAGATAGAGAACTGTAGATGTTTGCTTATATGTAGAGTATATATGTATCTACATTTAGAATATATAGTATGTAGATATGTAAAAAAGATGTGTATACCCATAATTTTATTACTCTGCATGACGAGGATATCCACAATGTTGTTGTTGTTGTTTTTGTGCTCCGTCAAAAGAGAAGAGTGCGATAAGAGCGCGAAAGTGCACTACAGTTGTTGTTTTTGTTCTCTTCGTATTTTGGGGTCAGTTTATGAAGAGTGCATTAATTATACATACTTACAAACATACACACCCACACACACACACACACACACATGCACATTTTCTGTGCATACCGACAATTAGATTAGTTTATTTCATTCACTTGCAATTTGCTGTGTGATAAGCAAACAAACAACGCCCCATTTTTTATAGTTTGTGCTCTATTTTATTTCGCACAATGACGTTAGTTTCTGACGAGAGAAGAACACTCATTTTACTGCGACTAGCAACAAACACGCGCCCACCAAAAAAGTGCATTGTTACTCGTACCTTCGTAGTAATGCTCTTCATTGCTTCGTCTGCGCTCTCCCAGTGCTGGTGTTGACTCATATGGCAACAACAACTATAGCAACAACAATAAAAAACCACTAATAACAACAACAATACAAATGAATTGATTGTTCTGTGGTTCAACTTCAAAAAGTGTCACATCTACTAAATTTTATTAGATTTTTACTCCTCAGCGGTTACTGATTACCTTCTTCAGTACATATCATTACTGTTATTCAATGTCGTCTATGATAGTCTTTCCTTTCTATTTTTATTCCATTCCATACTACCATGTATTTTTATTAATTTTCCTCATTGTTTTTATACGTTTATAGTCAGTTTTCTTATATAATACAATACTATATTATAATCAACTATCAACTATATTTTGAATTAAAATTTACTTAGAAAGCTAAATAAATGTTTACTTATGATAGAAACTTTATTTATATAAAGTTTAAAAATAGATTTACTAAATTATACCGAGATAACGAACAACTAAAACTATAATCGCTAAAGTCGGACAAATAATAATCTTATCTTCTATATTTTAGTCTTCGTAGATACATACATACATCACTATACATATTTATATGATATACACATGTACTTTAGATAATAAAAATAGAGGGAAAATCAGGAGTAGTATTTTAGTATCGTCCTCAGTTTCGGAACTGGTTTTCCTAATGATAAAACTTCATTCTTCATTGATTGTGTGTTTGTTTGTTGCTTGCTTCGGTAATCGCTTTGTCCGCGCTGGGTCAGTCTGCCTCCGCCTCCTGCCAGCCTCTTCGGCCGAAAAACATTTCAACTCGTTTTTTTCTCATACTTTTTGTGCAAAAATGATGTGTTAATAACCTTGCCCAACAACACACACGCTACGCTGGCGACTTAACCAGGCGAGTTCATTCAACAGTGCTAAGAAGTTCCTTGAACTTCTTTAAACTGTAGTAATTCTTTGTTTCTTCTCCTCATGTGAATTTCTGTAAAAAAAGCTTTTTTTTAAGAACGCTTTCTTTAACGACCCAAAAATATATGTACGCAAAAAACAAAAAAAGAAGCGATTTTAGTTGACATACTTTATTTTTGGGCTGAAAAAAGCTACGAAAAAATCACAACAATAGTAAAACGAAGAGTTGGGAAGACGAAAAATTAACGAAATGCTTTTTGATTGACAAAATAAACAAATTATTGAGAAAATCAAGCGTTTTGGGCGATGAGACAGGCGACGCGTCTGTCGTGTGGTCTACTTTTAGACATTGCATTCAATCGAATTGAAATTCACAGCCACAGAATATTGTGGGGCCTACTTTTAGGATAGTTTTTAATCATTATTACTCCTTATCTTATACTGCACACCCTCTACTCAAACACCCGGTACTAATTTCTTGCCTCTTCTTTTTTTAATTACAGACTAAACAACTACAACAGCAGCAACAAAAGCAACAGCATTTGGATGAGACATTGCTGAAAGCCAAAATGCAGCTCGAACAGACACAAAATACACCGCAGCAACAGAAACAACAGCAGCAGCAAGAGTCGGCAATCATCACGCCGAATCCTTCAGACACAGAAGACGATTCAGAAACGCCGCCATGCAAAAAGCAGCGTCTGGAAATAAACACACCTGTAGTAGTGTTAACGCCACCACCAGAACAACAGCAACATCAACCACAACAACAACAACAGCAACAGCAGGACCAGCATAAGCTTGCACAACAAGAAGACCAGCGACAACAACAACAGCAACAACGTGCCAGTGTCATCATGCGCGTTACGAGCTCCGGCATCTGCTCTGTCTTCGATGAGAACTCGACATCATCGACGATCTCAAGCACCTCATCAACATCAGCAACAGCCACGATTGCATCACCAACTTCGCCAGCAGCAGCAATAACAACAACCACGACCACCACCGATGATGATTGCTCCCAAACGAACGTGTGGCGTAGCTTAAAATTCAAAATGAATCGCAAGCGCAGCTCGAACAGCAGCAGCTCAACACAAGCGGAAGCACCAACTAAAATATTTCCAGAAAATGAACAACTACAACAAAAACAGCAGCAGCAATATGGCGCTACAATAGTAAACACTCAACAGCAAGGACAACAATTCTATTCACCAATAAACACAACAACTACAAGCAGTCAATACAACAATTCGTATCAGCAGCAGCCACAACAACAAATGGCTCTCCTCCCCACGCTTCAAACAATTGCGCCCAGAAGTATTTTCGTAGCCACAGCAACAGCAACAGCATCACATCCATCACCAGCAGCGGTTGGACAGCAAGCGACGCCACAACAGCAGCTGCTCCCACAAACAGTGCCACCACAAAACCAACAACAACCTTCTACTCTCATTCCATTGGTGGTGCTGAACACCACCAACCACACACTAATGCAGCAAAATTTGCCAAATCCACTGATGACATCGCCTACAGCTACCGTTCTTCCATCAGCAGCGGCGGCAACGAATCAGAAACTCAGCGCCTCTCAAATTGCAGCCGAACGGCGACGCGTCTACGAGTGCGACCATCCGAATTGTGGCAAAAACTACTTCAAATCCAGCCACTTGAAAGCCCATCAGCGTGTTCACACCGGCGAGCGCCCTTTCATTTGTAAGTGGGCCAACTGCGACAAGCGTTTCTCGCGCTCCGATGAATTGTCGCGACACAAACGCACTCACACCGGCGAGAAGAAGTTCGTCTGCGGCGTTTGCCAAAAGAAATTCATGCGTAGCGACCATCTCTCGAAGCACGTGAAGCGACATGCGAAGGAGAAGTCGAACGGCGTCAATCGTTGCAACAGCAATCAGCAGTTTGATGGCGGCAACAACAATGCGAAGTGCGCCGGCAGCAACATGGCGACAAACAGTCTCGGCAACATTGTGCACTTGCGTCCAATTGTGCCAGCACCACCGCCACCAGCAAGGGTACCACCGCCACCAACAACAACAACAACACTAGTACAAATGCCCCCAACAGCTGCAACTGGTACTGGTACTGCTCTACAGCTGCAACTTTGCAGTGGCAGCGATTTACTGCGGCTTCAGCAACAGCAGCAGGTCTCCGGAGCGACAAGTTTTACAAATTTTCTAGAAATCGCAACCGTCAAAACGCAGCAAGGTTAAATAATAAGAAAGAAATTGAAGAGCATTTTGAAGAAAGTAACAACAAATCTGAATCCAAAAAATTAAACCGAGAAAGTGGATTCATTTAAGAAATGGCAAAGGTTAAAATAGTGCACGCATTCCAATTATTAATACAATACTTTCTGCACAAGAATCGAAACCGCACTTTAGAAAAAACCTCTGCGAAATCTTTAAAAATCTTGTGTACTTGTTATAAACTACAAAAACTTTATGAAATGTCTTTAAAACTTTTTATACACAAATTAAGAACTTTTTTCAGTTTTTAGGCATTCAAATAATTACTCTAAAAGGTCACTGTATCTTTCTACTGATGTTTACTATCTGAATGTGAAAGGTTTCTTTCAGACTCTTTTTCATAGTGTATTTAACTTTAAAAATTCATTTCAATAATTAAAAATCTATGTAAATATTTATTACTATTTACTATAATATATTTTCCACTATTTTACTAACATTAATACTAATTTTAAAACTATCATGTAATTAAAACTTTACAGTTAATTGAATTACAAATCATTTAACACAATGAATTTATATCATTGCTAAATCTACTTATATTTAGATCTTTATACCATAAACTGTGATATCAAGTTTTTGAAACAAAACTAAAACTTATTTATTTTAATTACACAAAAACTACACTACTGTAAAGATGCAAAAAATATTGTTGACTTGTTTAACTATCAACTTTAAGTTAATAACAAGAAAGAAAAAATTACTGATTCAGAGAATATAAAAGAGTTTTAAAAGGAGAGAAGAGAATATTAAGAAAAAAATAAAAAAACCAACATATACATATGAATTGAAAATACTTTAACACAAAATACATACTTATATATTTTTAAAAATATCCAAAAACAATTATTGGTCTTTTCATTTATATCGATGGATTACTTACAGGCTGAAGTTGCTCGATCTTTTTGTTGAAAATGAAGCCTATCCCATTTTAGGCATTTCTTTATTATCTTACACTTCTACCATTCTGTAGGGTTCGGCAACCGAACTGTGTTTGAAGCTAATCAAACCGCGTTCCTCCTGCGATTTAGATGCAGGTTAAAGCAGCCACGAAGGCACATCAACTGCTGAGGTTTAAGCCACTATTCTAAAGGTTATTCAACATCAAATACACGGGTTAGCAGGTCCATCATCTTTAGCTTAGACCTCATAATTAAAACCGCTACTAGTTTAGTGGATATTTAATTCGGAACCCTTTACATCCCTTCCGTAGAGGTTTTGCTTTCGGGATTTATATAATACTAGTTAAAGCTCCTGCTCAGTCGAATGAGCGAATTTCATATCCATAAGTTATAATAAAAGAATCTTTGTCTCTACATTTCTTTAGTGTTGAAACCCTGCCACGCCTATTTTTTCTCCAGTTTAGAGGATGAGCTTTTATAAAATAACACCATAAGAAAATACGTTGCTCACGTATTCGAATGCAACGTTGTCTCAAATCAACCGACCGACTACTTTTAGAGTTTTGCTGCCACAAAGCTGCTGCAAGCTGAATTTTTATATGTATAGATTATAGCTTTACGAAATAGTTTACATTCATCGAATAGTTAAAGCTAAATATTAACGATTTATAAATTATTATTTATTGATTTTAGTACTTGATTCAGTTTAAGATTAAACGATGCATTCATATGTAGATATTTCATGTGAATTTGCTGTGAAACATTAACGTTAATGTTTACGCAATTTAAACGCCGAAAACTGCTGTAAAATCACACGTTGGCAATGCATTCGGGGAAGATGCCTGACGCACCGACATCTCCCAAGTGTCCAAAATATGTGACAGTGAGTACAACTTCGGCAGCTTAGCAATACGAGCAGAGAGAGCACTTTCAACCGTCTTCAAAAAGGGTGAGGTGAAATACTCTTGCTCGATCAGTGAACAACTTGGTGAAGTCCAAGGATAATCCTCTGTTGATTTGTGAAATTATGATATATTAGAACAACTTGAATAGTAAATTAAACGCACCTGGTATATTAACACTGATTGGTGGTACAATTGGTAAACGACGATCATCGAGACAACATACCAATTTTATGCATTTAGTATTATTTTGTGATGATGTGTCCAGTGATACTTTGAATTTCTGATCAAGACGCGCGATTTCACCCTGCAACGCATGTGGAATTTCAAATTCGAACTGCGATTTCTCAGCAATACGTTGGATCTTCGGTGGTGCAGGAGCACTATAAAATCGAAATCGGAGATATTAATAAAATGCACATGTAGTAATTGTGAATGGGCAGAAAGTACCTAATGTCAGTGCCAAACAGCAATTCCAAGCTTGGTCTGAAGGTGCGAAATAATGTATGATTAGCCATGGGACTCTGTATGGTGGTACTTATCACGTCCATAAGAGGATTTGACGATTTCTGTGAAGCCGAACATCATTCAGATTAAATACCTTTATTTATATTTGTATTATAGTAAACTTTAACTTGCCCCAAATTGCTGGCCCGAATAGGAATTGATTTCCATTTTCTCCAAAGCTTTCTCGCATTTCAGCAAGGTCTCCAAAGGTACCCGTTGCGCTGGATTACACAGTATTTCCAGGAGTTTACTCATTTTTGTGATCTTTTCAGTATCTAGAAAATCGCATGCATAAATAAATAAAAAACTTTGTTTGGCAATACATTTTTTTAATTTACATACTTGTGCCATCATTGCCTATCTTAGCGACCATGCGCTTGAGTGGTTCGATATACTTAGTCAACTGTTTGTATTTCTCGCGGTACAACTGGTCCTCCTGTGGATTGAAAGGGCTGTTACAGGCCACCTGGCCGGGTGTGTTCAGCGGTGCGTTCGGAGACTGGCGTAGGTTGCGCTGATTGTTGCCCATTAAATTCGACATTTGTGGACTGGAGGACGGCACCAATGCAGGACTTGGGATCATTTGTGAGTTGGGCAGCTGAGGTGGCTGTTGATTAGGACCACCGCCTTGTTGTTGCTGCTGTTGTTGTTGTTGTTGTTGTTGCTGTTGTTGTTGCTGCTGTTGTTGCTGCTGCTGTTGTTGCATTTGCAGTTGCTGCTGTTGCGCTGCCGCTGCTGCAGCACTCATTCCAACTGGCGATTGCACTGCAGGACTGGGCGATGGACTTTGACGCAAGAATTGCTGTTGGCCAACCACGCCGCGCTGTCCCGGAAACATTTGGCTGCCCTGCGACATTGCAATATTCGGTTTTTGTTGCATGCTTAACATTTGATTAAGGTTCGCTTGTCCTTGTCCAGTATTTCCTTGCATGGCGGAAGGACCAACCTGTTGCCCTCCTTGAGGACCAGCAACTCCACCGACTACGTTATTTGGATGCATCGGCACACCTTGATTGGATGCCATATTAGCTGACATACTCTGCATTCCTTGCGGAACGGAATTGGGGCCGACGTTCATTGATCCACCGCCCTGATTCAAGCGAGCGTTCATCATTTGATTAAGCTGCGAATGATTCATACCCATCTGCTGTAAGGGGATTATTTATATTATTTTGTACGATTCTATATAAAGTGAAATACTTACATTCATCTGGCTCATCGGCATCTGTTGCACATTCATTGCATTCACACTCATCGGTCCTCCACTTTGCAGTTGCCCCGCATTCATTTGCATTTGTCCGCCTGGACCTACAGCGTTGCCTGGCCCAGCTCCACCACCACTTGGTACAGCACCGGCACCCATCTGATTTAGCTGCCCCAGTTGTTGACCGCCGACCATTTGATTGGCTTGATTTCCGCCAACGCTGCTCCCGCCCATCACATTCATTTGCATACCACTCATTTGTCCAACCATCTGCTGTCCAGGTCCACCTACCATATTGGGTCCGCCTTGGCCCGGTCCGCCAACATTTCCCATCGGCATTTGTCCCCGAATACCCTGCAACTGCTGCATTTGCTGTCCGGGTCGCTGCTGATTTAAAGTCTGCAGAAGATTAGATGCTGCTACTGGGCCACCTGGTGCCATTTGGTTGCCAGGACCCCCGGGACCCATTGGCATCATTTGAGCATTACGATTGCCCTGGCTGGCAAGATTCTGCAGCGCATTTAATGGATCTTGCATCATGTTCTGCTGTCCCATATCGGCATTTGGTGGTGGGGCTTGCTGTGGTTTACCTGCGATATTTAATTATAATTGTCTTAATTAGTTATACTTTTTTTATTGTATTTTAATGCATTACGTTGTGCCAAGTCCTTGAAATGCATGTAGAGCTTGGCCACCAGTCCAAGGTACTCATCCTTGGTGCGTGATTTTTTGAAGATGTGGTTCTCCATGACGCTGGCATTCTTGCTTGGATCCTGACCTGTGGTTTGCAACATTTCATTGCTGGTAAATAAAAAGAGATACTTGTGATTTTCTATATTGGCCCGTCGTTTGACTTACATTTTTTGAATTACACTCTGTCGAAACTTTTGACTCTGCCATTCTTCAGTCATTTCAAACGCTTATAATTAGTTTTAATACTCCTTAAAAATTATATCTTAAAGTCATTTGTATATTTTATGCACTTTTATTGCCGAGTTTACGTTATGTTGAAATGGATTGATTCTTATTTTCTGAGTTGTCAAATTAGAATGTTGCCAGAGAATTATTTTTAAGAGTTATGGGATATATTCAGTAATTCTTACAAAACCGTTTTGAAATGGGTTCATATGTAATGTAATTTTATTGTACATTGTAAATGAATTTGTCTACATTTGTATTGAGACACTAAGGCCAAGTTTTTCAGTGCTCGGTTAAACGGCGTTTAAACGGCGATTAGTTAAACGCCAAACAAAAGTTAACTGACATTTAAGTTTTACAGTGCGAGTTTAACTTGTCTATGTTAAACGTATCTTATCTATATTTCATACAGAATTTATCTAAATTCAATGAATATTTAGCGTATAACTAAACCTTTTTTGGCAGCACTTGAAAATATTTTCATTTTTACAAAGAGAACAGCTGTTCCGGTGCAAATAAACAAAATTATTAGCATAGTTTTGAACAAAGGTAAATGTCTGTACTCGAAGAAACAGCTGTTTATTTATCTATTAAAAAGATAAATTTACCGGAGTTTAACTCACCAATATTGGCCGGTTAAACGACGTTTAAACGAGCACTGAAAAACACAATGTGTCGTTTAAACGAAGGTTAACTGAGAAGCGACGATAACCGAGCACTGAAAAACTGGCCTAACTACACTGAAAAAAGTGTAGAATCTGTAAAAATGTTTCATTTTAGCCACAAATAATATAATCCAAGTATATTATAATAAAATAAATCAATACACGTACCTTACACTAATAGCTTAGACACAAACCATACCCATATGAAATATTATATGTGAGACAAAAATGAATTGAAATAAACATGGTTAATATTCTTCTTAAAAAAATTAGTAATAAATAATATATATATATATATAGTAATATATATATATTATTAATTAATGCAGCAACAAATTTTAAGAAGAGTATTTATCTTTAGTCCAGACATAAATTCTTCTGAAGCGATAAGTCTACACTTTTCTCTTTTTTCATCTGCTCAATCATATAAAAAGTTTTAAAAAGTTTAAAGCTTGGCATCATTGCAAATGCAACCACCTGTCAAGTTTTCAAATAACGGTACAAAGGAGACAGTGCAAAAGTGAGTAAAACAAATGCCAATACTGCAAAAACCATACGTGCGTGCAAATAGCAACGAAAGTTAGCAACGATTTAGGGTGGTTTATTTTTTTCGTTGCTGAGTGGAACATAAATATGATGATTTTTAGAAAAAATTATTAAAAATAAACGAAAATTCCAATAAAAAAACGTGTTATGAGTTTTTGAAGGAAAAATTATGGTCTCTCTCCCCTGATAAGTTGTAAAAATTTAGAAATTCTGTAAACGAAGATATTTGGAATGTCGTAGCAGAGGATTTGTGGAATCCAACACAAAATCGCCGTTGCTGAGTTATTTATATATTTCTGACGGAACGACACCTATGTTATCCTAAAGACCGTATTTTTAGCAATTTTTTGATACCAAGATTAGTACACTAGCTCGTCAATTTTCCGAGATATTGCTGATTATGCCCTCTGGAGATCAAGCGCTGGTGGTCGGAATTGTACCGCACCGACATCCCTAAACCATATGTCATTTTTAAGTGCACATTAACAGCAAATGTTACAAAATAAAACAAACAGCGTAGAAGTTACGCTTACTTAATAATTCCCAGAAATTTCCCAGTGAAATTTACACTAAGTTCAGGCGCCGTTGCTGGCTTAGTTATATATTTCTGACGGAACGGCACCTATGCTATCTCAAAGAGGACATTTCTCCGGAACTTTGAGTGCAAAAATGATTACCCTATCTAATGTAGTTCCGGAGAAAATCCAGATTCCATTCTGATTCCTCAGGCGCCGTTGCTGGCCACTGAGGAACATTTGCCGAAAATGACAACCCGAAATCTGGAAAGCTAACATTTTTCCCAAACTTTTGATACCTCAACGAAGTCTGTAGCTAGAATAGTGCCTGAGAAAATTGAAAATGAAAATATGTTCCCTTATGTTCACATTTTACTACGGAGCGTGTTTTTCTTGGAAAAACGTAAAATGAAAACAAAGTGGATGTTAGAAATATACAATAATTAATGTCTTTTTTTAAGTATTTCGACTAATTTCGCTAACATGACAGTTGTGGGGTATCAAAGGGGACACCTTCAGAAACTTTTTGACACCAAGATCTTGGAAATCGGATATACCGTTTTCATCCAAATCCATTGCAAAGTTAGGTGATATTCCAATGTGGTCAGGAACCGTTGCTGGTATATTTATACATTTCTGACGGGATGAAACCTTTGCTATCTGAAAGAGGATATTACTCCGCAATTTTGAGTGCAAAAAAGAGTACCCGATCCAGTGTAGTTCCGGAGATAATCCAGTTTCCATACCAGATTAACCTCCAAATTGTGGTCAGGCGCCGTTGCTGGCTAAGTTATATATTTCTGACGAAACGGCACCTATGCTATCTCAAAGAGGACATTTCTCCGGAACTTTGAGTACAAAAATGAATACCCTATCTAATGTAGTTCCGGAGAAAATCCAGATTCCATTCTGATTTTTACAGATTTTCAGGCGCCGCTGCTGGCCACTTAGGAACACTTGCCGAAAATGACAACCCTAAATCTGGAAATCTAACATTTTTCCCAAACTTTTGATACCTCAACGAGGTCTGTACCTAGGATAGTGCCTGAGAAAATTGAAAATGAAAATATGTTCTCTTATGTTCACATTTTACTACGGAGCGTGTTTTTCTTGGAAAAACGTAAAATGTAAACAAAGTCGATGTTAGAAATATATAATAATTAATGTCTTTTTTTTAAGTATTAGGACTTATTTCGCTAACATGACAGTTGTGGGGTATCAAAGGGGACACCTTCATAAACTTTTTGACAACAAGATCTTGGAAATCGGATATACCGTTTTCATCCAAATCCGGTGCAAAATTAGGTGATATTCCAATGTGGTCAGGAACCGTTGCTGGTATATTTGCATACATTTCTGACGGGATGAAACCTATGCTATCTGGAAGAGGATATTGCTCCGCAATTTCGAGTGCAGAAAAGAGTACCCTATCCAGTGTAGTTCCGGAGATAATCCAGTTTCCATACCAGATTAACCTCCAAATTGTGGTCAGGCGCCGTTGCTGGCTAAGTTATATATTTCTGACGAAACGGCACCTATGCTATGGATTGCGGAAAATTGCGGAGTAATATCCTATTCCAGATAGCATAGGTTTCATCCCGTCAGAAATGTATAAATATACCAGCAACGGTTCCTGACCACATTGGAATATCACCTAACTTTGCAATGGATTTGGATGAAAACGGTATATCCGATTTCCAAGATCTTGGTGTCAAAAAGTTTCTGAAGGTGTCCCCTTTGATACCCCACAACTGTCATGTTAGCGAAATTAGTCGAAATACTTAAAAAAAGACATTAATTATTGTATATTTCTAACATCCACTTTGTTTTCATTTTACGTTTTTCCAAGAAAAACACGCTCCGTAGTAAAATGTGAACATAAGGGAACATATTTTCATTTTCAATTTTCTCAGGCACTATTCTAGCTACAGACTTCGTTGAGGTATCAAAAGTTTGGGAAAAATGTTAGCTTTCCAGATTTCGGGTTGTCATTTTCGGCAAATGTTCCTCAGTGGCCAGCAACGGCGCCTGAGGAATCAGAATGGAATCTGGATTTTCTCCGGAACTACATTAGATAGGGTAATCATTTTTGCACTCAAAGTTCCGGAGAAATGTCCTCTTTGAGATAGCATAGGTGCCGTTCCGTCAGAAATATATAACTAAGCCAGCAACGGCGCCTGAACTTAGTGTAAATTTCACTGGGAAATTTCTGGGAATTATTAAGTAAGCGTAACTTCTACGCTGTTTGTTTTATTTTGTAACATTTGCTGTTAATGTGCACTTCAAAATGACATATGGTTTAGGGATGTCGGTGCGGTACAATTCCGACCACCAGCGCTTGATCTCCAGAGGGCATAATCAGCAATATCTCGGAAAATTGACGAGCTAGTGTACTAATCTTGGTATCAAAAAATTGCTAAAAATACGGTCTTTAGGATAACATAGGTGTCGTTCCGTCAGAAATATATAAATAACTCAGCAACGGCGATTTTGTGTTGGATTCCACAAATCCTCTGCTACGATATTCCAAATATCTTCGTTTACAGAATTTCTAAATTTTTACAACTTATCAGGGGAGAGAGACCATAATTTTTCCTTCAAAAACTCATAACACGTTTTTTTATTGGAATTTTCGTTTATTTTTAATAATTTTTTCTAAAAATCATCATATTTATGTTCCACTCAGCAACGAAAAAAATAAACCACCCTAAATCGTTGCTAACTTTCGTTGCTATTTGCACGCACGTAAAAACCATATAGAAATGGGGAAAGCTCTGAAGACCTAATTTTCTTTCTCAGTTTGGGTGTTTGTTTGTTTGCTTGAAAGCGGTAAAATGCATCTATTGAATAGAAGAGGAAAAATAAATGAAAATAGGACAAGAAGGAGACACGACAAACTGCGATAGTGAAATATAAAGTAAAGTAGATGATAACTTAGGTAAAGAGCAGCAACAAATGAAAGCTTATGTAAACGAGATAAAACATGAAAATAAACTCTGTCAATGTGTGAAGCACAAAACGGATAGATTATAGAAAAAGAAATCAAAACAATTGTCGAAGGGAGCAGTGCGAAAAATAAAAAACATGGATGTTAATTTTTTCACCTTATAAGCGGGTCGTGTTTGCTGTCAAAAGTTGTCGCTTGTCATTTGCAGTTTATGTTGTCCGCTGAGCACAACGTAACTTCCAAAGCAGCTCCAACGTCGTTGCTGCCGTCGTCGCTCGCAGTTTTTTTCTACAGTTTTGTTTTTGTTCCGCCGCAGTTGCTTCTTCGTTTCGTTTGCTCTGCGAATTTGCTGACGTCTAGAATTTCAAATTGGACGGACGCATGACAAAATACAGTGAAAAAACTTAAAAAACGAAAATTTGTGGAAAAATTGCCAATGTAAGTGAAATGAGACAAATAACATCGTAATGGCTTTGAAAGTCAAAGAGTTAAACTAAAAAGTGAATTAAATATGTAAATATTTTTGCTGTTTACAACTCACAAGCGGAAAAAACCTAAGGAAGCAAAGTGCAAAAGTGTACAGTGAAAATAAAATCTCATATACAAATAAGCCAAGAACTGCAAGGTTCATAAGATTGAAATGAAAACATAGTTACAGAAGCTTTTTTCCTCAATCAATCAATTTATTGGTCTGCAGTTACCTTGCAATTTTTCATTCGGTGTTGCCAATCACAGAGAATGTTCCGATTACAAACCGTTTTTTATATAGCTGATATTTCACCAATTTGTATTTAAAGTTCGATTTGATTGACACATGAATGTATAATAGATATGGTACATGTACATGTATAAATAAAATTAATATTAAAAATGCAACAACATAAAAAAAATTTAATAGAAATTTAATGATTTTATAACAATACCTCTTGGGTTTTTGTATTCATGGTTCACGTATTTTATAGGTTAGCGCACTTAACACTTATGTGTGATGTTACTTTTAACTTAATTTTTGGACCGCAAACAATTATAAGCAAATTAAAAAAGATTATTACATTTTCAAGTAGATTCTTTGGTGATTAAACAAAACTTCAGTGGCGACAACATATGAATCGACAAAAGTTATAAAAAAAGAGATACAAATGACAATTAAATTGCCTGGTGACAAGCAAACAATGTAGTGATTTGAGTACATTTGTGTTGAAAACTGGAGTGCATCGTTTTGATACGAATCTAATGTGTTGACATGCAGCATATAATATAGTATGTAATTATTTTATTTCAGTTCTATTATTTTTAATTTACAATAAGTTGGCACCCCTATTTTGATCTGATGTCTCTGCTTTTTTCATTTATATTGTATACGTTGTTATTGTACTTGGGGGGAAAGTTTATGTTAATGGGGAGTGATAATGGGATGGTCTATTTCTTGTATATCTGTCTGTCTGTACTTTTCATACATACAATGTACTTTTCACCCCTTTGGTTGCCAGCGCCACCAGGGCAACCACTTGTTTTCCGAAGCAAAACAAACTTCGCGTGTTCCTTTATTTCGCTTCGTATTCTTTTCGCCTGCTTCCTCTCTACATTGGTTTAGTTGCAGTTCTTGTTGCTGACAGTTCGTTCCTTTTGCTCAGCGGAGTTCAATTTTCGGATTTACTATTTTCCTTTTTTTATTCTGAAATTATGTAAAACCGAAGTTCAACGCAGCTCTTCCGTAGTTCAGAAAACGATTGGATTCCAATTGGCAAGTGATAATGTTCATTAATCGAATTGCAATAAGTTGTACTGCCGCCATATTGTTGTTAACTGGCGTATTTGATTGAATCGTCGAGAGATGAAAGGAAGTGCTCAATTTACAACGTAAATCTACCATAAGTATGTATAACGTAATTTTTATTAGTTTTTTCAACTCGTGCTTATTTTCATTCACTGAAAGTAAAAACCAAAACGGAAAGAAAAACGAGGAAAATACCAACACATTTGAATATGAACCAGTATTTAATAAGAATTTAAAAATAAATCTGCATGCAAGCAGATTTTTGATACCTTTGCTAACTGATTTACTTATCCAGATATTTTTGTTGATAAATTATTTCCAAAACAAATTTTACTTTTAAATGTTTGTCTTCTTTTGTCTGTTGATTATATTTTTATATACTTACGTACAAGAAATATTTTTAATAATGACATTTAAAAAAAGAGCTAAATTTTGAATACTTAGTAAGCCAGTTAACTGGCTTAGAAAGCCAGTTAAAAATTTGCTGTATTTGCATCTGCTTCTATTAAATGTTCACCTTTAATTACGAGTATATGCATGTAGCTCATAGAATTATAGTAACCAGCCACAATTCATACAATTAATGATCTCTGAACCTCCAGCTTAAAATCGTCGGATGGAAAAATCAAATCTTTTTATTTTCTTTTTGCTTTAAAATGAATAACCTTAATCATTGTTTATTTACTGCAGGTAAAGACAATTGTTGTTATTGTTATTATGACGTACTTTTTTGTCTACTCCAGTTATCGTTAAAATTTTGTTTTTAAGCTGTACAAATTTTAATTTTAGATTACTTTATCACCTTCTTTAAAGAGGTTTCTTTATGAATCGATGAAATAAAAATGTTTATATATATACAACAAAATAAAACATATTATAGACGTATTATTATATATAAAACACAATACATATATTCAAAACCTTTCCAAAATAAATATGTGCAATTACTAATTTCAATTATTTATTAATAAAACTCTCTGAATATTTATTGAAAACTCGTTTTTAGTATCTTTTGTTGTAGTTTTTCACAAAGTTTTTCTTATCTTCAAAAAACCAACAAAAATTCCGACTAACAAATAAAGCCTTAAATCTTTGATGTATTATTTTTGAGTAAAGTCTTTATACGTACATAAATAGGCCAACGCTTTGATTGTGCTGATAAGAGAACAGCTATAAATTCTTTTTACTTTAAATCAATAGTTTATAGCTAATCCTATGTTGAAGTATATACTTTAAATGATTTACGATATACAATATATGTATGTATTGTCTTTTTCTGAGAAGATAAGATTATCATTTATTAGTTAATGTTAAATTATAATGTTTATTAATGAAGTAAGGCATTAAAATTGGTTTAATGGGAGCAGTTTCGACGATATACAAACTTAAATTAGCTTAAAAAACAAAGACGTGAAACTAAATTGAGTTGAATATTTCCAACTTACTATCAATTATCGATTTATTTTGCTTTAATCCTTTTTACTGTCAGTTAAACAGTACAGCTAGTTAAATGAACAGTATACATGTAGATACAAATTCAAGAATAATGAGTCCTTAATGCCTTCCGTCTATGTATGTACATTGAAATCCTTTCGATAGAACTGGACATGAGCGTTCACAGGGGAAAGAAGTGTGGGCCATCGACCCCCTGTAACGCTGTACAGCAAAAACAGAAGGCGTCTCAAAAACTTTACTCCATTCTAATGTTATTTCCAATATTTCTTTTTATGAATTATTTTCAAACCATTATTTGACATAAAAAATTAATGACGTCCAATGACCTAAAATATACACATAAATGTATTGTATATTCTTCAGAGTTGTATCCAGTTAAAAAGTATTGAAACCTTTCTGAGAAATTCAACAGATCGTTTTATTTACAACTCTACATCATTCTCTTCAATAAGAAATTCAATTATTTTGTAAACGATAGAAATAATGTTCTCAGTTATCGAAATAGGAGTAAGTAACGAACGCTTGACGTAAACAGAAAACACGAATGAATTCTGAATGAAGCGAAGTTCAGCTTCGTTGTTAGGAATTCTTATAAATAATATCATATTCGTAGTTCTTCTTATTACAAGATGTAAATAACAAGAATACTTCAAACCTTTATAGAAACAAACTTATTGATTTCATGATTTACTGGAAAAACAAATGAATTTCTTATTAAAATCACGAATTTAAAAGATTAACATTAGGATTTAAGACAAAAGGATTTCCTTTACGCAATCAAAAAGGTTTTCTTTACACAATCAATAAGATTTCTCAATAAAAGAAGCATATTATTTGTATGTTCTAATAAGATTCCCTAGTAAAGTGGATCAATAAGGATATCTTATTATTTTTAGGTGTTACTATCGTGATTTTTCTCTGTGTATTATTATTCTTTCACGTCTTTCTACGGTGCTCTATTTCTTCCTTCCTTCCTTTCTACTATAATCCTAGTAAAAATTGTTTTCTTATGCGTATAGGTAAAAAATAGATATTATTTTATAGTTTCTGAAGCCATCCAACGCTCCCTCCTCCGCCATCACCTCTTGACAAGTGAAAGTAATTATTTTGTTCACGCTGGTCGTTGTTGTTGCTGTTACTTATATTTATGTTGTTGTTGTTCTTATTGTTGTTGATATTATTCGGTCAGTAGTACAAAGATTCAGTATTGGATTTCTATTGTCCAGTGCTTCGGACGTGAAGTGTTTATGGTTTACAAGTAGCGACCTCATTTCCGTGTGTTGTACCAGTAGTTGTTTTTATTCTAACGTATTTTATGTGTAGTGCTTATCGCTTGCTGTCGTTGTTGCTGTTGTTGTTGTGTCTGCATCAACCCACGGCGGCGATATTTCCACCGACTTAATGACAATAAATCGTTAATATTTAATGACAAATTTCAGAAAATGACTTTGATCGTCAGACAGACAGGCAGCCGAACAGCCATACATACATATATGAAGACAGACACATACACACATCCATAAATTAAAATTCTTTACCTACGTATACATATACATACGTGTGTATATTTGTATGTATATTTTTTAGACTAACGTTTATTGAGTGGTTTCTATTGCTTTCTTGCTGTTCTTGTTGTTGCCTTCGATGTTGTTGTTCTTTTTTGTTGCCTTCGCTGTTGTTGTTGTTGTTGTTATTGCTTTTTCTGTTCATTCGATTGCCATCATCGTCATTGACATTGCTGCCGCTCGATACAACTGAAGCATGCGAAATTTGTGATTGTTTTGTACTCGTATAGATAAAAAATAACATTCAAATAAATAAATACGAAAAAAAAAACCAAGCATGTTTTAAAATAATGGGAGCTATTATTTTCGTACCTACTTCAGCTGCGGTGATTAGTAGGATGTCACGCAATTTGCTGGCCGTTGTTTTTACTATTTTCTCCATAGCTAAATTATCATTAAGTTCGAAGTATATATCATTTATATTTCTATGAAAATTTTAAAACGTTTTCTATTTTTGCGTATATGCTTTACAGCTTTTAGAGGAACATTGAAAGCAGCTGCTACTACTGCTTCAGCTCAACTTCTATGTTCAACAACAGCAATCGTCGTCAATGGATGCCGTAGCAATAGCAACAAACCCTGTGAGCAACAGCTCGAACAGCAGCAGCTCCAGCAGCAGTAGCAGTGGTTACGGTAGCGCAACAACAACACCGCTTAGCAACTTTGAGGCAACGCAGCATGCAGCAGTGATAAAATCTACAGTTTCTGCAATATCGCCAGCGCCGCCGCCTCCGCCAGCAGCTGCTGCTCCACAAACAGTAGCTACTGTTGCTCCATATGTTTACAGCAGCGAATCAATTTTGGCCGCGTCAGCTGGAGCCGAAACACAGCAGCATCAAGAGCAACAGCAGCAGCAGCGCCAACACTTTCAATATACTGCTTCATACGGATATCAAACACAGCCTTCTGCCCCATCCGCCGCCTCATTGCAGACCCACACATTGCAGCATCAGCAGCAGCAGCCGACACAGCAGCCACATGATGCTTACGTTGGCCTTAATTACGTTCCACATGCAGCAGCGCATGACTACCACGGCAGCGATATGACAATAAAGCCACGCGTACATCACAGCAACAACAACAACAGCAAGCATGCCGCCGTAGCCGTTACTCATAGTACACCCATTGAGAAGTTGACTGCTTATGCAAATTTGACAGCATCTCCTACGCAACATGTTGCGATCGGCAACAATGTTTACAAGCACTCCAACGCTTCGGCGCCGGCCAACCGCTCAGACGTGGTTCTAAACGCATCGCCGCCCGCCAAACCCCAAGCTGCCGCAACACCCTTCTATGCCTCAACTCACGCTAATGCTCCTGGTTACTATGAACAATACAAGTTCAAAATGCCAACGACTGCTGCTGTTCCCGAGTACGCGAACTACGGCTGTCGCGTGCCGCAAAATATGCCCATTAGCGGCTTTCAACAGCAGTCGCAGCCTTTGTATCCGGTAGTCAAGACGCAGTTGCCGGAAGCGAATTACGGGTTAGCGACCAAGTCACAGGTGCCAGCGGCCGCAACGGCTGCGCGACAGCAGATGAACTCATTCTATGGAAGAGCAAATTTGTACTACGAGAAGTATGATAAGTACGCCTATCCGTCGCCTGCCGCCTCCTTACCGGCAGCAAATCCGACTACATCCAATCCCTTAACATATCCCGAAACATACCCGCCATCTGCACCGTCGCAGCACTACGTCACGGATGCCCCGCGCGAAAGCTTTCGCCGATCCGCCGTTGCACCGCTGCCACCCGCGTCAGGCTGGCATTGGAACATGGATTACGCGGCCGCAACATCTGGCAATTGCTACACCTTGCCACCACCTCCAACCGCCAATATACCTCCTGCGTCTGTTTCGCCGAGTAACAGCGGCAATTATTTGTCGCCAGCTGGTTCGGCAACTAGTGCGGCGCGCGATGCTTACTTCTGCAACAGCATGAGCAGCAAGTACGACAAATACAACGCGTATGCTTATCACAGTCATCATCCCCAGCTGCAGCCACAGCAGCAGCCACAACCACTTCAGCATGCAACAGCGAGCGCCCTCGCACAGCGAAATCTTTGGACATCTACAGCCACACACGCGTCTCTAAACGAACGCCTGCCACATTCCACACACACCAACCTCCCATCCCATCAACCACCGCCGCCACCACCGCCTGCCTACACGCCGCCACATCACTACCCGATGACGCAGTCGCGGCAAAATTGTTGCTCGCAGTTGCCGTATCCGCAGCAGCAGCAGCAGCAACAACACAACTGTTACTACACGCGTATGCCTCCAGTGGTTGCCGGCAGTGCCTATCCGCAACATCAAATGCATCATCATCTGCAGCAACAAGTGTCACCGCAACATTACACCAATAACAAATATGCAGGCAACATTCTGGAGTATTCGCAAAATAAACAAAAATATACCAACGATCTCATGGTGGGAGCAACATCACCATATGATGCAGCAACCTACACCAGCTACAACTATGCACCAAACACGCAGCGCTATCAGCAAGTAACGCAACAGCAGCATAATAATGTTGTCAGCGATGCTGCGGCGGCTGCCGCTGCTGCATACTATCATGATCTCAATTTACAGTCAAATGCATACGAAAGCTATGCAACAACAATGCAACAACAACAACACCGCCAACAGGAAATACGTGCAGCAACGCGTCCTGAGCAACATTTGGGTGGTTACCATCACCAGACACCACTGCAACATTCTAAAAATCCCCTGTTAGATTATCGCAAACCCAGTGTTGCAGCGGCTCAAGCATCCACTGTAGCTCCTGTTGTTGGCGATGCCGACTTTTATTTACATGAGACTGCCACCAGTGTTGCAAGTTATCACAACTTTGACAGCAATGATACGCTTTATGAAGCCGCTGGCGGCAACATGGGCGTCAACGGCGTTGACAAATTAAACGCTGCCAACAAAAATCTTAGTTTGCGCGACTTTCTCGCGAGTTGGAATGAAGACGAAGATGATGTCGCTACGGCGGACTTACATTTTATTGAACCCACGGAGGCAGCAGAAACAACAAGAAATCTAGATGACCAGATAACCACTTTACAAGTGGACGCAATGAATAACTCACCTTCCACACATTTTTCGGATGAGTCCTCAATGCAGAATCATTCACCACTACTGCAGAGACAACATTCCGATGTTGAGCCGCAAGTATCGGAAAGTCACTTGCAATTCAAGAATACCCACCAAATGATACCTAAATTACATGTCGGCATCACTGCGGCGGATATCATCGGAGATCCTCAGCACGTAAACCTGCCAGATATAGTTATAGATATCGAAAAATCGAATGTTGCAACAACAAACTTAGAAAACTTCGATGTTGAGAAGGAACTGGATGAACTGCAAACTAAGAAAATCAGAGTGGACAAAGAACCAAACCTGCTACTACTCGAAAATCAGAAAGCATTACATTCAGTGGTGCCTGAGAAAGTGGTTTCCTCAGCGGAAACGATAGAGAAAGAAATAGTTTTGGCTCAGGGGAATACTTTTAAAGGATTACTACAGCATCAGAATGATGAAAAGAAGCCTGACGATATGTTTGTGACAGGTTCAACTGAAAATCGTGTAGTCGTCGCCTCGCCAGAAAGCAGTCAGGAAGAGAAAAGTCCACCGCCGTCAGAAATCTATACCACCACCGAACAGCTTTTAAAGGACATAGAATACGACAACACAAGTCTCTCGAACGAATCGACTTTCGAAAAAGAATATGAAACCTTTATCAATAAAATAGGAGTTGATATTGAGGCACCCAGCAGAGAAAAATTTAGAGCAGCAAGCGTCATCAGATTATCGACAGCTTCAGCAGAAGCAGTAGCAACAGCAGATTTGAACATTTTGGAAAAAAAATCAGTTGTAGTGGTTGCTGTTGAAAAAGTGACTAATATGCCGGCCGCATACTCTGAATCAACAGAAACATTAACAGAACAGCAGCATCAAATATTTTCAAAGTTCCACAAACGGAAACGTAAACTTATCGAAAATGTTGCTGCGAATGATTGTGAGAACGAAGCGGATGAACCACCAAGCATGCAGCGCAAACGAATAGTTGCTAATGAAATAAATCATGTTAGAGTAGAAAATGTTCCCGTAGTCTGCACAAACACGTGTAGAAAAAGAAAATTACTGACTGAAGCTGCTGCTGATTATAAACGACCGATGCGTGGAAATTATGTAGGTGCCGAAACAAAGATTTATCAAAAAAGAGGGCCGCGTAAACCAAAATCGTTTTACTACAGAATGCTTCAGCAATCGAGCAGAAAATCACACTCTCGCAGATGGTTGCAACAGCGAACTAATATTGCTAAAATAATTAGCCAATTGCCACACATCAAGAAAGAATCATCAAAGAGTTTTACCACCCACAATCGTCAACTAACTTCAGCGTTCAACCCGAAAACGCTAAAGAGTCTGAGTGTTTCTATGTTGAATACGGAATATTTTCGGCAACATTGTTTGGTGGTGAGATTGGGACCAGAGGGAAACAAAAATGATATTGAGAAATGCAGCGTGGGGGAAAAACTTGCAAGTGAACGAAGAAATAAAATCACAGAACCAATCAATCCAACGAGTGTGAGTATGAGTGATGAAAATAATGAAAATGGTGTTGAAAACAATACGATTGAAAATCATGTTGCTAAACAATCTATTGAAAATGTTTCTAATGAAATGAATAATGATGAAATTCTCAAGAATAATATACAAAAAACCAACATTTGTGCAAATGATGATGTTGAACAGAATGTTGTCGAAAAAGAGTCGTTTCCAAAGAGTGATATCTGTAGTAATGATGATTGTGATGGCCTAAATTACGATAAAAATTCAAAGATAGCTTTAGGAAAGAGCTCTGGTCACGATGGTGGTGATAATTATGATGATGATGATGATGAATTTATTAGTAATAGAAACAGAAAAGTAAAGTTTACCGATTCTATAGAGAAAGTTGCCGAGTATTCTTCAAAAAGTGATTTTAGCAAAACTGATTTACAAGAACAAAATCAAGATGCTAAAAGTAATGCTAATGAATTCACTCTTGTGCAAAATCTGATCAAAAGAATCGATGAACAAGAAGATGCTGTTAAAACTAACTGTGAAGATAGTGAATGTGAAAAAAGAAAGAGTAGTGCAAACGATAACGTGTTTAATGATGATGAGAAGAATGAAATCGATAAGCAAAATGAAGCACAGTGTAAAGAAGAAGAAGCAGAAGAAAAAGTGTGCAGTATAGAAAATAAAGTTATCGTGAATGCATCATTTCCACTTACGAATAATGTTTATGAATCTGAATCTGATGAGTATGAATCTGATTCTGACGAAACTTATGAAACTGATTCTTATTCTGATGATTCCGATGCCAATCAATATGACGCTGATAAATCTAATCTCAACAAATATGTTGCTGATAAATTCGATGTTGATACATCTGATGTTGAGAAACGTTATGTTGATAAAGCTGATGTTGATAAAGCTGATTTTGATAAACTTGATGTTGATAAACTTGATGTTTATAAACATGGTGTTGATAAAACAGAATTTGATGATGTTGCTGATGTTGATAAAACAGAATCTGATATTGAATTTGATGATGCCGATAAATCTAATGTTGATCCGAGTAAAACGAATTTTGATAAAATTTACGCTCATAACTCTGATATTGATGAATATGATGCGGATGAATCTGATGACAATGATAATATTGTTAATAAATGTAATGAAGAAGAAGGCAAAAACAATAAACCGATTGCTGTTGAAAGAAATAATTTTAATACAAATAATGATGATATAAAATTCAATAATAACGATGATAAGGAACCGGAGAAGGAAGACACTAAAGCAAATATCTATCATAATAATCAAAATAATGATGGTGATGAAGATATAGTTGATTATGATATGAGTTATACGCTGATGCAGGAGAGCCAAGAGAAAGCAAGAGAACTGTGTCTTGATAATAGAATCAATTCAGAAAAAATTGCTGTACTTCAGGCACACAATTCGAATGATGATGCCGAAAACGCTTCGGATAGTTTTGAAAACACCACCAAGACTGATGGACGTGTCTCTAGTGAAATACCAGATGATTTCGAGCGTCAAAAAACGTTTGCTTCTTTCAGTGATCTTAAAGACATCAACGTGGAAAGTATATCAGAAGTGCAAACATTTTCAGAGCGAGTTATTAGGACTGAGCAGCAGGAGGAGGAAGAATCGATATGTATTTCCGATGATAATAATAAATCGGCAAAAGAAGAAGTTCCTGAGTTTTTGTTCAGTATGGAACAAAAGGAACAGGCAGCTCCTATTATAACCATAAATCCACACCTGAACAGCATCAATAATAACAACACCATTTGTGATGTTATGGATGATTCAACAAGCAGCAGCAGCAGCAGTAGTAGTAGTAGCAGTAGCAGTAGCAGCAGTTCTTCTTCAGCCTCCACTGACTCGGACATTGCATCGATGCATGCTGATGAAACAACAAGCAGCAGTACAACCACGACAACAGCAATCAGCGAAGAAAGTGGCGACCCCAACGAGCTGGCTGCATTGGAGCGGGAATTATCTTCACATTACGAGGGAAGCAAAAGCAAAACTTGTGATGAAATGCTCCAAATTGAAACTGATACAAACACTATTGAGCTGCAGATGGGCAAATATGATGATACAGAAAATCGCCAAACTGGAGAAGATAAAAAATTAGCAAAACTGCATGATATTGCAAGCTTAAAGAAGGTTTTAGAAGGCGATGAAGAGGAGAGAGTCTCAAGCTTAGTAAATGATGATAGCGAAGAAGAGAGAACTGCTGCAAATGCTGCAGAAAGCTGCGATGATGATGTTACAAATGAAACGAAGAAACTAAACAATGCAATGTTTCAAGAGATCGAAAAGCCAATAACGAGACATGAAGTTGAGGAAATGCTTCTGGCAGCCTTTGAGAGCGCAGTGAATGATGCGACTGTGATGGATGAACTTGAGGGGGCTGTGGAATTAACGCTGCCAAATGTGGAAATATGTGATCAAGAACATTTCGCTACTCTAACTCCAAATATTGATGATGTGAAATCGTCGAACCAAGTAGAAAACTTTACAATACCAAAGCTAAGTGACCTTTGTAAAAATGCCTTAAATAGTTCCTGCAAACCTAGCGAAACGATGACATTTCCACTGGTGGAGGAGCGTCATTGCCAACATCAAGACGGTGAGGGTGATGTTGATGATGCTGTTCGATCACGATGTGAACTCAGCGTTGAAGAGGCCCTGGCCGAGATGTATCGGCAAGCAGGAGTTTCATCCGATCCCGAAGATTTCGATGCAGACGACGTTAATGATAAGCAAGCTCAAGAAGTTTTATTAATTAATTTAGAAGAAATATTAGTTAGTGATAGTGATAATTTATATGTTTTACAATGTGATATGAACGAAAATATTTTAGGCGTCATTACGACGCAAACAGATGAGAGCAATGAAGTGCACCAACACCAACAACAGCTACAGTTCGAGCAGCAGCAACGTGTTGTTGTTGTTGGTGATGAAGCAACTGAGGACGCATTAGGTGGAGAGTTAAATACATTAGAACTGGTCGAGCTGTTGAATGCAACCGATGATCTTGCGTCCAACCAAATAATAAATGATATTAAAACAATCAATGATGAACCGACAACCAAAAGAATCCTTCGACCATCAACACCACCAACACCATCAACATCATCGTGTCTAGATGTTGATCAACCCTTTACAATAGCGACAACGATGAGCATTACTTCTACCAACAACAACACCAACACAAACTTTATCAGCACCAAATTACTACCTCCCGTAAGTGATGGCGAGTTCTACGATGACGATGACTTCGATTTACCCACCATACATCATGAGGAAATTGTACCTGATAATTATAAATCCTATCACAGTGAAAAGATTCTCAAGTATTTGCATGCGAAATATGTACAGCGCAATATAACCAAGTTTTACCATGCAAATCGCATTCTCAAGAAGTATAAAAAACGGCTGGTGCAGAAGCTCTTCAGATCGATGCAGGATCAGGATCAGCGGTAAGTAGGCTGAGACCATCTCAACTGCCACCCCTCTCAATCTAACTGCCTTCATTTTACACACATGAAATGTTGAAGTCTCTTAACGTGTTACCATTAAAATTTATATGCTCTAGTTCAACATTACCTTGAAACGTTCAACTATTTATAAAGACCAAAACAAATAAATTGTTCTTGCTAATCTAAAACTACCATAAAAAATTGATTTTATGCATTGAGTGTTTCGTATTCGTACCTTTCTTTAATTAATATTGAAGTAAACAAATATCTTAATTAACCATATCAAATACTAAAACTCAGGTGAAATTTTTTGTACAAAAAATGCATTTCATTTGTACATTTACGACAACGTGTACTTACTCAGAGTTTTCAGATGTAAGTCTTTTGATGCATACAAAATTACAGTAACCAAGAAGAGCGCTTATATTATTTTTCCAATTTTATATTATTTTCGTATTGTCAAATGTTTCAAAATGTAATCTTCGTTGTTGCACTTCAGTTCAAAAATATAAGGAAGTTAACTATATTAGAATACCCTAAGAAGCTATATACAGTCTAACGTTAACGTTGACTCTACATCCGATCCGAGTTGATCACAATGACGAATAAAATTTTAGTGCATGTAATTTCTTTTCGAGCTTGGCCACAGGACAAGTTGACATTAATGTCTAGTTCCGACGATTGTTGAGGATCGATTGATATCTTTCTTAGTCTATTAATATCATTTAAGATACTCCCTTAACCGATTGTAACTATTGAATCGAGGATAACCAAAGAGAGTTGACTCCCTCTGCTGATAGCTTTTCAGTTTGTATTGTTGACCGATTGAAAGATCTGGCCGATCAGAAGACGTATCTCAACAATAGGTACATTTATCCATATGCATATCCTTCACGTATCTAAAAAAGAGTTTTTAAAAAATTTAAAATAAAGATCAATTGATAATTTTATATTGGAAAAAATATAACGTGTTCAATCGATTTATCCATACCTTAACCAGTCCATAATTGTACAAATCAAAATATCAATCCGTAGAAAGACAAATTTATACCACATAAAATCTTCTCATCGTGTGACTTCAACATTTCATGTGTCGTAATCGTACTCTCGTACTTATGAAGAAGCAAACATTCATAAGTATGATGATAAAGAACTCTTAATCACTCTCGAACTTGAATCTCAATGATATTAACGCCCACTTGAAGTAAATTCAACAGCGATATTATACGATAACAACAACAACTCTGTATCCATGGCATTACAAAAGAAAAAACAATTTATAAAAAAATATAAAATAAAATAAAGTCATGTTAAAACAATAAAACTAAGGTAAAAAAATATAAATGATGATGTGTATAAAAAGCAGAACATTTTTTAAAAATTCAAATCCCTTTCGATTTTTTTCGAATCACGTTTAGAAAATAAATTTAGAAAATAAATCTTGTTTAATTTTTACAAAATTTTATTACAGTTATAAATTATATTAATTTACGAAAACCAAAATCATTAATAAATATAATAAAAATAAATATAATAAATAAAAAATAATATTAAAAAATACTTTTTACGATTCCAAAAATTTGCTGCTTTATTCACACATTTTAACCTGTTACTTTGTTTACTTTGTAATCTATAAACTAAAGAGCCTAAATATAATTTAACCTTGCAAAAGAAAGACGGGGAGCAGAAAGTATAACAAATGAATTTCGATACAGTTTTTATATATTATTAAAATTAAAGTTGATATTCTAGCATAACAAACAAATGTATGGTAACAATTGAAAGAGTAAGAAAAAGAAGAATTTTAAAGGCTGCTTGAAGTAGGTGAAGAAAGGTTACTTGAAATATTTATTTATGAATGTAAATAATTTTATTTAAATGTTGGATCGGCAACTCGGTAAAAGTGTTAACGTGAACGAACGAACGAGTTCTCGAAGAATGTGTTCGAATTTCTTTCAGCTGCGAGTTTCAGTTGATATGAACTCAAGTGATCTTGAATTTAAATTTAAATATCAGACACTTATTCTGTTCGGTATTATGTATATTATGAGGTTTGAAAAGTAATTTGAGGTGTAGAAAAGGCAAATGGGAGTGAACCGAGTGAACAACTGAATTTCACATTTCTTCGTGAGAAAGAACGAAAACTCACCTCGTCTCTTTTTAAAAATAAGTAATAATAAATAATATCCGACATTTTTGTTGAGGCAGAGGCATTGGTGCCGTCTATCAATGATTTTAGAGATTCTATAAAGTTAAATTTAGGAATTATGTAATGTTAATACCGTACCTATTCTATACAAACCCTAAAGAAACCCAAGAATTATTAAACCCGAAACATTAAAACCCCGAAATTTCTGTTTAAATGAAATTATTACTTTCATCGGTTCTTCGATAAAGTTTCTGTTCTTCTGAAAAACCAACTCATTAAAAGTCTAAAAAAGGTATTTTTTCTTCTACCGGAGCATTGTAATGAATGAATTAAAATATATTTAAACCAAATGATTTAGTAAAACTGAAAAAGACCAAAAATTATAATTACTCTTCTTTATTTTTAATAGTTTTCAAATAATGAAATTCTAAGAAATATTAAGATTAAGATTGCATATAAAATATATACATATACATATATAACGTATATATAATAAAAAATATAATGAGCTTGACTTATTTGTAGTTTTATGTTCGACCTCTCAACTTGTGGTAGAATTCTTTGATTTTTCTCTTTAATAAAACTGAAAAAGATTTGAATATAATTTAAAAATACAAAAAAAACAAGGTTTTAAATTTCCTAAATAAATTATTATTGTAAATACACCGATTAAGGAAATGTAGATGTAGTAAATCCAATAGCTTTTATTGTAGATAATTTTAAAATATACAGGTAGAAATATATACATGTTATAAACGTACATATATGTATACAAACATACATATGAAAAATAGAATATGCATATGAATGTATTTAATGTATACATATTTATTAAAAGTTTAAATATTTTATAAAAAAATATTATATATATTAAGGTAAGAACAAATGGTTATTTTATACAACCATCGGGTTTGGTTTTTTTAATATATTTTGTTTTTAAATTAACACAAAACGCCAAAATTTACTTTACTCAGTGCAAGTTTAGTTACAGTGGAAGTTCATGTATGGTAACTATTTTAGATAAAACAATATTTGATGAATTTTTTTCTTTTCTTATTTGATTTCAATGCAAAGAACTATTCGGCATCTTCAAAGTGATATCATTTTCTATCGATTTATAAATTCTATTTTCTAAAAAAAACTGGAGTGCAAATGTGACATGCTTATAGTCTCACGTTATTAGAAGAATTCTTATGCTCCATATCTCGCGTTGCCCCTTTTTAAGTAAGTAAAAAGTATATACTCGTACATACATATGTATATATATCATTCAAAATTTCAAAATGTTTTTGCCAGATCTCTCAATCATAAAGATCACAAAATATATATGAGCCGGTTACTTTGAAAGTGGCTTATGTCCAGTTTGCAAAAAGATCAAGTTATTTTATTATTTACGTATACATTTTATCTCACTATATTTAAAATCATCAAGATTTTGTAAAACGAAAATTTATTGGTTAATGAAATGATCGAAATTTTATTTAGAAAGTGATAAGTCCGATCTTGAGAATTGCAAATGGTGTATATGAAATAAGGATGTGCCATTCAAAACTCTGTATTCATTACCGTGTCGGAGAAGACCAAAAAACTTTAATAATAGTGAGTTGAAAACACTGTACGAAAGAACGAGATCAATTACAATGCTAAGGTAGCTGAATCGATACGGCGCCGTTCAAGAGCTTCTTATGGTACAACTTTGCGTATTTTGCGTAAAGATCTTTAAGATCATTAAAAGTATATCAAATTTAACTAGTGCAAGAGTTGAGTCGACCCCAACCTTCCGAATTGTCACCACTCAAGAATATCCACTGTTTTCGACCAACATTTTCTTCAGCGATGAGGTCAATAAGCCAAATTAAAACAGCCAGTGAAACCATGGGATTATTGCCAGAACAATTCGGTGAACGGTTCGATGAACACTTGTGTGAATTACGATACTTGACCGGTTATCACATGGTTAAGCCGGAAATGTTCTAACGCGTCATCGAGAATCGGAACTTCAGAAATAAACGTAAGAATGTTACGGCCAACAGTTGAAAGACATAATCTTTAAAAATTAAATATAAAGAATGGCTCTTCTAAATGATAATAACAATAACCCGATAAAATTAAATTTTTTGATTTTTTTAATTTTTGTTATATTCGGTCTTAAGAGCAACCTGAAAAGATTCAAAAGTTACCATTATATCAATTACATTCAAATAAAACAATATTTTTGTGTTGTGAACTGCTCTAACGCGTCATCGGAAATTGGAACTTCAAAATGACCAAACTTCCAAAAGTTCAAAACATGGAACTTCCAAATGGTCCATTCATACAATGGAGTATTATATGAATTACAATACTTGGCCGGAGATCACATGGATAAGCAGGAAATGTTCTAACGCGTCATCGAAAATTGGAACTTCAGAATAAACCATGTTACGGCCAACAGTTCAAAGAAATAATCGTTAAAAATTAAATCTAAGGAATGGCTCTTTTGTATGATAATAAGAAACCCGATAGAAATTTATTTTTTAATTTTTCTTATATTCGGGCTAAAGTGCAACCCGAAAAGATTCAAAAGTTACCATTATATCAATTGCATTCAAATAAATCAATAGTTTGGTGTTATTTATTAGCTAGTGGAATCATTGATCGATATTTCTTCAAAAATTTGGGCTCCCAGAACGGCCTCGACCACTTTTGGTTCTACAAAAAGCCGGTGCCACTTGCCAGAAATCCAATAAAACTTGCCACAAAGCCAAAAAGGGCGTTATTGTGAGCAGAATTCGGTGAACAGTTATTTCACACTTGTATGAATTACGATACATGGATACGTCACATGGATAAGCCGAAAATGCTCTAACGCGTCATCGAAAATTGGAACTTCGGAATAAACCATATTACGGCCAACAGCTGACAGACATTAAATGATAATAAGAAATAACCCGATAAAATTAAATTTTTAGATTCTTTTTATCTTTGAAAAGGGCACCACTAAATGAATTACCCGTTAGTATAAAAAATCCAATGAATTGTATTTTAGCATTGTGATTGGTCTCGTTCTTTCGTACAGTGTTGTCAACTCAATATTATTGAAGTTTCTTGGTCTTCTCGACGCGGTAGTGAATCCAGAGTTTTGAATAGTACACCCCTATTCAATATCCATTTAAAAACTGCAAAATTAAAGTTAAATCGCTTTTAAAATAAAATCACCTTCATGAATAAATGAAAATTGGGTTCCTTATTTTTCGATGGTATAGTGAAATACGTAATAATCTGCACTCGGTTTATCGATATGCGGACCATAAGTTCTAACACTGTCTATTTTCTACTACTTTAGTAACGCTGATTTTCGTAATAGTTGAAGTTTTTGTAGACGTGCCGGTCTTTCCATGATGAAAGGGCAAACAATACTGAAAAAGAATACCGTGACTTAATATGTAAATGGACATAAATAGACACTTTCAAAAGTGATATAACTGGCTTTTATCATTATTTAAATGTAACATAATAAACATAAAACATAGTAACCTTAACATGATTTTATATTGCAAAAGAAAAACTAATGTTCATTAATATATTTACTGCACTGGGTAAACACTCCTCTAGTTTCCTATGACATACATATGACTGTAGTTGCAATGCAATCATTGCATTTTTATTCAAATTCCTAATTTAGTCAAATATTTTCCACTACTTTAGTACCCCCATTTAGTTAAACTATTTTTAAGCACCTTTTTAAATCCAAAAAATGGTCCAATTTTATAGTCAAATCTTGTTAATTGTTAATTCTAATTTAGTTAAAGTTAATTATAAAGGGCTCCTTAAATATAATACTTTGTTGTAGTCTGTGCAGTAAAATTGTATTAATAAAAAAAAAACTATAAATATACATGTATACAAAATAGGAAAATATAAATATAAACATAAAATACGCTTACTTTTAGTACAAAATGAATTTTATCAACAACAAAAAAAAGGAATGTATAGAGAAAAAAAATCATATATTTATACGATTAACAAAAAAAGACAACAAAAACCTTTCACTTCTAGTGTATTTGTAGCATTTATATTATATACTATATACCACAGAATTACATACATATTTCACTTTTAGATACACCACAGAACAGAATATATTAAAAACGGTCTTTTAATTTATTAAGCATTAAACATCAAAATATTACGATAAAAAAATGTCTAAATAAACATTCTTGTGAACGTCGTCGTCGTTTGTCTTATTATAATATTATAGTAAAAACATTTATGTTAATACTTTATTAACATTTCTTCTAACATTGAAATAAAAATCAAAGAATTTTAAAGCTTTTCATGTATCGTATTTTATGTAACCTAAGAAGTAAGTACTGTTTAATATAAGATTTTGTGTTTATTTATTTATGTTTTCTATTTATTCTAAATACTCTTTATTCTAAAATTCGAAAACCAAATTTTCAATATCTACATTTTTGTATACAAATACATATTTTTCTTTTAACTCAAAGTTTATTTAAATATATCGTGATAAACATTTACTTTTAAATGTTTATAAAAAATACAAGAATAATATATAAAAAAATTTATAAATGTACACATTTTTACAAATCATATTGGCAAATTTTGGCTGCTTAAAAACTAACCATGAAATTATATATTGTATACATTTACATTATATACATACATGTGCAAGAACATATATATAAATACATATATATTAGTACACATAGGTACATATGTACATACATGTGTACATATAGAAAATATACAAACACAATTTAAAAAATGTAGTTTTTCTAAAAAAAGACAAAAACAAAAACAAAGAATTGCCTTTATTAGTAAATTAGTAAAACAAACAAAAAAGTAGTAGACAATTATTTATAAATTTATATAAGTTAATTATTGGTTGTTATTTCATGTTATTTCAAAAATGTATCGTAATCGTATTTTATTTTTAATTTAATATTCGTGTCGATTAATAAATGTTTTTGCCTCAGTGTTAATAATAATGGAATGTTTGTTTAATTTCTTCAAATGACTTGTTCTCAATTAACGTTTGAATCTGCAGACACCATGAAGAAACAGAAAAACTATGAAAAGATCAACGTAAGTACTATAATATAAACCCACTTGGTCCATTTCAACATGTCAAATTTCAAATAGAAATTGATACCAAAATGTGATCAGTAAAGGTTGCATTAGGTTTGTATGGAAATTTTTCATAAAATATAGTATATCAAATATTAAATTAAAGGGCGTTGTCCGCCCACTTCAACATAACATAAATTCTCAAATTCTCAATTTAATTCTAAAGAATCTCAGTTAAGTAATCTTTCAAAAGAGGTCATGGAGTCCAGAGTATTAAATTATACATATAGTACAATACATTTATGTCAAAATAAAACTCATTAAATTGAATTACTCTTATTACGAAATCGTACTTAAATCTGGAATATATTTGCATTGATTTACTTTATTTAAGTGAATGAATATTTGAGTAATGAAGTCAATTTAAACGGAAATAATTTGAGTTGATGGTTGGGCGCTAAAGCGTTGGTTCCGTAATCAGTCAGCTAGTCGGACCCTTAATGGTGGATCATGGACCTTTGACGGTGTGCTCGGTTCTCGTCGTTATGGTATTATATGGAGAATACACACGTATCCTTGAACGTAGAAAGATTAATATGCAACTTCAATTTTGTTGGAAAAAGTCGCTGAGATTTTAACATTTGGAGATTGGATTGTAAGTTTGTGGGTTAACAACCTGTATTAGTCAGGTTTTCATTTTATAAAATTATTGGGAAAATGAAATTTTCACATAAAATTTAGTGACTTACAATAAAAAAGCTCTAAATTTTGGGAAAGCAACAAAAAACAACCGAAGTTCCAAAGGCCACCTCTAACGGCATCGACGACGCTGCTCAAACGAGTTCAGCAGCAACAGCTCTCGGTTTTTCTCCGTATGAAGTTTGTAATCAGAATTGGGAACAGATTTCCGTCAGTTTAATAATTTTGCATACAATTAAAAGTATTTGCATAAAAATGCTCCGTTTGTCGTGCCCGTTGTTGTTATTATTGGTGTTCCTGCTGTTAGGTGTGTGCGCCAATAAATTGCAAGCAACATCGGGAACGCAACAACGATGATATAAGCGTTACTGCCCTTAAAGGCAAACTTATATTTGCCCATATGGTAAGTGAGTGCCTCTGGATAACAGTAAGTGGGTTCAACTAAAATGTTTTCGATAGCTTTTTCGTCACGGCGATCGCACACCGGTCGAGCCATATGCCACAGATCCTTGGAAAAGTCTGGAGGATTGGCCCACCGGCTGTGGTCAATTGACGAATGTAAGTTCAACAACAAAAATTGGGAAAAAGTAATCCTGTAAGCAATAATGTGTTCTTTTATTATAAAGTAGTTTTCCTTTATTAGAAAATAGTTTATCAGTTTTCAGAGGGTTTGGCTAAATGATGATAGGTATTGCTTGGCTGAAGCATCTCTACTTTGAATTTACTTTTAATCATTAAAATTTAGCGTTGGATTTGTTATTAATTAAAAATTTTAATTAATTATAATTTAGATATACAGTCTGTCAAGAATCAGTTTTCACATTGAAAATTAATTCAATTTTTCAATTTGTTTAGCAAAAGAATACTTTTTGGTTCTTTATAGAATTTTCGTTTATCAATTACCTTAAGGTGCAGTACTTACAACAGTTTAATGAGAGAAAAACCCAAATTTAATGCAAAATCTACGAAATATGCAACAAAAATCATGATTACTCCGTTTTTTAACTGTCAAGAAACTCTTCACAAATGTGAAAAAATATTTTTATTATTAATTTATTATTATAAAATACATTATTTTAACTTGATATTTAGTGTGACCACCTTTAGCATTAATCACGCATTTTAGCCGCTTTATCATCCAATATATTAATTTCTGCATGTCATAACTATCAGGTATCTTCTTCCATTCTTCTAATATTGCTTTTTTAAGAGCAGTCGGTTGCAGTCGGATCAATTCTTGGTATTGATTGATATCAATATCAATCCGCCCTCGTATATCCTATACTAGAGAGCTACACAAGATGTCTTGAATTGCTAAAGGCACCATGCCACAGTATTGCCTTGGAGTGCACTGTCGTGCACAAATGAACAATTTGACACGAACACTTCAAGGGTATAACAGTGCGAAATTTACTTATAAATTTTGATGTTACTTACTTTGTCCCATCGTCTGCACGTCTGGACTTGCACATCGGTAAATTTTCCAGCCAGTGCCATTGCGTATTGCACATTGAGGATCACACAGATTTGTACTTTGGTTTTTTTGTTATGTTATGGCAACGGAGATAATTCGTTCGTTAAAAATTTTCTTTTTTTTTAAAGCTAACATGTATTGTTCGACAATTGTATTCATACATGTCGGTAGGCACTTTTGGACATGTGGACATGTCGAGAGGCTTTTTAAACATGTAAGGATTGGACGAATTCGATTTGTGCGAGAAATGAATAAAAACGATAACATGAACGAAAAAAATGTCGGTGGCCAGGCCAAGCCGGTTGTGTCTTTTATAGCAGGACGGACGCACTATGAACACCATAGGTGTTCTATGTTCCTATGTTAACCATTGCAACCGCTAACAGGACATGACCATGAACTGACACACTTTTCAGCCCATCCCACCCAGCGACTTTCTTTATGTATCATTTATTGTTATTCTTTCGTAAAAATTTCAATAATAATAATTTTTTAATAAATAAAAAACTATATATACATATGTATATATAGTATGCATTACGATTTGTTGGAGGCTTCCCGAGAAGAGCTTGCTTTGCTTTCGAATTTTGTTTCGAGAAGAGTTTTGATGCTTATTCCAAATGTTCATTCGTATTTCTCGAAGCGCTTCTTTAGGTCTGGCGGGTAGGTTACATAGATGTAATGCTCATTTTGCCCAACGTCGCTCTGTATGATTTCGTGTGCTGACGCCGAACCGCGCAACGACGACTGTGAAGCGCCGATATGCCGATGATTCGATTCCAACGATGCATGATGTTGATTCGGGTTGTAGTGTCGCGTGCCACCATCAATAGCTGCTAAGGAGGCAGCCGTTTCTTCTGTCGCCGCTGCTGTTGAATGGTGAGAACCCCCGGCCACTCCTGATGTAGTTGGAAGGTTGCAACTACCACCCACCACTGTGGTGGGTATAGGAGTTGTGGTGGCTCGATTGCTGTAGTCACGTCGATCGTAAATGTCCGTTGGATAGGCTAGATTCGCCTGCTGATGCGTAGACGGCACTGCTGTCGGTGTGCTCTGGTGAGTTCGTTCGTTGTACCGCCGGGGACTGTGACGGTATTCATAACGCTGCTGCTGCTGCGGTTGATAGTAGTAATGCTGGGGTGTGGTGGTGCTGCCATGTAACACGCCATGTTGTTGGTATAACGGCTGCTGATGTTGCGGCTGGTAGTGCACGTACGATTGATGATTGCTGTTGATTGTAGTCTCCTCGGAGCTGTAAAAACGGGGGGGTGAGTTGAAGATTCGTAAAAAGGGTCACGCTAACTAAGTAGTGAACAATTATTATGCTGTTGACACTTACTCAAATAGTATCCAAATGATGTAGTAACAAAAGCAAATTCCCATCGACAGCACGAACACTAGGATCACAATGAGTCCCCAAGGGAAGGCACGCGGCTCTAACGGCCCATCCTCCCAGTAACGGTCACATGTTAGGTACCAACACACAGCTTTATTCATCTCCTCTGAAAACATAGAAAACAAGCAAAACAAAAACGAACACGCGATGCAATTAAATGGCGACTTTGAAAGCAGTGAACATGTTTATTAGTAGCAATAATAATATAAATGCTAGTAACTAGATAGAAGAAATACAATAAATTTAAATATGTATGTATAAGGGTTTACTTAAATTTTAAAATTATATAAAATAAATAAACATAAATTAAAATTAAAATTTTAAAAACTTCTATAGCTTTTTTGGAAACAGTTTGCAGATGAAACGATTTTAATGACTGCTTTCTTTCAAGAAAATGCTGATTAGTATATTAAAACGAATCAATAGAGAGTCCCTCACCCACCTTCCATGTCCTTGAACGCTTGGTCCGTCATTCCGAGCAGTGAGCTAGCGATGCAACTTCGCACCAGGTACTCGCACTTCGCTTTTAGCCTGCTGAGCTCCTCGGGACGACAGTGAGTCCGAACCTTCTGCATGCTTTGTGCGCTGCCATTCTGAGCACCGTTCCCTTGAGCCGCCGAGGATGAGGAGGAGGTGGAGTCGGCGGAAGAACTGCCATTGTTGCTGTTGCTATCACTCTTGTCGTCTTCACCGTCATCGTCCTCACCACCGTCGCGATTAAGCTCATCAGATTGGTTTGTGGTTGAGGATTCGATAGCGCTCTTGGTTTTATCCGATTTGGTTTTGTCGCTCCGCGAAGCAGAAGCGCTGCCCTGATTGTGCCCTGCACGTTTCTTTGCAGAGTCGTTGGCGATTTTGGACCGTTCAGACGGAACGGTTTTATCTATTAATTAAAAACAATTCAGACCAAGCTTTTTTTTCTACATCTGATTACGTACCATTGTTTGTGTCCCTTTGTGTTTCCCTATTTTTATTTTGGCCTATTTTTTCCTGGCACAGTTGGCGATTCTGTTGTATTTTGGCTGCTCGGGATGCTCCACTAACGGAATTTCTAGAAATAAGTTTTGTAATTTTTGTTGCTTATAATTTCTGAAGCCTACCTTAAGGGTATTAAACTTAAGTATGCGGCATTCGCTTTGGCCAGAGCTGAGTTCTGGCCCAAAGAATCGCCCCACACTTCAACATCGGTCACGATGTGCGAGTCACCGGTGGCCAAACTACTCGATTCCTCCGAATGGAAGACTTCGCAACGCAAGATGTCACACAAGTCAGCCAAACAGACGGCGTCCTCGTCCTCGGAAATATATAAAAGGAATGAAAAAATTAAATCACAAAATATTATAGTAGCAGCGAGAAAGCAACCATAAAAAGTTTCCATTGAATTCATTTATCGTAACTTAACTCGTAAACGTAAAACTTACATGATTTAAAATGCTCTTGTGTCGCGTCTCAAAGTGTAAATCTAAAAATTTTTCCTGATAGAAACTTTTGCCACACTTGCGACATGTCCACTGAGTGGGTCGATCGCGTTTCTTGGCATCTTGGCGGGGAGCAAACACATCACGATAGGGATGAAGTGGACACTCGAGAGGAAGTTTTACCTGAAAAAATCAATGATTGTAGAAATAAATTATGACGAAATATTCTATTGTATGTTGTTGAGGTTTCGTGTATCAATGGTTTTACCTGATATTTATCCAATATCGGAGTCCATTTGGAGCGGACTATCTTGCGTACCAAGCGACTGTTATCTCTGGAGCAGAATAACTTGATGACATGGGTATCGGGCCAAGGTATAAGGAGTAGGAAATAAATTAAAATTATCTGAAATGAACAGATGTTTGATTTACTTTTAAATGTGAAATTATTGTACTGAAATAATTTCCCAAAGCGTGACAAACACTGAAATTAAATTTCTTTCGAAATGAAATCCAGCTCGAAGGACCAAATCTAATAATCAAGTTCCAATAATACACGATTTTGAAAATATACAAAACCGAGAGGGTGAGATTTCTTAAAAGTTTGTTAGTTCATAGTTAATTAATACTTATAATGAATCAGCTTTATTACAATAAACTGCACATGTTTTATCCAGCTCGAAGTACCAGAAAGAGCAACTTCGACTTAATGTACAAATAACGACTTTTAAATTACAACACTCATTAAAGGGCCAATTTATCTAGTTTAAAATAAATTACATGATTTGTAAAATTTATTATCTTTCGCGATGAATTCGATATTATGAATGTACAAGTAAATAAAAACCACACAAATGAGTTCAGAACAAAGATATGTATAAAAAGTCACGCGAGTGTCTGCTACAGTATTATAAAAGCATGTGACAATACGTATAATAAAAGTAAACATCCATATATGGATTAAATTTAATATAAAAGCAGTAAAGATTTTATTTTTCTCTCATCATCCTTCAAAAGGAAAAAAGATCTACGAGAATTAATTTATTTTACTATGAAACCATGCTTATTATAAATAAATACAAAGTAGTGTACAAAAAATAGTTGATAAAACTTTTATAAAGATTAATAAATGAAAATGTAAACTGAAAAAGAAATAACGACATTATATTAAGGACATTTCCACACACTATATTCTATGCATGCAAATTCAGTTTTTCTACAGTGACGTATTGAGTGTAACTGTTACGAGCTCATTGCAGTATATGGTAAAGTGCTTCGCCATGCAGTTACTACACACATAACAAGACCCAATAAGATATGCTTACATGTCCTTAAAATGCGCATATTTAACTTTAAACAACATTTACGAGAAGGCGTGCAAGACAACCGACAGGAACTTTAGTCACTTTAGTGGGTCATTAGAAAAACTCAAGCACGTCACAATGAAAATCGATAACATGTTTACCGAGTTCAGTATTTATGTATGTGTGTATTCAGTATTTATGGATGTGTGTATCAGTATTTATGTATGTGGTTGAACAAAATACTCGAACATACACTCTCATTAGCATTTTAAAAATATTTCAACTGCAGGATTGGCGAACACCGCACAGTAATCGGATGAAAAGTTTGTATGCATGTATTTTTAGTGGATATTTTTATGGATTTTCTTCTTTTGTATTCTTTGAACTTACCTCAAAATTAAGAATTTTGGGCCACATTCATAATATTTGCAGGTTTAAGTGGAGAAAATGATTTATTTGTAGATACAAAAATTTGGGTAGGCTAAAAAAGGACGATGTTCTCTTTTTTGTTTACCCCCTCGTCGAAAATAATGACGATGAGATTAATTAAATATATTGCACAATGTTTCACTTTTCTTATGTTACTACATTCCTTTGTTCTTATTAATATTATTGTTATTATAATAAAGTGTGAAGTATTGAATATCTTCACTTCGAAAAACACCAAACGACCGCACGACGCACAGAACACCACCAACTATGAACAAGTTGCTCGTCGTCTGCTGCTTTACACACACATCCTTCGTTTTATATGGCATCCGCTGTCATTTCATTTGGCGAGTGTATCCTGAAGACTGCAAGAAAATCGAGTTAAAGTATTCTCTTTCGTACATGTATCAAACATAAGAAGAATGCTGCGACTAAAGTTTCTATGAGAGAGCAGACAAAGGCATGTTAAGTAAAAGAAAATTTCTCTCTTGGTTGGTTAATACAAAAAGTATGTAAGATTACACTGTAGTAGTAATTTGTTCACCTAGTTCACCGTAGTCCTTTATAACTTTTTTAAATCAAAACAGCTGAGAGAACGAGTTGCACTGAGTTAAAAAAACTGCGCAAGCTCCGAACCGCACGAACGAACTTGTTACATTATGGTTGGTGTATACACTAACCTGTTCACGTTGAAAGAGAACTAAATAAAAACTAATTCGAATTTTATTTATTTTAGATTGCAATTCAACATCAGATTAAAATCATTCTTATTTTTGTTTGGTTGGAATTCATTGTGTTTATTATTTTTTTACCATTATTTACTGTTATGTTTGGAATTTCTGCTTGCTTTGTACTCAAACTTTAGATTTACATTTGAATTAATTAAAATTATATTTCGTTTAATTAAATTAAAACTATCTAAATTAAGTAAATACTAAATTTCTGTAAAGTCTGGCATTTTTTAATATATAAAGGAAACAAATTAAAGTAAATTAAAAACCTAATTAAAAGTAATTTCAGTTTTTTGACAAGTTCTCGATGTTCCTGCTCATTGTTTTCTATTCACAGTCCATTGTAAATACGATTGATTGAAGACTGGTCAAGTATCCGCTTTAAATCTATAGAAAACAAAATTAAAAAGAATTTATTCGTTAATGTAAGTTCTATTTTTGATTTGTTTTTATTTAAATTCCTTTATTAATTTAAAATTTTTGATAGACAAGCTCGTGTATAGAAAAAACATTACTTCAAACACTTACCATCCTTCTCCGTATCGTCCAAATCCTTCTTAGGGAACTCTACATCGAACGTAATGTACATGTTGCCATGCAGATTATTGTTCTCATAATTTGGCATTCCTTCGCCCTTCTTGCGTATGCGTGCACCTGGCCAGGTGATCTTCTCCCGCGTCAACGGTACCTTGTGGCCATCTAAGTGTGTGATTTCCATTGAAAAACCAATGAGTGCATCCTTTATTTAAAACACACGATTAAATATTTCATTAGCTTAGTTCCAAAAATTCTGAATTCAAGTGTCACTCACCTGCAGACTAATGGTAACATTTGTGTACAAATCATCACCCTTGCGTTGGAAGCGAGCATGTGGCGTTTGCAATACCTTAATAATTAGGTCTCCAGGATCGCCGTCCATATGTGGTTCGCCCTCCGCCACAAAACGGGTTTCCTGCCCGTCAACCATCCCCGCTTCCACCTCAATTTCCAGCGTGCGTTCCTCATTCACCAATTTCACATTCGGACAATCGTCGCATACGTTTTGCTGTATCATTTGGAATCTGCCAGGTCCCAGATTACGTGTTACCATCTCCTGGCGACAATTGCATTTGCGTGTACCTGACGCTGGCTTCAGCACCGGTTTGTTGCGAACGATTTCCACAAAATTTCCCGTGTACAGCTCCTCTAGTGTCACATACATGTTCATTACAATGTTGGCGCCGCGAGGCGTGTCGTGCTGACCGTGCTGTTCGTTGCCAAAGTGGAAGCCAAAATCACCGAAGAAGCTGGCAAACGGATCAGAGTTGTCCATCATGCCATCCTTTTTCAGACACTCTTCGCCACAGCGATCGTATGTTTTTCGCTTGTCTGGATCGGACAGAACCTCGTAGGCGGCACCTAGATCCTGAAATTTCGTCGATGCATCTGGGTCGTCCTTGTTCTTGTCCGGATGCAATTCTTTGGCCAACTTTCTATACGCCTTCTTTATCTCGTTCGTACTGGCCGACTTGCGCACGTTTAAAATTGCGTAGAAGTCTCGTCCGGCAAGTGCTCCAAGGATACAGCAAGTAACCTGAAGCAGGAGGCAGAACACGAGTGATTTCATGATGAAACTACTGTTTTTTTTAATTGTTAATAATTTTGGCTACACTAGTTCTTCTAATTTAATTAGCTTATAATTCCATCGTTTGTATTCTATTAAATTCGCACAAATAACTTATTCTTGCCTAGCTGGATCTCGATGGCAACGTCTGTTTGCGTGGTCTGCGTTGATTGGCCCAAAAACAGCTGTCAATTGAAGTTTCCAAATTGAATAGATAACGTGTAGTTATCTGTGGGTG
Organism: Myopa testacea; assembly: GCA_949629155.1. Lineage (NCBI taxonomy): Eukaryota > Metazoa > Arthropoda > Insecta > Diptera > Conopidae > Myopa > Myopa testacea. The sequence goes on from OX451347.1 coordinate 45,264,455, forward strand.
TTTGTACAACACAGATTACCATTAATGCCTTGAACACATAGAAAATCGCACGACGAATTATTCGGTGCGTACTGTCAGAAATCCCCTGCCGCAGCGAAGTTTTGGCTTGTCAAAGTCGATATAAACACACAAAAATTAGAACAAGAGCGACGGTTGCGAATAAATCGCACTGCGAACGAACTGGATCGATCGCAGATGCGATTTATTCGCAGCCGCAAACAGAGGCAGCGACTTCATATTATTTTTTCTCGCTTCCCATAAGAGGCCGTGTAATTTTGACAGTTCGCACCGAAATATTCGTCGTGCGATTTTCTATGTTTTCAAGGCAGAAGTTAAACTTGCTTAAGGTGACAACACACTAATACTAACACACTAAACACTAATAAACTTTTTATAATTAAATAATAATAATATCGTAACTAATCATATAATTAATTATAAAATAGAGGAAAGTGACATTATTCTCCCATATTATTTACATGAAATTACAATTTTATGTTTGAAGCTGATTGTTGTTTAATATTTTCGAGTATTATATATGTATGACCGGTGAAACACGTAAAATCGCGATGCATGCATCAAGAAAGGCTCTTACTCACGGCCACGACGAAAAATTATGCTTGACTCAAATTCGTGGTGTGGAGGGGCTGGACGGTATGTTTGTAAACGCTTTCACTACATCATTGAAACCTGTTCCAGTTCCTGAAATCATCAATTTACTTCCAGAATATGAATTAAAAAGGCATTGAGTTTAAAAAATCTTGTAAAGCTAACGATAACGAGAATAGCCCTTTAAGAGTAGCTTTAATTTTACCTTAAGAGTAGTAATTTTTAAATTAAAAAAATGTTGATTTATTACTTCAACATTTTTTAAAATGTTGATTTTATACTACTTCTAAATTCTTACCAACGTGAATCTTATAGTTTCGAAATAACGATAAAGCAGGGCATTAAATATCAAATTGTGGAAAGCAAGGAGTCGATAACACGATTCAGTAGGCCATTTTGTTTTCCACGGTGTGGGACACTATTTTTCGTATAGCAATTTTTCTAAAATTGTTCCTCTAGCAAAAAATTGGGCTTAATAAAATATCTGTGAATAACCAAATAAGTAAAACTTCAAGATCACATAATGGGACGTAAAAAGAAGAAAGCCTCCAAACCATGGTGCTGGTATCCTTTTAAAAATATTTCTATTTGTGTAGATAAAACTATAATATATATCCATATAATTTTATGTAACCGTGTATGGGGCTGCGCTACTTCCACCACCGTTGGTATTCGTTGTGGGGCTGAAACGTGCTCGAAACACTTTCCAATTTTTATATTGTTTTCCTTGACTAGCGCAATTTGTATATAGGTACTGCAACCGAGAATTTGAGGATGAGAAGATTTTGGTGCAGCATCAGAAAGCTAAGCACTTCAAGTGCCACATCTGTCACAAGAAGCTCTACACGGGACCAGGTCTGTCTATACATTGCATGCAAGTACACAAGGAAACCATCGACAAGGTTCCCAATTCGCTTCCGAATCGCTCAAATATTGAGGTGGAAATCTTTGGAATGGACGGTATACCACCTGAAGACCTTAGGGAGCACGAGAGGCAGAAGAACGGCGGAAAATCCGATTCTGATGACGATGAGCCGGCTGCAAAGCGGAAAGTTGATAGTGAGTAAACTAGAAGCTTATGGAACTGTATTTCTATTTATGTAATTATTCGCTGCTTGTAGTACTTACGGCGCCTCCACCTATGATGTTGCCCCCAAATATGATGCCGCCACATATGATGGGACAGTACGGGCACATGGCCATGATGCCGCCAATGGCACCGATGCCCTACATGGGTCATGGTGGCATGCCGATGTTGCCGCCGCATTTGATGCCGCCGCGTCCCATGTTCCCGACCATGGCAGCAACCACCTCAGCCGCAGCTGCACATGCAGCAGCAGCGGCGGCTGCAGCGGTGGCACACCAGAAGCCCACATTTCCAGCATACAGGTAAGCAACAGTTGTAGATTTTTTAAACTTGTCTTATTTATACATGGATTTTCTGTTTTCGAGTAGCAACGCCACTATTAGCGCGCCTCCAACCACAAACAATTCAAATTCTACGGCGCCCAGTAGCAACAGTAACAGCAATACTATCACCGTTCCGGAGCCACCCAGACCGCCCGTCATAAATGCTAGCGGTGTCAGCTCTAAAATTATGCACCCACCCGAAGATCTTAGTTTGGAGGAGCTACGAGCGAGAAAACCAAAATATCAACATAAACTAAACACGTCGTCAGCAAATTCTACCGATTTTCATACATCTACGGTAGTCTCGAGTTCTCACGATAGAGTAACGTTTGTCAATGCTTCATCGAACTCAATGATGAATGCGTCGACCGCGGCAACAACGACGACGACTACAGCATCTAGTGCAGCAGCTGCTTTAAACAACAGCAATGCCGCGGCTGCGGCGGTTGCCATCTCGAAAGCGCAGGAAGTGAGTTCTTATAATAGATATAGAAATAGTAATTATTACTGAGCTGTGACAGAGAAGAGTGAACGAATTGCGCAGCGAAAGAATTTGCTAGGCAAATGAAAAATAATCAATTTTTTATAATTGCATCTAAGAATTCCATTTTTTAAACTTAATCTTTATTTAGTTACATGATAATTCGTAATTAAAAGCAATTCATTGTTAATATATTGTTAACCAATTATTACCGCAATGAAATATAAATAGAGCAACTTAATTTTTAGCATCTTAAATTATGTAAACTACAAATTCTTTTTGCAATTTTGAACAAAAGACACAAACAAAAACTAAACGAAAATTTGTATTTTTTATAATTTACATTTACAAAACAATTAAAAAAAAACCAACAAAAATCGAAATAAATCATGAAACTATTAATAATAAAAATCTGAAACTTCTTTTTTTCCACCCTTACGACAACATCAAAGCAACGCAAATTTCAGCAGCAGCAGCTCGTTTACAATTTTCGTTTAATTTTCGTTAAAAGCAACCATTTTTGTCTTCTCCTTTCAATTCGCTTTCGTCTCAATTTAAGAGAAAAAGAAAAAATTGCAAAAAGATAAAACCTTTGCTTTGCTGGAAAGAAAATCATGTCTCAATTCATTTTCAATCAAAATTAAAAGTTCTTTCAATCTATCATTCACAATATTTTATTTGAAATTCTAATTTTCTTCCTTTCTCCCCTTCTTATCACGGAAATATGTATAAATAAATAAAATAAAAATAAGGCAATGGCTGCGGTTGCTCAGGCTCACGTTGCCCAAGCGCATGCTCAAGCACAGGCGCAAGCTCAAGTACAAGCACAGGTACATGCATTTTATAAAATATATACCGCTTAAATAAATACATATGCTTAAATATGTACATGCTCAGGTTCAGGCCCAAGTTCATGCTGTGCAAGCGGCACAGGCTCAGGCGCAAGCGAATGCCCAAGTGGTTCAAGCCATGCATGCGCATCAGCAGCATCAGCAGCAGAAACAACTGGAAGATCTCAATCGTGCCGTCATGTTGCAGCGTTTTCAGGTCGCTCGGCCTGGTGGGCCTGCTGGCATGGGAATGGTGAGTGTGACCTTGTAAAATGCTCTCAAAATAAAATTTCAAAACAAGGGCGGAATTCAGACGCTTCAAACTGATTTAGTGTTGAAGTAGTTACGTATATTTGGTCAACAACTAAATAATTTGTGGGGAAAAGCTAAACAACAGCCATTCTTAAAGGTTTACTTGTCGCGTATTCGAGTGTTTTGAACAGGGCTGGGGAGCCAGGCCAAAATATGACAGCTCCGGCTCCAGCTCCAGAGCGATGTTTTTTAAAAAATTTGCTCCAGCTCCAGCTCCGGAGCGATGTTTTTTCAAAAATTTACTCCAGCTCCATACCGTATATATACTTCTAGTAGTAATATTTTCCCTACAAAGTTCAAATACACCAACTGATCCTGATGAAACTAAAAGTTCCAAACTTTAATGATATACGTCCTTTAATAGAACATAACATAAAGTTAACATAAAATGTTGGGATATTGTCTATCCATACAACAAATACGAAAAATTTGGCAAATATGGTAAAATTTGGTTGTTGTCTTTTGTTGTTGTTGTAGTTTTACACTGTAAATCCAAAAACAACTACAGTTTTCGCCGCTTTCTAGTTTCGTAGTTACAGTCCTTTGAAAGTTGAATATTGCGAGCTAAAGTCCACAAATCATACTTAAGAATATTAAACAACCAGCTTCAAATAAAAATGGAACAAGAAGCAAGGAAGTTGTGTTATGATTTTGATATGATTTATGTATATACGATATTATTATTTAACTATAAAAATTAAGTAATCATGGCTATATGACAAGAAACAAAAAAAAAACTACTTCAAAAGAAAATAAGTCTGGCCAGATGGAAGCTCGCTCGATAAATGGATTCCATAATGTTCTCTTAAATCTTTCAATATTGAAATCGTTTTTATTTAAAAGGAGCCGAAGCCGTAGCCGGACCCCTAAATGGCTCCGGCTCTAACTCCGGATACTTTCAAAATACCCAGCTCCGGCTGCTCTGAGCTCCGACTCCTGAGCGGCTCCCCACCTCTGGTTTTGAAAAATATTTCTGCTTAGGATTTAGAAATGTTTCAGTGAGTCAATTCCATGGTTTCATTCTAAAATGTAAAAAAAATCATGGATAAAAAAGGTAGAAATTGCAATATCGTTAAGATATTCGATTGGAGTGTAAAATAAAACTTTCATCGTAAAAATAAAGTGTCAAATAAATTATTCGAGAAAAAAACAACGTGAGTAACAAATTCCAAAAGAGGTTCAGAGGATTGATCAGGTATAAGGATAGCATTTCAAGATTAGTGCTTGAGATAAAGATTGTATTATAAATTTAATATCTAACATACATTTTTAAATCTTTATGACAACAAAAAATCTCCATTCTAAAAACTCCTAAATAGAAAAATCTTAACCAAAAATGTATACAACATTTTTTGGTTCTGATTTCGGTCTTCCTTTCTAAACTTAAATATTCAATTTACACAAAACCGTAAGCAATTAATATTGTACATTTTTAAATTGAACTATTTCCAATTAGTGTAACTAAACATTTAGTTCATCTTCCCAAAAAACAAGAAAAAACAAGGGTTTTTTAGGCACTACGGTTTAATACCTGTTTAATGTTATTATAATTTGTATATTATTATTGGTTGATGTCAAATGTTATTCTTGGCTAATGTCATATATTCATAGCAGTTGTTAGTGGTGAAATAAGTTAAAAAGGTCCTCATAGTAGTGGATATTTATGTGGTATCTTAAATTAACATTAAAAAAGGAGTATTGAGTGAATCGCTTACCAAAGGGGTAATCGCTTACATTACGATTAAGTCGCTGGCCGATAGGTATTATTCTGTTGCGTGACATTGTTTAAATCTTATTAAATCAAATTGAAATAAATTTATTGAAATTTATTGAAAAAATTGAAATCATTATCATTAATTTATTATTACATGATAAAGTCGAGAGAAGTAATAAAAATGTTTATCAGATCTTATAAGATTAAGATTGTGAGGTTTGTTTGCTAGATTCTAAACGGTTAAGAATATAATAATTCTTTCATAAGAAATCATTGAGGAGATTCGATTAGGTTTTAGAATATGGTAATTTTGTTCATCGCTTTTGGGATACATATCAATTGGAGGATAATAATTCGAGACTAAATTCATAAAATAAATATTTTAAAAATTAGTGATAACATATATTTGTGAGGTATATTATGATACTTATACAAAGATTGGAAGAGTATATCTATTGTCTATATATATATATATAGAGTATTTAAGAGCAAAGATTGAATTTAAAATTAATAATTAGTTAAATATTCTCAACGTTACAAGGTTTTGTAAAGTTAATTGCAATGTTTTATATATTGCATTTGTTTTTTTTTTCTTGAAACCCTGCTATAAAAACTGGTCGAGAAAACTAATACATACACCTAATTAATTCTACTATAAATGGTTTATTTATGAAGTACTAATACCATTAATACAATTGATAATAATACGAATACGATCTAAATTTCTTTAAACTTCAGTTTTTCAATTAAAAAGGGCATAAAACTAGCCGTGAGATGAAGTTCTGAAACAACGGTGTCTTGAGTACCGTTACAAAGTTTTTACAATTCTACTTTAATACAATCTGTCAAACTTCTATGCGGAATTTGTCAATCAAACACCATTTTCATTTAATCATCAAAATTTATTTCGTCACCTTGTCAACGCGTGTTTTCCATTCAACGATGACAACAAATTTTGTTTTATGGCTTCAATAGATCCAAAATGGGTAGTCCGGAGCTTTGATTTCAGTTTTGGGAAGAGGAAAAAGTCACATGGGGCCAAACCTGTTGAATACGGTGCTTGATCAATGAATATCATGGCGCTTTTTCCTTCATATCACACGTAATAGTCTCTCGGTATGATGGTAGGTCGTCATTGTGCAAATCCACGAATTGTTTTTCCACAATTTCGGTCGTTTCTTGTGGATTATCTCACGCAGACTTCTCAAGACAGCCAAATAATAGTGTTTATTGATCCTTTGTCCTTCCGCGAAGAATTCATGAGGCTTGACGATAACGTATAACTATTTTATACTACGATTGTATATAGAGATTATATATATGACATTTGACACAAGAACAATTTATAATTTGAAAAAACCATTTCCAAATTATCGACATTCTACGATTTCAAATAGATTTTCGAACAGAGTATTTCACAAACAATAAAAAAGGTAGTTAAAATATCAGAGTTAAGAAAGTGAGATTGTGTGAGTGCAACATGTAAGTACTGCCAACATTTATAAACATTTCTACTACTATTTTATCATTGAATTTTGTCGTAAATGGTTGAGATAAGTTTATGATTCCATATATATTTCACATATGTACATGCGTACATAATTATATATCTGCACAGATACATAACTATGTATACATACTCGTACATGCAAATGTCATGAAGAATACATTTATTTATATATAATAGATTTTAGTTTTTGTGTGGTTTCTTTTGGGGCGAATTTTAGTGTATTATTTAATAGCAAATGCATCAAATAATAAGGATCACTCCGGCTTAATAAGTATAAATAAATAAATAAAGACCCAAGTAAATAAAGAAAATAAATATACAAACTAAACGAAAACAAATCCGTCTCGCCTGCCAACTCATGCCTTTGCAGTGCCATCTACTAACAGTTAGTGTTGATTGGTGTAGACACACACACACAAGTACTTATACACACACACTTATCTGGCACACGCACACGAATATATGCAAATCTCCAAAAACGCTGGTTAGTACAAAACTTTTCTGTTTGTGTAATTACATTAAATTAAGCTTTGATTGTTGCTCAGATTTTATTCTTGATAATGTTTGATTGATTCAGTTGCTTGATTGATGGTCGATTGATTGATTGACTGATTGATATATTATATTGGTATCTAGTACAAATATTCGTATATTTTTCCATGTTAAAAAAAGCGTTGTTCTCAGTTTTGCAAAGTTAAAAGCACCCAACCGATATAAATACTTGAATTGTAAGTACCAACTTTCCAATTAATTTCTTTCTACTTCAATTACTTCATTCATAGTACTTTATAAAAACAAAAACAAAAAAAAGAAAAAGAGAAAAAACAGAAAGCAAACAACCGAAAAAGGGAGCAATTTTATTCTTGTTTTGCGCAGCATTCAGAAATCACCAGAAAAAATAAGTACCTTTTTAATACTTTTACACAGCATTACTTTAAAATATATTTATACTATATACATACTACTTACTACTATTTATATCATTACTTTATTATCACTATTACAATATCTACTACAATAACATTAGATTGTATTTGTGTATAAAGTGCAAGCGAAATGCAAGTCGTTATTGCTGCTTCCTTGCCTCCGAGTGTTTATCCTTTAATATGTATTTTTCTCATCTTCTTCTGTCGTTTGGTTGCCGATCTAGATGTCGTTGCCTGGACAAGTTCAGTTAATGCAACCCATTCTACGTCCTGCCATGGCTATTGGTCCGCATGGTACTCTGATTAGCGGCAACATGTTGCGTCCCGGCCATCCTGGACACCTACACGGAGTACCCGCAGGTAATTTTTTCCTTACACATTCCGTATTTCTTTAAAATATTGAATTAAATTTTCATTTATTAATAAATTATTATAAGCAATATTAAGTATTAAAGAATTAATAGAAAAGGATTAATCATAAAGGTTATCAATCATAGAATTTTTATAATTTCTATTTTAGTTATTAAAGTCATAAACCAAGACCTTGATTAGCACTATTATCACAGGGAAACTAGTTTTATAGTGTATAAAATTTCTCATCTATCGTATTTTGGTCGTTTAACAGAACACTCACTCTGGACCACTTTGAGAATTGTTCCGTTATATCATACGTTGCAATATATGACTTTCTGAGATTTATTCTGATCATAAAGCGGTTCTTGGATCCACTACAGGAGTATAACAGTAAAACAGTCTTAAACTGGGTTATTCTTCTCTTCAGCCTCCTCCCGCTTGAAGGGAACCACAATTCGGTATATGAGGTTTCCAGTGGACACGCTGGCTTTTCTCTAGCCACCACGAACACACACCTTAACTAACTACTTATCTAGATTATGTTAGGTTCTTGTGTCCCGAGCCGCAGTGGCGTTACAGAAAATAAAACTGCAGTAGTTAGACCAAGTAGTTTCCGTGCTCAGAGCCATAGTTGAGGGTGTGTATTCTGTTAGAAACTCTACCATTTAAGATCGTATGTGTGTTGTGCATATGAATGGTAGACAGTCCTACACTTGGAGATGAAGAGTTTTGCAGTGTTGATAACTTTGTCGGTGTTTATTTCAATTTCGTATTTTAGAATCTTTTTATTCTATTCCAGTCCAATGTTTTACTTAAAATAGTATTTATGTATATGTATTAAGATTTTTTTCACCCTTTTACGATTCAGCATATTAAATTACAATTTAATCGTCTCACGAAATCATTAATTATACTGATACAATTATTATATACATATATGTATATTGTATATATTATATAATTTTGTATATATAAACTTTTATGTAATAAATAATAATTATGATTTTATACTTTGTACTTTCTTATTGGTGAGTACAATTGAACAAAAATGTTGTTTCCGATTTCAATTATTTTTGTTACTTGAAGATTAAATATCACAAATTATATAAATTTAATATTATTCTTAATAGTTTACATTGTAGATTTCTCGTACATATGTATGTATGGATACTCTTATATAATCGTAAATACATATGTATGTATAAAATTGTTATTGCTGTTGTGGATGCTTTAACACTTTCGTATAACTAGATATTTTCTTATGGCTCTTTGAGTTGAATTAAATTAAATTTATGAAACACACAAATGAATGTCTTATATATAATTAAAGCCAATTTATTTATCATTAATTATACTAAATTTATTTATACATATTTAGAATGTACGAATTTCTTCTTGTTTGGCTAGAAAAACAGGGACAATTCATACAATGCTTCAAAGGTATTTCTATAGTTTGTTGTTAATTTGGTAGATCTGTTTTGTACTATATTCTAAATTATTTAATATTAATATAAGAAGCATTCAAATTATATTTTATGTGAAGGTAAGGTATTTGCGGAAAAACTGTTTAAAATGCTCTTTTATATTTTTAATTGTTTCAGAAAAGCGTGTACAGTACGACTTCGCTAGTCCGGAAAAATAAGGTTTCGGCTGTATTCGAATTATTAGAATTTTTCGATAATAAAATCTATATAAAACCAGAAAGAGTGTTAACTTCGGCCTGGCCGAAGTTCATATACCCTACACACGTTTACTTAAAAATTAGGCGTGGCAATGGTCTAATTTTTTTCCTTTTCAATCTCAAATAGCCAGTGATGACAGAGAATATTCATGCCAAATTTGATGAAAATTTCTCTATTCGTTCTCCTGTAATCGAATTTTATTTAATTAGTGGGCGGACCACGCCCATTTGTGGTAGTCTTTTTTTGGTCAGAGACAGTGGACTTCTGGACAAAATTTCAACCCCAAATTCGTTCTACAAGTTGCGAAATTGAGCTATAAGCCCGGATTAATTTATATTCACTATAAAAAGTGGTAATGGTCCGATTTCGCCCATTTTCAATAGCGATGAGTTTCTAATGGTAGAAAATTCGTGCCAAGTTTGAAGAAGATATCTCTATTCGTTCTCTTGTAATCGTGATTTCCACAGACGGACAGACAGACAGACAGACAGACGGACGGACATGGCTAAATCGACTCAGGAGGTCACGCTGATCAAGAATATATATACTTTTCTATACCTATCACGCCTCCTTTAATGCGTTACAAACGGAAGGAGTAAGTGAATATACCCTCTCACTTCGTGTGCAGGGTATAAAAACGCCACTCAAAAAGGGTTCCATCCCTCTAGCGTCTGTTCCGTTTATTAAATTTCTTCTCTACTGCACAGAAAGGAGACGAAATTTGAGCTGCATTGAATTTCATACTTTTTGGTCAGTCGTACTGTATTAAGCATTTACAATTGCAGTAACAATTTGTATAGGAACAATAAATAGAAAATATGTTTGTCTTTATGTACATATGTGTATTGTCCAAACTTATGTGATTACTGTCGTATTTATTTTTAAAGGTGACAACTAACTATGAAATATCGTAAATTATTATGATAAACTCAAGTAGGTTCATAATTTACCTCTTTTTCCGTTTCGTTGCGTAGCTGTGAAAGACATTTTATTAAATCTATTGTTATATTTGTATTATTCTACAGCATTGTAATTTGAGTTATTTTTTTTGTGGTTTTTACAATGGCTACGATTTTTAAAATTGTTTAAATAATGGCTTTTGTAAAGAATGATAAGAATGAATTATGTTCATATTTAGCAACAGTTTTCGCTAATTCTATAAATTAAAATTACATAATTACATTTAATGCAATGTTTATTATCTTTCTGTTCATCATCCAATTTCGTCAGTTTATTAATTTCTATTTTCCTTTGCCCTCTTCAGGTTTATTGGCACCAATGCAAGGTATACCGATGCCCGGTGTACCCGGAATGGGCGTGATGCTGCCTGCTGGCCATCCGATGTTGCAAATGATGCAGCCGCGTTTTCGGTGATCCGCTCCGCAGGGGTCAATCTGCTTGGCTCCTGTGCTGAATCTGTCGATGCCAATTATTTATCCCGAAGGATAGATGAGGGAACATCAATCAAAAAAACAACAACACACATTCAGCCAGATATTGCAAAAGCTACGCATTTTGCAATGACGTCACAACAAGCAAGTTGATTACAAAACTATTAAATAATAATAATAATAATTATTATTTTTTTTATTAAAATTTAAAGTTACCTTTCTTAACCTATTAAAAACCCAGAAAAACCAAACAAGACGAAAACGAAAAAGAAAAGCAAAACCAAAACTACACAATTGCAACTGTATTGCGTTCATGTTCATAAAAATCGAATCGAAATCGAGTTGCATTAACTTTTCTTTTTAGTTAAATACATGCATTTCAAATGCAACATGAATTTAAAACGCTATAAAGTACTATTGCGCCCAAGCAATAGTTTCCAGTTATAGTTTTAGCACCTTCCCGTTATATGTATAGAGCTCGATATCTCATCTAGTAGATTTTTAAAAATATATAGAAAATGTACAACTAAATGCCGCAAATGAATTGGTTTTTTCCTTTTTCTTTTATTTTACGTTGCAGTTTTCGATTTTGATTTTGTTTTTTAAACACGCTTTTAACCGCTTTCGAAGGTTTCTTATGCATTTCATTCCGTTTAATGGAAAACCACTTGAGTTCTAATTTTAATTTTAGTTTAACTTCAAACAAAACATTATACCTAATTTTGTTTAATTGTTCACAGTGTTCTTCTTCACTTAGGCTTTAGTTTTCCTTTATTTAGCTCTAGCTAAGTTAGTTGTCATTTTCACATGTATTGTATATATACATATATAATTATATAAAGGAGTAAATGTTGGTACATTTTCTTAAAATCAAATACTAGATCTTTTTCTGGCCTTTATTAAAGTACTATAAATTTATAATAATTTTAATAATAGTTTCTTGATTATGATATGACATTAATTCATTTTTTATAATGTTCTCTTTTTCTGTTTTTCATATTGTAACTTTCGACAGGTTTCGCTCTCTTTCTCAGTCTGTCTACTGTGGCAAAAAAAGCGTATCAAGAAAGCTTTGTGTGCACAACTGTTCTTGCACTCGGCATCTTCTGTTTGTTGCACAAACAGGCACGAGACAGACAGACAGGCAGACAGACTAAATGAAAGTAATGAAATTTTCCCCTTCTCAATACCGAAAGTCAGCCAATTTGCGTACTTCCACGGTATGTTTGCTCATTTCTTGTAATTATTTGCGTATCATACATCATTATTTCATTTCTACACTCAACTAATCGATTGTAATTGTTTTCATAGTCATGAGTACCTTATCTATATAATCTATCTATCTAATATTTTGGCATTAGAAAATATCACGAATCTCTTTAGTAACTAAACACACTCGAAAAATTAGATAGCAAGAAATCAACGAAAACAGTAAGTTTGCCTCCTTTTTAATTTACTTTAAATTTACTTTATTTTCTCTTATCTCATAATCGACAAACTGATTGTATGACTTTTTTCCACCCCTTAATTTACGCGTCCGTAGTTGTGTTGTATGCGATGTGGTGATAAGCTTGTAGTTAGTTAAGAGGATGATGCTTTCCTTGATTCATGTTTCTAAATTGTGGAAGAAATGATTCTGTAATTCTGTTTACTGATGGAAGAAGGACAAATGTTCATCAAGATTCGATGAACGTAATGAAAGAAATTAAATGAGATTCGTGTTCTCTAAGACGACAAACTCAATATACTCCAATCTACTGCTTTAATTGCATTTTAGACAAAATTAATTCACGTTTCATTCCTCTTGACTCAAAACAATGATGTTTTATTATTTTAATTTAATTCAATAACTACTGTTAATTAAATTCGTTCGTTCGAAATTTTGCTGAGTTCGGGTGTTCAGTTTGGATCTTGTATATAAAATGCAATTCTTAAAGTTTTCATCATCAACATTTTACACATTTAATTTTAATCCACTCCTGTATGTATACCGTGTGGACCCTATGATCGTCATTTCAAAATTACAATTTAATCAACTCTTCATTATCACATTTAATTTCAAATAAATCTCTGGGTTTGTAAATTTTGTTAAAATAATTCATTCATCATTTGTACAGAATTCCTCCAATCGTAGTAAAACTAACACTAGAATAATAGACATTGTAGAACTAACATTTACATTTGTATAGTCCTTAGATTTCTCGGGCATACACAATAGTTTCCGCCTTTGCTCCCCTTCTACCACTCTACCCCCCGCTCCCCACGCCAAGCCCAAGTGCACTCATTGTATGTACTCTTAGGTTGATGATATCGTACTATGTTCCATGTTACAAAAGCATTTACATAAGTATGTATCCATCTATCTATCCATAGAGTTTGTTTTGCACATTTTAGTTCTTAACATGCTATACTCTAAATTGAATTATTGTCAATAAATTATTGCTTGAAACAATGTTGTTTAATGTTATACTTTATAAACAAAAAAAAACAAAATATGTTCGTTATGAGTAAAGATAAGACAAAACAAAATCAAGGTTTGTTCACTATTTTCAAACTACATACATACCTATATTCATATTATTTGAAAAATATTGCTTTAAATAAAAATTGTAAAAACAATACTAGCAGCACAGAGAAAAACTTCTAAGCCTCAGAAAAAAAGGTAAATTTTAATTCAAAATTAAGGTAAATTCAATGCTACATTTTTAAATAACATCTTTTTAAGGCTAAATCGTAACTTTAATTAGAACTAATGGGCAAAAAGGTTTTAAAAAATATATTTAAAATTATTTTTAATAAATATGATTATTAAAAAAATTAATAATAATATAAAGTCAATAATAATATAAACTCAATAATATAATAATAATAATAATAATAATAATAATAATAATAATAATAATAATATTAAGAAGAAAATAAATTGAATAATAACAATAAAATAAATTTAATACTGACAACAATAAAATAAATTTAATAATAATAATTATGTTATGACAATAATACTAATTAAATAAATATAATACTGATAACAACTACTATTATTAATATTATTATTATAAATCAACATACATACATAAATAAATCAAGCTTGAATGTTATTAATAAGTATTAAATGCATAACTTAAGTTGTCATTTAGTCCTTTAAATTCTAAATTATTATTATGCGAAATATTGCTTTAACTGAATTATTTAACTTAAAAAAGTTCACTGTTTTCATAATTATAAGAAAAGAAACAATAAATGGCAACAGTTTGCATTTATTAATAACCAATTATTAAAACAATAAACACAAAAAATAATAAATAATCTTAAACAAAAAACCTCTCTAAAGCTAATTCTATTTCTAAACAACGAAAATTTATAAACGAACACTCACTAACAACAATCATTGGTTATGGCTAAATAGGTAAAAATAACTAAAGTAAAAGTAACTAAATTATAAAGTAATCATTTTAAAATGAAGGGAAGTTGAAAAGGAAAATAAAACTTAATTAAAAATTATGCTATAGCATACGAATTAAATAATAACAACAGCAAAAAGCACGTCTATTATTAATGTACACATACTATATACTTACATGTTTATGTAAGTTAATAATAATACAGATTATATACACACATATACTGGTATCTACATTATATTAAAAATGTACAGAAGTAAAAATTTACTAAATTAAGTGGAACTTAATGACAAGTGATTGTTGCAATTTTTCACTAAAATTAGTGAAAAAATGTGCAACTATGCGCAAAATTAATGTTGGACTTTTGACGTAGCCGCCACGCCCCCGCCTATAAGGAGCTTAAGGCTTACGATGAAATGTACCTCAATGCTGCTCAGACTTTTATCGGAAATGTTTTCGTTTGCGACCATCGCAACATCCAACGCATCCGTTCCTAACCTTATCCACAGGAACTCACCACTCGCCAATATTTAGAGTGGTGGGTTATGTAGTTGATATTAATTTAGGGAATCTGTAGTAAAGTATGTATGAATTGTGGGAACCTTTCTTTTTGCTCTCTATATGTTTATATATCTAAACGGTGGGCCATCGGCTGGTTTATTTTTAAATTGCTTTTATAATTACTGATATTTGAAATTTGAATATTTATAGAAATTTAAAAAAGAAAGCAGCAGATGGACCACCTTTTATTCTGTTCCTTTAAATGTGTATACATTAATTTTTTCCTTTAAGTATTTTGTTTTTAAAAGTCTGGTTTTTCATTGTGTGAGCCAGGAGAAGTTCTCAAATTTTCCACTTTTAATGATAGTAGACTTTCTTAGATTTTCTGTAAATAGGTAGTACATATTTCAGTATATATTTCGGGTTGTACTGTTTTTTGCATAAATTTGGTACTTTGGAAAATGAGAAAATCTTGAAAAAAATAAAATAATGTAAACAAAATTTAGGAAGTTCTTCATTTCATAGAAGTTCATTGAAATCTAATATGTTGATTTTTACAAGATTTTCTCTCAACACTTCAGTAACTTTTTTTCTTCGTCTTTAAAAAAATGTTTGTAGCTGTAAATTATGAGTTTACATTTGAATGGTTTATTTTACTTTCAATAATCGTATTGAAGAAGTAGATATTTTAAGCGTATACACAAAACGTTGCTGCGGCACTGAAAAATGTAAAGATAAAAAAAAGAATGAAACTATGCTTGCTTTTCGCATCCAAACTTTGAATGAAACTCAAGGAAACGAAAACGAAAACATTCTGACGGCGCTGGGCGACAATCGATTAGATGGATCGTGTGTCAGTTTAAATAAAAGCCGTTACTGTTGCTGTCTCTTGCTGATGCTATTTCAAAGTACAGTAACCTTTACCGTCATTGACGATGACATCTCTTTTTTTTATTATTTCTTATTAGTTTCTCTTTATAGTGCACTGAATGTAGTTTGTATCTTGCTTTTAATCAGTCAGTCAGACAGACAGGCAGACAGACAATCAGTTCGCCTTTAAATTGATTGTTAGGGTTGCATATTTAAACTGTTCACGCCATTGAAAGATTGTCACATGAATTTTGTTGATCGCAAAAATTCCTTGCAAAACGAAACGCACTCACAAACACACCCACAACATCTTTGATGTCATTGTTACTGTTGCTTCTTTCTCCTACTCCCGTTCTTCTTTTTCTTCTTCTTCTATTGTTTCTGTGTCTTCTGGTGACGTCTTCAGTTGTAATCTTAAATGTCTTGAGTCGTCTGAGCGTCCAGTGCGGTTGTGTGATGGTGTGTTTCGTGAAGCAGGCGATGTGTGCGGCACATCACAGTTTTGTCCTTGTGACGAACTGTTGGATTTTTCGGTCCTTGTCATTTGCATCTTTAGATAAACACTATATACCTAAAACATTTTACACATATGTATGTTTATACAACAAACTTTAGTATTTAGCAATAATAAATACTTCGAAAGTATAAATAAATACTTCAAAGTTGGTTCAAATCTGTGCTGTAAAATAAAAATGAAGGAACTCCCCAAACCAAGCAACCAACAACAACAATACCAACACTATACAATCCTGCAGTAATAAAGCCAAGTACATAATTATTTCCTTTTTAATTTAAGCAGAACAAAAAAATTCTACTGTAAAAAATTTATGTATGTATGTCCGTATATTATTATTATCAGTTATACGCGTATTATTATAATTTTTACTTGCTTTTTATATTGAAATTTTCAATTGTTTTTTTCCAATATTAAATTTAGTTTTCTTTTCTATATTTAATTATTTTTTCTAATATCTTTATTGGAAAACTTTATTTGATTGATTGTACTTACTTACTTATTTACTTATGAAGATATATATTAGTTTTCGATATATTTACGAGTTAGCTTTCATTTGAGAGAAATGTTAATTCAACATTAAAGCAATAGTCGAGTACAGACAATATTTGTTGTTCTACCTAATTAAAGTTGTATTTTCTAATATATCAACTATTATTGTTAGTATAATAATAATGATTTCTTTTATCTCTATATTCGTTTCATCGTTCTTCACCTGAATAGTCACAAGCAAAATGATATAAATTAAAAACTTAAAAAGCAACAAAATAGAAACTCGCAATTAAAAACATAAATTAATTCGTTCACTTCTAATAATGTAACCGATATTAAAGTTATTATTAAATAGTTCTTTTTTTAAAAATATAGTACCAAACTGTTTACCTTCATTCAATTGTTGTTTTATTTCTACCATATAGTTTTTATCGTATGTACATAGTTAGTTGTTTTCCTCGATCCGGACTCCCTGGTTGGTTGCTAGCAGTTCTGCTTGCATTTCTGTTGCGTTGTACACTCTTCCATACTTCAGTGTTTAGCATGTTATTCGCAATGCATTAAATTTTTCGATCATAGCTTAAATAGAAGATAGAGTATAAATGAATCGATCAGCCGATCGATTGATCACCTGGTAGCTGTTGTATGTTGCGCAGTAAGTATTCAAATTCAAGTGATTAATATTTTTAAGTACTCGGGCTCAGTTGGAGTGCATTTGAAACCTTAACTTTCAAAGAGTCGATTAAAAAGAATGAAACATAAAATTTATGATGTAAATATGAAGAACATGTGAACAATCACTTTGGCAAATGAAAAAATAGTAGTAGTAGAACCGTTTTGATTCGACCCAACACCAGGTGGTCCTCAAGGTGTCTAATCCAGAACCAACCAGACATGGTAACGAATTGGAGCAGGTCGAACGTAGACAATCCTACATATGCGTCCAATCAACTGGTAAACGTGAGACCCCATTGTAGCAAACAAATTTTGGGCGCTAGTTGGGAATGGACTAAACGGATCACCAGATCCCGGAACGGAACAAGAAATGTTCTTTCCTTTATAATATCTCATAATAAATCATAGCTTCGTGTCTGTGAATCAACGAATTATAAGTTTAGAATGGGATAAGAATGAACTGGGTTATTTACAAACATCTGAGAAGTGGGTTAATATTTCAGACATTGATGGACTCTATTAGATATAAGTTATTGATATCAACTTCTCTCGAAAATGTGAGGCTAGTGCTAAGAATACAGGTAATTCTCCATGTAACAAAATAAATAGCTACACAATATATATACTTAATATTGCCTCTATACAATAAGACGTATATCTCTTTTAGGGAGGCATGTTAAAAATTATTGCCGCTTTATGCTTCGTTTCGCCTCTTTTTACCATGACTCATGATGCAAAATTTAGCAGAAAAAATCAAGCGGAAAGCTAGTAAAAAGAACCGTGCAGCTGGGTTTTCTGTAAAAAACAATTTTGAATAAAAAAATTAAGGAAATGAATGTTTTAACGTCGGAATGGTGTACGGTTTGCTTTTCAATGAGTCAGAGCTTCAGATGAGTTTTGACGTGCATGAAGGGGCTCAGGGCCCTGTTTTATCACCGAACAGAAACATTTTGTGAATGCTTTGAAGAATAGCTTTGTAATAATTCAAGATACTTTAAACACTTCACTTCAAGTAAAGAATCAAAAAGAAGTGAAGTGAAAGAATTTCAATCAAATGTTTCTAACATGAAATGATCAGCGTGCTTAGAAAAGTTTTTGAGCTCTGAGTCATTCTTCATCGCTTTAAAAAGTAGTTCACTTGGAATGTTTGCTCTCACAAAAAACACTCAGAAATACTCAAAAAGACAGGAGCGGGGTATTGTTTCGCAGCTCGGTGTTTTGAATAGTTTTTAACAACTCCATTTGTTAGCTGCTCAATTATCAAATCTATTTAAATTAAAATCATTTAAATACTTAATTTTAAAATATGTTAATGAATTTAGTTGATGGATTTTATGAAGCATGGATGGATCTTCTCTGCCTGCTCCGCTCCTGCCATTACTGTTCACTCAAAATATAAGCCCCTCAAACGTAAAGGGGAATGGAGTAGGTGTTGCCCACTCCATACTACGACCATACTTTTTATACTTCGTCGCACTTTCGTTAGCTTCGCAACTTTTAGTTTCGTTTTGAGCGCCGTATGGATAGCAAGCTTAATCGGCTAACGCAACGTGTAGCGTGCATTGCAGCCAGCTACGTGAGTAACGTGAATGTTTGGGCCGATTTCAGGTGGTCGGTTTGCGGTTTGCGGCATCTGCTTAGATAGAAAAACCTTTTTAACACATTGTTGCGTCGCTGTGTGTTATTTTTTGTTATTTTCCATCACGAAATGAAACATTTTTTAATTAAAAAAACAACAACAAAAAATTCAAGTGGAGAAAACATTTCACTTTTTTCGTAGTGCTGTGAAAGAGATTTGCATTGTTTTGCTAACGATGGGAAAAAAAGAAAAGAAAAAATAAATAACAAATAATACGATAATGAACTGTAACTCTATAAAGTACAAATTACGTTTATGATGTGTGGTATTTATTTAAGCACTTGAACAAATCAATGTTTGTTTTTTGTTTTTTCCCAACAACAGAAATACTTCAATATTTTCGATTCTTTTTCCGTTGAGTAAATGTAACGCTTTTGAGTGAGTGATTTGCTCAATATTTGATCAATGAATTAATTGTGAACTCATTAGCAGTTATTAATTGACTGCAAAAGTATTTTCGTGGACCATTCGTGCGTGTAAACCAAATAAAACCAGCTCGATGCGGTGTCTTGTTGCAGTGTGAAATGAAAGACTTAAGACACAAACCGATACCACGGCTGTTACTCTGCTACGGCTACTGTTACGGTTACGGCGTCTTTGCTACTGTTTCTGTTGTTGCTCTGCTCTGCTTTCTCTGTTACTGTTAACAGAAGGTTTTAAGGTTGTTTTTACTGTGAAATCATTTTATTTCGGTTATTATTTCAAGGCATTATTAAATCCAAACATTTAAATCATGAAATTAAACTAAACAACTACAACAGCAATTAAAATGTTAAGAAAAAATAATGTAATTTGCGGTTTCTTTTCTTCTGTAATAATGTTGCTTAATGAGAGTTGCTTCGTTTGTATTTAAATTCCTATTAAATTCCATTTAATTTTATGTTCAATGAATTATAATTAACAAGCAATTTTCAAGGAAAAACAAACACGGAACATTTTTATCAAAATAAGCATTAAAATTTTGTTTCTTCTGACTTTTGTAGCTATTTATTATCTTTTGTAATAATACTTTTACAGCATGAACTATAATTGAACAATTATACAAAAATTAGAGGTGGAAATTGAAAATGAAAATCGAAAGCCGTTTACTTTGTGGATTTATTATTGTTTGTGGATTTATTTATTTAACACTAAAAAAAACAACACTTGTTTTGTATACTTCAATTCAATTAATAATTATTTGCATTAATATTTATAAACTCGGCGTGAATGCCATCATGGTCAAGGTCAGTCCCAGTTAAAGCGCCTGGCTTAAAACCGGAAATAAAATTAATTAAACTGGAATAATTAATGAGCTGCATTAATTATGTAGTCGGGTTGTTAAATTACACGAGCATTTGGTTTGCATATGATTAAATATGAATAACAGTAGTAATAATATAGGTATATTACTCGAAAAGGTGACAAATCATCATATACATAAACCTTAAAACTCCTTAATCTTAAATTTTAGGAAAAAATATCCAATATAACATTTTATGTTAAATACAATGAAAATGATCTGGTCCTTGATTGAGTGGAAACTATGGGAAACAACAACAACAGAAAGGATATCGATTTATAAATAAAAACGTACAAAGATTAACGGGGTCATTCTGTATCTTTCAACGGAAACGTCGGTGCACGTTCCCAACCGAACGCCGTGTTCTTAAATTTCTATTCACTGTCTTTTCCAATGGATTTCGTTGAGCGAACTCGGTTTCGTTCAACTTTCCAGGCTACTTCAACGACCGAACGGTTGGCTGTGTATGCATATTTATATTTATAAAAATTTTTAGAGTCTCAAAACGTTTCAACTCAACTTCGATGAGTTCAAAAGCAGAACCACGATCGCCAAAAAACACATGATCCATGATCCTCTCTGATTGATGACAGTATCTATTTTATACAGTATTTTATTCAAAATAGTTAACGATATTCAAGGTTGATGATGTTAGAATGCCATTTTATCGGATTCGTTGTAAAGCTACAAACAAATAGCAATTCATTCGTCATCAGCAATATTTAATGATTTGTTCAAGATATTAAACGATTTTATTATATAAAAAACTAAATAAAAAAGTGACATCAAAATTGTTAGCATCGTAACATGTTGCAAAACTTCTCGATTGGCCTCGAAGAGACCCCTTCCCCCGTTAAAATTAAATAACATAATCATAATCGTACTATAATAGTTTTTGTTGCAGTTGTCGATTATACAATAATTCGAATCACTTGTCGGTTATGGATTTATTTAGTTGAACCAGAAATACATACAATAAATACAAAAACAAAACCCGTAACAGGAAAAGTGAAGAAAACTAAACTGCAGATGCATTTCGTATCTTCGAAGAAGAAACAGCAAAGTAAAGCAAGAGTAAAAGCAGAAGCAAACGCAAAAAAAGACTTTGATTATTAAGTAAATAAAAAAATATGATGAATAAATAAGCTTCGCTTTTATTTTAGAAATTAATTACAGTAGATGTAATAATCGAATTAATCATTTAAATTTAGCAAATATAAAACGAATCTATCGATATCAAGAAAGAATAATAATCACGTAAATAATTTAAAAAAATTCTAATTATTAAAAACTTCAAAGAATAATATCTTCGAAGATTTAAAGAATCGCAGAATTAAGTTGCAAACAATCACTTTGTTAACCTAGATTTGTTGTCTTACTTACTTGTTGTCTTGTCTTACTTACTTGTCTAATTTAATGAGTACATCTGCGAACTCATTTATAAGAACACTTGATGTGGATTATTGTGCATTTGTTGGCCTTCAGATTATAACGTACAATTTACTTCAACTTCAACTTAAATTTCAATTTTAAGTTCTTCATACTCACTTCAATCAATCTAGGCAACAGAAATTATTAACTGAAGTCATGCTTAACATGGTCTCAATGCTGATTTAGACTAATATAGCTTGTTGTTGTTGTTGGCGAGAATATCTTCAGATTTAAGCCTTGTGCTAAAGTCCTTTTGAGCAGACCTAAAAATTGTGTTAAAAGTTATTAAAATTGTGTTGTTCTTACAATTAATGACTTTAGTTATAATTTGTTTAAAATTAAACTTATCAAATTAAATGCAATTAAAGAGTATTATTAATAAAGTTACAAATTTAATACGTTTTTGATTAAATTAAATAAAATAAAAGAAAACTTAAAAAATTTAACAAAACAATATAAAATAAATTGAAATTAAATAAAATAAAATGTATTTAGTTTTAATTAGCATACATTTTATATATTTACTTACCCATGGATGTAATATATATAAATATAAATGAACGTGGAAAATTTTTCCAAAGGAAAGAAACAAAAGATTTAAGAAACGAACTCGTTGCTGAATCCGTTTTTTAGCTCAATCATTTTAAGCATGCGGTCAAAAAACGCGGACAAAAATTAGCAAACATAAAAATATAAAAAACTAAAAATTAAAAAAAAAAATAACTTACACACACACACATATTCACGCAGTTTACTTACTCTGTATTCTGTCTGCACAGTTTTCGTTGGCTTAGAAATTCATCAAACCAAAGAATGCCGGTCGGTTGTTGCAAAAGTCTGTTGTTGTTGTTGTTGTATGATTTGTTATGTTGTAGGTATATTGATGGTCATGTTTTACCAGCTGTTGTTGTTGTTGCTGGTGCTGGCAGTGTTTCTCGCTGTTCATGGTTAATGCAAACGCGTTTTTTAAGTTATGCCAAAATCAAGTTTTGTATTTGATGCAAAGGTTTTTGTTTTGTTTTTAACAAGTTTTACTGTATTTAGCGGGTCTTTGTTTGTGTTACAAATTAAAAAAAAAATAATATAGCACAAAAAAAAAAACAAAGAAACAGAAAACAGAAACACAGTCGTTGTTATGACACTTAAATTTTATGGTTTTCAATTTTCAATGTTATTTTACTGTATTTAAACGCTTGAATAAAGCATTAAAGTCGCAGCAACTGAGCTAAAACAATAAAAAAATTGAAGTTGAATTGCAATAGAAAATTATTTCAATTATTTTAAGTTGCTGTGACTCATTTGAGAGTTAAAAAAAGTAACACAAAAAGGAAGAAAATTGGAGCTGCTCTGAATTCAAAATTTAAGTATATATTTTAATATAAGTTTCCGTTTATAAGTTTTATATTATAAGCAAACCATCATTGAATTCTGTGCAAGGAATAAAAACGAATGAAAGCTATATTAAAATTATTTAGATTTCAATACCAAATAATTTAATCTTATCTTTTTATAAAAAAATAAATTAGTTGTATTTCAATATTAAGAAAGAATTTAAGTTTTAATAATATCTATATTTAGGTTTTTTTTTAGATTTTAGTTTTATTAAATAGCTTACTTGTGATAGAAACCTAACAGAAGTGAACCAAGTGTAGGGTATTTTATTCAGTCCGCATCGTCCACATTAATTTTTGTTGCTTATTATAAGTGACACGCGGTTGATGTTGATGACGCTTTGACAGAGTGTTTTATGAATGATCCTCGAGGCGTTCTCTGAATCCTTAATATTTTATAGAAAATTATTTGATTAGCCGGTTGTACATACGTTCGCGCTACAACCAGTCTACTTCGTAATGTAAACTATATTTTCTCTTCACATTTTTATAGATTTTTAACCTCTGACCTTTACCTTTTTTTGCTGCTAACTATAAGAGCTTCTCTGTGACGAGTTTGTGTCTTAAGTCTTTCGTTTTCTACGAATTAATTTGTATGCAGGTGGGGAAAAGTTAAGCAACTCTATTAAAACCGTCTGATTAAAAAACAAAACAAGACAGGTTTAAGTGCTTTAGTACCGTGTGATATCGCTGAAATGACAAACGATTTCAGAAATATTTAAAAAGTTGTAAAATAAAATTGTGCGCAATGGAGTATATTTGAATAGGAATATTTTCACCAAAGAAAACAACAAATAAACTATATAACTAAATTAGTAATAAATAAATTATATAAATAAATTGTATAAATTATAAATACATTTGCATATAAACTCCAAAGTAAGAAATATCAATAAAATAAGATTAGATTTTGATATTTTTCACTAGTTTCCCTTCAACAACAATTTTCTTTTGAATTCATAAATTTTTCAATCTTACTTCTTTCAGGATTCTTTGAGTTTCGTCATTCTTTGAGTTTATACAGTGTGATTTTTTTCCAGATAAGAATTTATGTTTCTATCTTTTCACAAACAAAGTTGTTTTAATTTAAACTTTTTAATATAGCTATATAAAATGTATTGCATTTATTTTTCCTTTTTCTTGTAAATTTTTTTGTATTTTTTAGCAACAACGGAAAAGTTTTGCTGACAACACAATTAAATACCACCGATATAAAAGCAACAACAAAAGTACTACCGACCCACCGACTGTGATACACTCTAAAGAACAGCATTAAAGTAAAAAAAATCCACAAATCGTGAATGCAAATGTATTATTGGCATAAAAAAGGAAACACGAAAAAATACTCGTTGATTATTTCATCTTTAAATTGTATAATTTGAACAATTACACTCAACTCAAGTAAAGTGTTGAGGTTATTCCAGCTCACACGAACATATAATAACAAGAACAACATAATCAACAACAACAACAATAATAACAACTATAATACTAACAAAAACAAAAGCAATATTTAGAATACTAAACTAAATAAACAAGTCAAGCAAGGAACCATGTTGTTCAGTCAGCCAAGCAGACAGACATTCAGACAGACAGCCATGGAAACAAGAAAGCGTTCAGACGCAACAGCGTCGGATTTATCATCAACATCATCATCATCATCAGTAACATTGTCGTATTCGTCGTCATCATCTCCGACTTTATCGGGTGCGTTCAACAACATCATCAGCTGCTTGAATATTTTTGCTGCATTCCTGCTTTTGACTACAACATCATCGTCATTCATTGCATGCGTCAACGGTAACGACAACCTGCGCGTCGCCTTTGAATGGAATGAAATCGACTTTAAATACGCCAGCGTCGATCAGCGTTGGGCAGCGATACAGAATAGCGAATTCAAGCCAGACAACGTGATACCGTTCGGCTTGGAAGTCTATCGCTCAAGGCTGTTTGTGACTCTGCCGCGGTGGAGGGACGGGGTACCTGCCTCATTGGCTTACCTTGATCTTAATGGTGAGTATAGATATAATAGTTTTCTTGGTCTCGTTCTCGAACTCAAACTCGAACTCGAACTAGAAGTCAAACTGGCACTGAAACTAGTAGAATAGAGTAGAGCAAAGGTGTGAAATATCGTAGATTTTAAATCAGCGTTTTAACTAAGGCGGCTTTTAGTCGAAGGCAGTGTTAGAGACAGATTTGAATGTTGACAGACTTTGAAATAAACTTAAAATGGATTTAAAGACATACTGGAAGAAATGCGTACATATTTAGAAGTAGATTTCAAGGCAGTCTCAAAAGAAGACTTGAAGGCAGAGTTAAACGACACACTTTTAAAAGCAGCAGTAAAATTTTAGACTACGTTGGAGTTAAAAGTAAAGACAGACTCGAAGGTTATTCGAAGGCTTGCTCGTAGGATTACTCGAAATCTTATTTGAAAGCTCACTTGAAAGGCTTACTTGAAGGTAGAATTGAAGGCAGTCCGAAGAAGAGGCATTCACGAAAGCATACTTGAAGGCGGATATGCGGACCGTAAAGCTACGCAGCTAAATCGAAGGTAGACATGATGCCAAAACTGGAAGCAGATTTGAAGGTAGACTTGGAGGTAGACTTGAAAGCATACTTCAAGGTAGAGTTTTGTCAGTTCTTGGAGCAGAGAGGCAGAGTTGAAGGCAAACATAAGGAGAAACTCAGAAAGACGACCAACTTTAAGGAACAAGAAACCAGAGAACAAACTTGAATTTAGAATTCTTAGTAATGCAATAAATTGAACGAATTTAAATAGTGGCTTCTTCTGTGTGAGTTTCTGTGGATGTGTTCGTGTATCTGTATTGTTCATTGAGCTTTACATTAAACATTCATGCTACAGTTTGATAGACATTTAAAATATCGCAAAACATCTCACAACTTTTCTGCGTATTTGTTTTTTATATCTTATATTTTTATTTTTACTTAAATAGTTCAAAGTCGTAAATTTTTAATGTACATAATTTGTACGTGTGTTTTATGTAGTGTACATTTTCTTTGTGTTTTAGTTGTGGTTTCATTGTTCGTGTGAACATTAAAATTAAATGTGCGTTTTTAGAAAATGTTTCTATATTATTTTCAACAAGTTTAAACACGTACATAAATAAGTAGAAATGTTGTTGTTGAAATTGCAGTATTTTGATATAATTTGAAATTTTGATTGTGTATGCGAATCAGATTGAAGGTTCAGGTGTAATTAACAGAAAAAAATACAAATATCATGTGCAATTAAAAAACACAATGGAAGGTTGAAATTTTTAAAATATTCTCAACCTAAATTAAACGAGTACAATTAATGAATAGATTGTATGTAAATTTGCCTGACATAAATCCATAGATTATTAAATATTTCATTATTATTAAATTTTAAATTATATGCTATAAATTAGAGATCGCTTAATATGTGGACTAAAGAATTTAAGAACTCTGTAATAAAGAGTCAATCTATGATTTCTATCCCTTAAAATAAAGAATATCTTGAATTAATTGGCTTTTGTCGTTATTGCCTTATTTTCTTTTTCTTTTCTAGTTAGCTTTTGATTTTAATTGTAAGTTAATTTGTGATAAATAAATTAATTTAAAATCTATAATTAAAAATTTCATTAAGTGTGAAAATTGCAGTTCTAAACAAAAATTCTTTTATGCAATTTTATATAATTTTAGTTCATGTGTTAGTAGTAAAGCGATGTTTATCACGGTCGTTAAAAATGAATTTAAATAAATTTTTAATGATTCACTTTAATGCAAATGATTCAATCGTGTATTTGTGACTGCGATATTTCAAATTATCTGCGAGATGTGTTATGAGTTATAATTAAAGTAAGTTGTAATATTAAAAGTGCAATATTAAATAAAAGTAATTTAACCGCAAACTTGAGCTTTCCAAAACAAAAGCTGTCCGTGTCAATGAATAATTGCTGGTCAATAAACTGATTTTTTAAAAAAATGAGTAATAAACAATGGAGTCTAAGTAATGCGATTGAGATAATGTTACGAACAAATTCCGGTCACATTTGGCACTCTAAACATGCTAAATGAATATTAAAGTTCTTAATTATAACAGGCTTCACTTTTTGAGATGTAAAACCTTCTATTAAAATGCGTCTAACTTAAGGCAAAAACTTGAGATAAAGATTAGAAAAGAAATTCATTAGTATTTGAATTAATTTCATTAGTAATTTCATTTCATTTCATTAGTAATGGAATTAAAATTTATTCTATCATTTCTCTTAATATTTTCATAAATTGTTTTCATAGAGCTTGTCTTCTTTTTGTTCGTAGATAACTCAACGAAGTCGCCCGCTCTCACACCGTTTCCCAGCTGGGAGGCACACAGCCTCAACGAGCCGGAGCCAGAACTCGTCTCACCGTTTCGCGTGCGCGCTGACCGCTGTGGCCGTCTCTGGGTGTTGGACGCCCGCATATCGAATGTGCTGGAGCAAAGGAAGGTGCACGGAGCCGCTCAGTTGCTCATCTACGATCTGCATAATGACAACCTTCTGCATCGCCACGTCTTCCCGACCGAGCACATGAAGACGAACTCGTTCTACGCTAACCTGGCGGTGGAGGATGGTGATTGCGAGAACACTTTCGCTTACGCCGCCGACCTCGGCAGTCCCGGCCTGGTGGTCTTCTCCTGGCAGGACAAAGAATCCTGGCGAGTGCAGCACAACTTCTTCCATCCCGACCCGCTGGCGGGCAACTACAGCATCGGCGGCATTGATTTCCAGTGGGACGATGGTCTCTATGGACTGGCCATTTCCAAGGCTCAGGGCGACGGCTTTGCGACTCTCTACTTCCATCCCATGAGCTCCACGATGGAATTCGCTGTGAACACTATGATTCTGCGCAACAAAACGTTGGCCACTTCCGGCGGCGAGATCTATCGTGACTTCAAAATATTGGGCTCGCGAGGGCCAAATGCACAGGCGGGTGCCTCGTTTCTCGACCAACTGACAGGGGTACTCTTCTATGCGCTGCCCAACCTGAACGCTATCGCCTGCTGGAAGACCTCGAACCGCGCCTACACCATCAAGTCGCAGGGTCGCGTCTATATGAGTCCCGTCGAGATGGTGTTCCCCAGCGACGTGAAGGTGGACGACCAGGACCGGTTGTGGGTGTTGTCGAATCGCCTGCACGAGTTCATCTACGACGAAATGCTGCCCACGACGGTGAATTTCCGCGTGCTGACGGCGCATGTGAAGGACGCTATCGAGAATACCGCCTGCGACATCAGAACCAAACCGCTGCCCGAGTTGATCAACAAGTTGGGCGACATACTGAACAACGTGACGAACTCAACGCTCCGAACGATTAAATCTGATGCTGACGCAGCCACGCGATCGAACTGGGTTGCGGTTTCAGTCACTGCTGCAGCTGCAGTCGTTGCTTCTAAGTTTTTGTCTTGGAGGTAGATTCTGGAATAGCACGAGGACGCAAAGGCGCAATGAGGGAGGAGGGCGTGGAGAGCAGTCAATTAGATGCCATTGAAATATGCTTTGCCGATGTGTTAACGTTTAGTTTAGTACTCTAAGTTTTAACAGCAATGAACATTAATAGTTTAGAGAGTTATTAAACTGTTGTGAATAATAATATTTGTGAATTAATACTAAATAGTAATAAAAAGAAAAGTAATAACAATAAAATAACAAAACTAAAATTTCTGAGATTTTCAATGTCATTTTAATCGCTGTTATGAGTATATCACGTCACGTCCTGAAATATTAAAAGATTCATTACAAGTTGTATAACAAGATCGTAATATATCCATAATAATCCAACACGTTAAAGATCAGTACGGATTGAATAACGGCGTCGGATCGCCTAAAATTTCCTGGCGAATCCAGTTATGAGTGAATCATTTAAGTAATTTCAATAAAAGAGAAATCAAGTGTGATAGAAATTCGATTTCGTATTTTATTTGTTTATGTTTACTCTCACAAAATTTAATGAAGTGCTTTTATATTAGAACCCTTAATACGCTGTTATTATATTGTTTTCGATGGTAGCGAACTTAACGGTTCCGCTGGACTGCATTCTAGTAACTGAAGCCATGAACGGTTTTTATACACCATACTATACACCCGAAAGTGAAAGGTGTTTGCAACGCACAGTAGTAGGAATAGAAAAGCCTCTATATTCATGATCAACTTCCCCTCTTGAGCCCTGTCCAACCACCTGTCTGTTTATCAATCTGTCTGTTTATCAATCTGTCTGTTTGTCCGTCTCTCTGTCTGTGTTCACCAGATAGAACAAAAAGCAAGGACGTGTTGGGTAAAATCGTATGGGAGTGTGGGTAAATTCCCCTGCTTTGGCGAGAGGGACATTTTTCTAAACTTAACCCAACTTAAAATAAAAAAAAAATCTCACAAATAACGGAAATACCTATCTCCTTTTAGAGTCAAGTTCCTACATACAAAAAGTTTTTCAGCAAATTTATGCCAAACTTGGAAAAAAAGTGTATTAGTAAAAGTGGACGTATTTTTTTTAAATTGCGGTAGTAAGTGTGAAATTTTTTCGCATCATAAAATTCCTTAGAATAATTTGATTAAACGTTATTTATAAAATCCCATGTATTGTTTAATATATGTAATGCAACTCTGGTTGCGTTATGAGCTGTGTGAGTTACAGGTACTTTTTTAAAGTACCTTAAAATTCTGAACCTTGAACGTTTACATTTTCATCAAAATTGGACAACGCCTTTGTGACATACATATATAAATATATTATTTTTGTGTATATGCTGAATATATGTAACTTTAATACTGCATAACTCATCGGTCCATATCAATAAAATCTAAATAAATAATTATGTTGTTGCAATGATTTTTTCATTGTAAATCGTTGCGATATCCACCGTTTCATCGCTTCGGTCTGACTTCTGGTCGGCTTCTTTCTTCAGATGAGCCTCATGCTTTGCTTGAATTTGTTGTATGAAGCCTCCGCATATAAATAAAATCAGCTACAAGAGCAGAAAAATTTTAAAAACTATAAAAATACTGTCATCAAATTTAAATTTTTTGGACCAACACGTTGGACTCACATGCTCGATGATTCCTATGATGCCTAGCACCGAGAGGCCCAGCAGAAAACCGAGCGACCCACCGATGTCGGCAATGAATTGTGTGGTATCATAGCTGGGACGCTCCTCGATCATCTGTGGAAACGAAGTAATGTTTGTAGTCAAAGGAGAGTCAGTTTTTAGTTGGGTCTCTTAGCATACAGAGATCAGTTTTGTGGTATAGTAGATGTATACTTGGGTGTTCGGCTCCGGTTGATTGAAAGCCTTACGATTTTGGATATAGGTGGAGAAGATACGCGATTCGCAGGGCTGCATGCAACCGCAGTTGGCGTCATCTTCGCTATCGTACAATCTGTAAAGAATCAGAAAAGTGAAAGAGGCCGGGATTGAAAATCTCTAAAAAATCTGAAATGTATTAACGATGATGGCCTACTTGCTGTATTCGGATGTAAGAATTTTAAGGGAATGCTTGTTGTCACATGGAGGTTGCGGCACGCCGTACATCCAGGGAGCCGAGCAGTTGGCTTTGTTGGCCAGCTCTCGCCAGATACAAAGCTCACCGCACTTGAAGAGAGGATTCAGAGAAGTATGTATAAGCATAAAAGAAAAAGGTAGGTTTTACCAGACAAAACTTGGTACCTTGAGGTCACTGTAGCCCTCTTCTCTGGAGCATGATTTAGGACGCTTCTCCGCATTTCCAAAAAACTGTGTTTGCAGTTTGATTTCGAGCTCTTCGTTGATTTGGGCGAAAACATATTCCACGCGACCAGAGCCTTTCATATTGATTTCTGTTGATAAAAAATATATAATATATACGCACATTGTATAAAATGTTAATTAAATTTTAAGAGTTTCTATTTATACCCAAAATTATAATTTGAATCTGTTTATTTATATATTGTAATTTCAAGCTATTTATTAAGTTGATTAAATATGATTGCATAGCTTCTATTTAGAGTGTATATAGTACCCACCAGTAAAGTTTTCCCTCTGGTCGTGTATGAAGATGTGCCATCCGGGCTCGCTTTCAAAATCATCGTAGGAGCTGTTGTCGGGATTCACGTGATGTTTCAGCACCATCGAGTAGCCAGCGTTCCTGTTGACACGCTTCGAGAGCACCTTTGGTCGAATGGTGTGACAGCGACCCAGATAGAAGTGCATGCTGCTACTTATGTCCACGTCTAAAAGGACAACGATACTCTAAAACAAGTGGTGGATAATAAGTTAACAGTTGAACCCACTGTCACTGCATCCGTTGAGGCCGTATTGTTGGCCCAGAAAGGTTTCGTGCTCGCTGTAAGTCGAGTTAATGAAGAAATCAATCAGTGGTACTTCGTCGAACGGATAGTTAGACCAGCAAGTCGAATACTTGGGATGCATACATTCACCATTAGATATTTCCTAAAAGAAAGGTGTTTGCAATTTTAAGACCATATTAATTATATTAAGTAACTATTAATTCCAACCATCAGAGTGTACAGAGAAATCAGGTTTCAAAAGAACTTCCTGTAGATCCTTAATAAAAAATATAGAAGGTTAAACTAGAGAAATATAGAAATAAAGTGTTAATGTTTTGAAATAACTCTTAGCATAAATAATTCTTTGAATTCTTAGTCTGATATTCACGGCGTATTTGTTTTTCTTTTCATCTTTCATCGGTTTCTTTTCGGTAGATTTGTTTTTTGTTTTACCACTATCGCAAAACGGTTTCGGTAATTATTTTTTTAATTGTAGTGATTAAATGTGACTAAACTACGCTTCTTATAAAAAACGGATTTGTGGTTCTCTCTTTTTAATATTTGAACGATTAAATAGTTTGTACTAAACTTTTTTATGGTCCCTCGATAACGTTTCGCTAACGATCATACATACACTGAGAATGTCGGCCTTGTAGGGTGGATCGCGGCAGATGGTAACGGCGGGCATTTCAATGGTCTCGTTAAGATTGTAGTACGAATGCGTGGATATCGGCGGGTTTCTCAGTTTCTCAAAACATTCGGTCAACTGGAAGAGTTGAAAAGAAAAGACCGAGAAAATCGATTTGAATGGATGACGATACTAAATGATCGGTAATGCTTCTGAAATAACTCGCGTCAGAACACACCTGAACAATCACTATAATGCAGCAGACGAAGAGCACAATATAACGTATCAATTTGGCTGGATCCTTGAGCAACCACGCACGCAATTCACACCAATAGCTACCCATCGCTCAAATCAAGTAACCAAGTGGTCGAATTTATAGAAATAATCTCGAATTATTCAAGGTGTCGCAAGTTATTCAAACAACTAGACCCAAGTTACACAGAAGTACCACAGCTGAACCAAATAGTTGAGGTTCATTTAAATTCATTAACTTGGCTGATATCAGTGGTCAATATTCCAAGTGTTTGAAATTATGAAAGTGGTTCTTGTGTTTCAAATGATTCAGCTTTCATTACCCAGTTCATGTGTTTGAAGTAGTTAAACAACTGAAAGTGATTAAAGTGGCTGGGTTTATCTTTGTCCAGATTGCTCAGAGATGTTTAGATGGCTCAATTGCTCCAAGTGGCGTGAATATTTATTACTGCTTTCAATTTTCCAAATGTTTTGAGTGCTACACTTGTTCTCAAAGTGGTTCAAGTGGTTGAAGTTACTAATTGGTTAAAGAGCTACAAGCCTTTCAAGTGGTCCGGGCGAAAGCGTCAACACTACTGATATCCGCGCGATACCGTTCCGAACTGTTACGCCACGCTTTCCGATCAGACATCAGAGCCAATTATTTGCCATCGAGCACGTCCTGTCGCAGTTCCCACGGCTTCCTAGCACCGAAAAATGGTCACAATAACAAAGCTGGTGTTGCCGGATTCGTCTTCAGAGTTAACGTCAAGTACTGCGTCAATAATAATAATAAGCGAGTGGTAAATAATCAGAATGTTTGTTGTCGTGATAGCTTCGAGATAAGTTCTTCAGCTATTCAGAAACGTTACCGAGCTCACCTAGTATAGTATTACTGACGCCATTACAATTTCTCTCCGAGTATAAATTCCGGCAACCTCGATAAAGCGGCGTATCTTTGGTAGAATATTGTTTTTTTTTTTGGTCGTTGTTGTTGTTGTTAACAAGATTGATTACACTTTCTATGGTTATTATGATCGTTTTATCTCGATACAGGCCATATTTTTATAGTCAGATTAAATAAAAAAGAGAGAGAGAGAGGTTTAATGTTTGTTTTATTTTTATTGCAGCCGATTTTGTTGCTTGTTGGTTGGTTTACGGTAAATTTAAAACCGTTTCTTGTTCAATCACCGATTAAAGAGCTGATTCTCTTCAAAAGAGGAACAATAATGAGTAATTTGTTAGTTTCAAAGACATAGTCAAAGGATCTATAAAGGGTCTTTAATTTGATAGAATCCTCATTCAATCAATTTATCTGCTATCATCTTAAGATTCTTATCTTAATATCTATTATTTGTTAGAGAATTACCAGGTATTCGTAAGCGCCGTCTACTAGATGGCGCCTGCATGCATTTAACATTTCTTTTAGAAATGTTTCTGCTTAAATATTCATTCAGAGTTAATTATTTCAATTGTAGATCACAGAAAATATACCGAATTTGTTGTTGGTGATGTTTTGAGTAAAGGCCAAAAGATTCTGGTTCAAGCGCTCAGAAAATACATAAAAAAGAAAGAGCAGAAGAAAAACAAATTAAAACTACAGAAAAATGCTATAAATATCTGCATTTATAGTTGTTGTTGTCTCTGTTTCTGGTGTTGCTTAAATATTCAGTTACAGTAAAATATTGGCTAAAATACATATGATAAACTGCTATTATTTTTGTTATTGTTGTTTTCTTATTTTTCTTGGTGATGTTCTTCCTTTGAATATTGAATAAATTGAGGAAGTATTTTCGGTGCTGTTCTTCTGTAAATATTTACAGATAATTTTAAAAGAAAAACAAAAAGCAACCCAACCAAGGATGGAGGTAAAAATAAATAAAATACAAAAACAAAAAATATCAAGTTAACGCTGTGGTACTCGTCGTCTGCATGATGACATGGTGCATGTCGCTCACAGTTTCTTATTTACAGAACCTCATTTTATTTGGCTATTTTGAACTAACTTCAAATGTGTCCATTTTAAAGCACATCCAAAAAAGTCGTTTATTCCAAAAATACCATGAAAATCACCTCAAACAGGCGTCTTCATCCGTTGAGGTGTCAGATAAAAAAAACACACGCACACGAATGAATATCCCCACAACAAAAAGAACAAATAAACACAACAACAACAACAATTATAACGACAACAGCAGATCCTACAAGAGAAATGATGTGTTACTGTGTGGCACATTGGGATGTGTTGGAGCGCATTGAGTTGGACCGCGATATGAACATTTCACCTAGAAAACTAGAGAAATGAACAACAACAAAAAAAATGTAACCGAGGAAGCCCCCGATTCCAGGTACAGACACTTTTCTGCATTCTTTATTAAAAAATATGCTTACTTTATTCACAAGCAATTCAACTTCAATGAATTGAATAGAATATATAGTATATATGTACGCTTGTAGAGTCGAGTAGAAGGATAGATAAAAAGATAAAGCAAGGCAATCTTAAAATAGAAAGCATTACATTTAACCGAAAAAGTGAACACACACAGATACGACATTTCATACATTTTAGCATACATCAAAGTATCTTTGTTAAAGATACTCGCATCGCACAGCTTTCAATGCAAAAACCACCAAATAGAAAAGTAGTGGAAAGAAGAAAAAAATTCTTTAGTTGGCTTCACCGCTTCACCTCATCTTCTATCCCCTCTCCACTCTCCTCTTTCTACCCTCTCCGCTCCGCTTACCGCATCGCTACTCCATCACCATCACCATCAGAATCATCCTCATCCGCATTCATCCGCATGATCTACGAGTATCTCACGCTGAGCATCTCGAAAACCGAACAGCTTTCAGATTCAGCTGAACGTTGCTGCCACTAAAATTTTCTTCTATTTGAATTAAAATAGAAAAAAAAACCAAATTGTTAAAGACATACAACAAGAGCAACAACAACAACGAAAAATATAACAAAACTAAACTCAATTATTTGTGGACTTCTGCTTTTGCTGTCTCTACATCGGCGACTAAATAGCTTTTGTTTTAAATTTAGCACGATCTATACAAAAATATTAGTTCACTAATACTACAAGGAAGAGATCTTTATGTGTGTAATAAATAGATTGTGTGTGTAGGTAGGTATGTTTATGTGTGTGCTTTTGTGTGAGTATGCGTCTTGTATTATTTTTATAGTGTGTTTTAGCTATGATATGCTCATATAGTAGCTCTTCTAATATATCTGTTTATCTATCTATTTATCTAGCTATCTGTCTATCTATCTGTTTGTCTATTTATCTAACTATCTATCTATTGAACTCTCTTTCTAGCTGTCCTTCTATTAATCCACACATTTTATTTATAAAGTACATTTTATTTTCTTCTTTTTTCTCTCATGTTATATGTTAATATAAGAATACATTTAATTCAGTGGTCTTTTCTCTTTATATCGTTTATCTATTTATTTGTTATTATTAATATATTTATATCCTTGATAAAGATATATTATTTTATCCATTTTATACTTAAAATTCTCTGTCTATTTAAAGTCAAGATTTAGGGATTGGATCGATCGCTCCCAACCGGTAGAATATCAGGATCAAATTAAGGAAGATGTAGAAGTCCAACAGATTTCGTACGATAAATCAAAATAACACGCTAGTCAAATAAAAACTGATCAACTGACTTCAGAGAAGGCGAAGTCGAGTAACAAAAACATTACATTATGATTTCTCGTGGATTTGAGCTCTACCAAAACGATCAGTGATGAACTCGAAATCGGAAACAAATTTTATTCAACAAGTTTCTGAATTAAAAACAGATTTGAAGTAATAAATTAGCTGTATACATCTAAATAATATCCTTTATTTCATTCGAGCACTACAAGCATGTGTGTCAAGAAGTATATAGATATACATATACGTATCGAATAGGCTTAATTCAAATTGAAAATAGCACTCTATATGGTAATTATTTATATATAATCTTGTCTGTCTTAATGACAGTTTTATGTGTAATATAGGTAAGTATTTCCTTATATTCATCCGCTAATGGAATTCGCTAGCTAATTCGCAATATGAAGTAATTAATTTTGATGAAACATATTAATTTCTTTCAAATTTGTTGCCAAATGAATATCGGCGCTGATTCATCACTTGAAAGAACTAAACTAATGAAATCTCTGTCTCTGCGGGGGGTGGGGGCGAGGTGGGGGTCGCTAAAAATGCACCATCTTAATTACGCACACGTGTTGCTTGTAGCCGTCGAGTCATTCGCAAGTCAAAACTGGTGTGTTTCTAATTTATGAATGCAGTTTTTCTTCACTTTGTATCTATGTATGTTCAACATTAGTAGCATTTTATATTTGATTCCGTAAAATGGTGAATAATATTAGTGAGAGAAAACGAAAGAGAACACATTAATTTTTGACATTATTTGGGTTATTTTAAGCTACTCAAACACTCATAGATTAGGTCAAAATACCGGAAGCTGTAGAAGCTGCTGATGATTTTGGTGATCATTATGTACATAGTTGATCCATGCAAAATGATGATTCAAAAATTGAATATAGTCGAAAATAATTTCACTGTCAAAATTTAAAACAGAATAAGTTTTCTGCATCCTTGATTGAGTTAAAAGTTGAACCTCTTCAAATCTTATTCAGATGTTTCATAATTCTTTTGCACTGATCATTAAAATACTTCGCTTCGATGAGTTTCGACTGAGTCAAAATACTTTTTCACACTCAACGTTTAATGAAACATAAAGTCAGCTGTACAAATCTATTAATCGAATTATTAATTAATTGAAAAACTGAAATGAAAAATTGAAAATGCATTCGAGAGTGATTCGATGAGTCATAAAAAACAAGACATCAAAATACACCTATTAATTAAAATCAAAATCAGTTCAGTTTAGGTAAAAAACAAAAAAAAAAAGGAAATAATAAATAAATAAAGAAACAAATTAACTTTTATAGAGGAACATATTTTAAAAAGCATGGTTCAATAAATAAAGGTTAAGAAATAGAGACAATCAAAATCCCAATTCATTTACAAAATCGCCGAACTCAAAGAGTACTCTGCAAGTTGTTCCTGTTTAGAGCAAGGAGTTTCTTAGAAGCCCAAATTTAGCCCAAATTTAGTCCTATAAATGGCGCCTGAGCACCGCGTTTTGCGAGATAGTCGGCCCTTTCATTGCCTTCATAATATGACAGTATTGCTACGTCCCAGAGGATAAATCGACTCAGGCGATGACACTGATGAAGAATATATTCCTGTGTACACTCCTCCTTCTGTGAGTTACAAACATTAGGCCAATATACCCTCTCAATTTCGGGCGTAGGGTATAATTAAGCGAATATGGTCCTCTTTTTTCAGAGAAGGTTTCGTTGATCGATGATAGCGTACGAATCGGTATATGATACTTGTAATTGAAACGAAAACGTTGTTAAGCATAGATTTTTGTTATTTTTGGTTAATTTACTCCACTGTACTCGTACACAGATCAGGAATTCGTCGACAAATATTGCTGAATATTATATTATAGACTGATGGATGAGATGGAGTGGAACCACTGACGCAATGCAATTTGTAGATGAATTTTAATTTCTCGTTTTAGAAGCGGCTGCGGCAATCGTCAAAACAGAGATGAGCCACGTTGCTCTGTTGGGCGGAATGGGCAAGAAATACAAAACGGAAAGAACAAACAATTATTAGAATTTTGAAAGTTATTATTTTGTGGTGTTATTGTGGTTGTTGTTTTCCTATGGTTGTTGCATTGCTTCAGATGTTCAGATGTTCCTAATGTTGGCGATTTTGTTTGTCGTTGCCACTGCTCTGGCATGCTCCTGAATGGCAAATGCCGATCGCACATCGAATGCCGCCCGGCCCTGATTAGAATAGATTTTAAGCATGTTCGCACAGATACTGAGTATGAGTGAGTATATTGGTTGCTGTCTAATGTTAATTGGATCGCATCCAAATTGCTGCCATAAAAATATCCATCGGCAGTCGCAGCACAGCGGAGCGCGCACGTCTTTAAAGCGCTTGCAAAATATTACACGTACTTCAAATGCATTCTATAAACTGCATCTACGAGTACATTCTATATGATAATATAGTGTGTAAATAAAAGCTACGCGAAGAGGAGTGGGGCAGGAAGGGAGGCTCTCACTTTAGCTTGAATCAGCTCATCTGTTCGAATAGCTTTGATTCTGGGTATCGCTGTCAAAAGGTGACAACATCGCCAAAGCTTTTCATGTCCTCAACCAACATTCGCTGGCATTCGTTGGCATTCTGTTCGATTCAACGAAAATACATTATTTCAGCGACCCACAAATGGCTCAGTGGGGGAGTCCAAATATTTTTGTGCTTTTATTTTGCTCTATTTTTCGTTTGAGAAAATTATTAATAAGATTTTGGTACCGCACTTTATTATTATAAATTTAATGGGTTTATTTGTTGTACTCGCCCATTATTGTTAAATTGTCGCGACTTTGCTTCATAATTTCCCAAGAATTTTCTGCTGTGCAGAGTATTAAAAATGTTAATCAATTAGATGATTCAATTCGTTGATAGATATGTACATTTCATATGTATATAGACAGATACCTTACAAATTTATGCATGGTTGGCAAATATAATAAATATTTTCCTAAATTAAATCTTTTCTAGCAAATATTTCCGCAAAATGGAATTTATGAAAGTCCATAAAAGTAGCTAAAATTGTTGTCGAAATGACACATTCACATTTAATACTGTGAGATTATTTTTATTATATCCGTATCTAAGAGTATATATGTACATATTTATTTTATTAAGATAAAGTGTTCGTTATCTTCATTTCTTCAGTGTGAATAAATGATCAATGTTAGAGGAAATCCACGGGGTGTCCATTGAAGATCAATTGACATTTAAGAAAGGTTAAGATTATAGATTTGAACTCAAGACTTTGGTCACTTCAGAGACCACCATTTGACCAACTCTCAAATGCTATAAAATTGAATTTCGAATTTTTCTAATGTAGCAAAACCTCTGCAAATCGTGAATTTAACTTTGGCCCTCTAGAAAGACCCATTTTTTAAAAACACCAAAAAGTTTAAAATGAGGCTCTGTTTAATAACTAGAAATCGGCTCGGTTCGTGATTTTGTCTGCGGCCATTTTTCAAAGATTGTCACAAGAAAAGAACAAAATTAGCATAAGGAACAAAAGACATCAGAAAACAAAAAGATTTCAATACCATACACATGTATATGTACATATTTTTTTAATGTTTTAGCCAGAAAATATTTTTGTGAAAAATGTGGTTTATCTGAAATTCTTGCTACGAAGTGTCGAATTTCCACTTTTCTAGAGTCTAGTGGAAAATCGAATTTATCAAGAATTTTCTTGTATTATTGTATTTGTATTTTGTACTTGATACGTTGTACAATTATGGCTACTAGCAAAAAATGAAATTACTGCGGTTAGCAGTTGTGTGGCAACGCCAGTCGACCTTGCCAACAAGAAATGTTGTTGCTATGCGCCGCCACTTGTCATTGTTGTTGGGTTTTGTGTTTTTTTTCTGCAGATTTGTGAAATGTGAACAATTAATTGAAATGTTTTTGCACTAGTTATGCACAATTAATAATATCACACTGAAAAGAATTTTCGAAAACATTTTCGATATCTTTCTCAAATGATATCAACATCGTTAACAGCTTCTGAGAGTTTGGATATGTAAGGACATTTCTTTGGCGTCATCTCTGCCTTGAGTGAGACATGACATGACTACAGAGTGGTTGTATTTGTTGTGTCTATTGTTGTAGTTGTTGTAGTTGTTGTTGTTGTTGTTTTCTACAACAAATTACAAATTTATTATTTCATTTCTGTTAAAATACAAAATATTTAAATTTATTAATTCACATTTTATCTCTTCTGGATAAAAACATTAAGGTTACAATATTTTAAAACTTAACGTTTTCTTGAATAATCGAATTTTCCGTCTTCATATTATTTTCATTAAATTTTAAAATAGTTTTCTGTGATCTATGAATTTTATCACACACTTTTATACATACATACATATATGATACATATATGTACATGTTTTGATGATGATAAATATATATTTTTTAATGCCTCGTTCATAATTTTATTTTTAAAAATTATAACAAATGTATAAACAAAAAGAAAAACGTTTATACAGTGAAACCTCGCTTAACGAGTTCCTCGTCATGTCGCTCGCTTGTGTGGGCGTACTGGAATTACATGAGTCAGTGTTTTTTCGGACCGAAGAGAAGATAAGGATGACTTTCAATAAAAGTTATGTATACAAAATGTTGAATACTTTTGACATGGAACGCATTATCGCATTTTATATTGCTTTATATGGGCTTTAAATTGTTTCGTTTAACGACTGCTTAGCATTACGAATACGATTTCGGAACGAATTATGCTCGTTAAGCGAGGTTCCACTGTACTAATTAATTCATCCAGCAGCATGATTAATCAACAGTTTTTGAATCAGTTTTATAGTGCACAAAACCCAACTACAATATATGTATTATGTTGTTAGGTGGATGGTCAGGGATGGTTACAATCAGGGATCAGGGAGGATGATACATTCGGTAC
Organism: Myopa testacea; assembly: GCA_949629155.1. Taxonomy (NCBI): domain Eukaryota; kingdom Metazoa; phylum Arthropoda; class Insecta; order Diptera; family Conopidae; genus Myopa; species Myopa testacea. The sequence continues at coordinate 45,305,622 of OX451347.1, forward strand.
AATTTACAAATATTATTGTTTTAAAATTTATATTATATTATGATATACGGGTATACTATATTATATATTTATTTAGTGTCCATGAAACTTGATAAAAGTAAAAAAATTCAACTAAAAACAAGACCAACATACAAAATGATAAATATACAAACACACACATATATATCTATATGTATATGTAAATATATGTACATATATGTATATAAATTTATGTAGTTAGAGTATGATTTGTATTGAGATATTTTTATAAAAATTGTACGCATATGTGTACATACTATAATATAATATGACAGGACGATGATGATCATGATGCATGATCATTATTATGATTATAATGATAATGTATCTAAAACTCAGAAGAAAATAGAAATATTTATTTCACTTAATCATCGTTCTATTAAAAGATAAAACTGCGTAGAAAACAGCAACAAGAGCAGCAATAACAACAACAACAACGCCAACAACAATAATACTGACAGCAACAAAATAATATTTAAATATTTTATCGAAAATTTTTGCTTGATACTCGTACTTCGATGCTCTTTAACTGTGTTGTTCTAAAGAAGAACAACAAAGCTAAAGAAAAAAAAAACCGATTATTTAAAACGTAGCGGATGCGAGTATGCGTGTGTGTATGTGTGTGTGTAGATGTGTGAATGTATGAAAGTTGTACGAATGTGAGAATTGGTCTGTGTGACCATTCCTCAAATATTGTTTTTTTATACAAGATATCTACAAAACTATGAGTAAAATGCAAAAAACCAACAAAATTTTTTCTCGAAACAGTTTTTTCAGAATAATAAAAATTTTCCTCTAGAAAAGAATCAGTTATTCTTCCTTTAAACACATATTTATAATATTATTTTGATGTAAATGATTTTGTACCACAAATGCTTTAAAAAAAATGGTATTTCACATAAAAATATTTCACATAGTTTGTTAAATGAAATGATTATAGAAAAATGTTAATGAAAACATGCTAAAATATAATTATTAATATTCACACTATGTCTCTTTGCAAATATTGCCAAATTCTTATGTTGCAAAAACACAGCACTGTGTAAACCGACCAAAAAACAAATGAGAGAAATATTTAGCGAGCCGTCGCCGCTTAAAGGGAACACCAACGATGCGGAATCCGAGGGATGCCAAGCTATTATATGTGGTCCATGTGTACATTTCTACAAACGATGTGTTCGTACATTCAGACTCAGCGACACTTTGTCGCGTTTAGCATTGAAATTGCCAAATTTTAATTGAAGGCCGGCGACGTTAGATTGAGTCTGTAAATCAATGTTCAACAGACGAGACAGTGACCACGACGATTAAATTGATTCCGAAAACAAGAGATATGAAAATGTATTAATAACATAAATTATCGTCATAAATCTCTGCAATATGTTTTTCAGAATTTCCTAAAAATAATGTGATTGCTAGTTTCCCAATAGTTCAAAATTGGTTGGAAAGAAACGCATCGAAATGAAATGATTTGATCAAAAGTATCCAAGAGAATGATGAAAATTATCAACACTCTTCACACACAACTTTTGCGAAAATTGATTAGATTCACAAGTTTCTGTGAAATGGAAAGAGCAGAAAAAGGCATCATAGAGTAGATGGCATTCGGTTGGCATGAAATACAATCAAAAGCATCTAAATACTTAAATAAATAAATACATACCTATAATAATACATAATACATACCTATACATCTCAATATGTATTCAGTATTTTTTTGTGCCACATTTTGTGCAGCCGATTGTGGGAAGAGACCTCAATTTCTATGTGCATCGTGGATGAGAGTCAAATATTACAAGGAAAAATCGTCATAAAAACCATACAGAAATTATTTACTCAGAGAAAACTAACCCATGAGCCGGACAGTCCACTCGGCAGAGTGTGATTCAGGCAGTCCTCTGCTCGTCTGATGATTTTTCAGATCTTCTTTCCCAGAGTAACGTAACCGATGTAATTCAAACCGCGACACCCATTGATGTACGACTTGGAGGAAATTAGGACCAACAAAACGGAGCTACGCCACACACAATGCTTTAAAACATCACTTTATTGCAATCGAAATTCACTGGTCGATTCTATTCGAGGAATGGTCATGTGAATGATGCCACCTCGTTCGTGTGATTTGTCCCCATTGGACTTTTTTGTTTGGGTTTATATCATTTTCAAATTGATGTCTGTAAATGTGGTCCTATTGCCTCTAGGATAACCCTGTACTTTCATTGATATGTCTGGTGGTAGAGGAAAGGTCCCAATCGATATATTATCTGTATATCAAACGACATGACAGATATAAGGTCGTCTTTTATATAAATATGAGAATTGGGTCTCAACCCACCCTCCTTCCTTCCTTTCTTATCCTCTTCTTTCTTCCTTCTTCTCAACCCACCTTCCTTCCTTTCTTATCCACTTCTTTCTTCCTTTCTTTCTTCGTATCTTTCTTGCTCCCTTCCCTTACTACCATCCTTTATTTCTATCTATAGCTCCGTCCATAATTTATTTATTTTTGTTGCTGTTATTTCTGTCATTGTACTTAGCAAATAGTTTCTCTTACCGTAAGTTTTAGTCTATATTTAAACCCTCTACTGCTGCTTCTTCTTGGTCTTTTCTTGTATTTGTTGTATTTCGGCTAGTATTCATTAGCATCTAGTTCAAGTAAATCTAATTTTAAACTCAATGCTTAAGAGAGTTCGTTCGGGCCATTAAAACGCATATCCAGCTGATCGGAGCGAATTCAGTTGTTTTAGCTTTGTTTACGTTGCTTACGCGTTGCAACATTTGTATTGATTGTGCTGCCAACTGAAGAAGAAGAAGAAGAAGAAAAGAAAAGTACGAATAAGAAAAGAAAATAAAGTTAAAAGGATGAAAGAAAAGAACACATTTAGTGGAATGCATTAACGTATCTGTTCGTAATAAGATTTCAGAGTTCTTATTTGCGTTTTTGTTTTGTATTTTTACCCTCTGTATTTTTATAATAATTTATTGATTCTTGCCTTGCTTTCCTATTTTCCGGTTTTGCAATTAATCATTTTATGATTCCGCTCATGATATTGATTTTGAAAATATTATTTCATTGATGGAGAAATTTTTCGAAATTAAATCGAAAGTAAATTAAGAAAAAAGGAACAAAAATTTAATTCAACGAATAAATGTTGCAGATACAGAAATCAAAAGAAATGCGATTCTTAAGAAGTTTGAAAAATCAAATAAAATAGTTAATATTTTAAATGCAATTTCGTTACTTTTAAATGGAAATGTTCTTTTTAAATGTTTCTACACATTTATTTAATGTTGATATTCTTTTCAAGAACGAAGAGAAAATAATACGAGTCAAGATTTTCTTTTAAGATATTTTTTGTTTTTCGCAAATTCCTTAAGTATGTTCAACTCCTTTTAACAGTTTGGAAATCGAGTGAATGACGAGGAAAGAATTCAATCAATAATGAACGATAACTAAGTCGATGACAGCGTCGACGAGCACAAGAAATTCCCTGGCGGTCAAAACTAAATTCGCCGCCGCCACCCACCCAACCATCTGCGGCAGCGTTCTTTTTTGATTCAGGGCCACAAAATCTAAAGGAAACCTACTCTGATGCAACCTGAAGCTTCGTGTCAGAACTCAAATCAACGATACTGCATAGCAAGTTGATCGTGTCAGCTCGGGTCTCCACGAGCGACGTGTGATCACGACAGTGGTTGGGGATAGTGTGACAGCAAGTAACAACAACAACAGCAATAAAAAAGATGAGACGACCACGAAGACGAACCGATCGAGGAGCAGTGAGAAAACACCAATAATAATAGCAACAAATTCGACAACAACAATAACCACGACATTAATTTTTCTATCTAAATTAAATTTTCGGGGTTAGCTTTCTTTTTTCTCTTAAAATTCTATCTATTTTATTTTTTTAATACAATCACTAATACAACAAACTAAAGAAAAGCTAAAAAATTTTGGCAATTGAGATGAAAAGAGATCAACTTTTAATAATCATTGAAATAATAGGTATAAAATCAGAAAGGAGCGCGCAACAGATGCAGAGCTTAAAAAATGTTTAAGAAAAGAGAGAGAAAGAGAGAGTGATCAGCAGGGTTGCAGAATGCTTTATGAAAATTTGGGAAAATTCTGAAACGATAGAGAGAAATATTATTTTCATTTTCTCACAGAGGGCCTGAGAGTACTGATGCGTTCTCATCATCATCATCATCTCTCCCTCTCTTTTTTTTGGTCTCTCTACTTATCTGTCTGTCAAAGTTTCTCGTGCTCAAAAAGCTTTACGGACCTGGCCCGATCCTTGTCGTTGTTGTTGTTGTCATAAGTCCTTGTGCTTTGTACTAACTTCATATTAAACGCAATTTATTGCATCATACCAGATGGTGAACCACAAATTGTGGTTATTCACACATACCCACGCACACACACATACATACAAACAAATCACCAACACCACCTCAGAAGGAAAAGCACAATAGCAACAACAATAACAATGAGAGCAACAACTAGCGAGGAAAATGAAGAGATCATCTTTGATTTTGGTATACAAGAAAAAATGGTGGCTCGCTGTTGTTGCGCTTCGTGTTGAGCGACGTCGTGCACCGAAAAAGGGAGCGAATACCCGGGAACGAACGGGTTACGCGTCCGCCTTGACGTGTCGTCGGGCGGCGCAGGCGAAATCGCGCCGGCCGAAGTGAACACGGATCAAGTTGCGCGATATAAAAGCGAACCTTGCCGGCTGTTGATGGTCAGAACGGCTTTCGAACGCGTAAGTGCAACAGCTGTTTGTTGTTGGTTTTTGGATATTCTATTTTTCGGATACACTTTTATTTTGGATACAAGCAATTGTTTGGATACTCTATTTTTTTGGATTTTTGGTCAAAAGAGCGAAGGCAGAGTGTGAATATTTATTTGGTTTGAGTCAATTTAGATCCTTAAGAGGTCCTTTCGGAAAAGTTCAAAAGAATCATTTGATAAAAAAAAAGAACAAACATTTACTGCAATTACAAGTGCAAAAAGTGACTTTTTAAAAATGCAAAAATAATAAAGGTTTATTAAGTACATATATATATAAAAAAACTGAAGAAAAATAAATTAAAAAAATAATTGAAACATTATTTGAACAATTAATTGAACAACTTAATTGAATCCTGCAAAATTAACTGAAGAAGAAAGTTAATAAAAAGATTAACTTAAAGAAGTGATGATTTCATTAGCAAGACTGGGAGAACGTGATAAGAAGAGGGGGAGAAAGAGTGGGAGGGAGATAGAGGAAAAAGACACATTGTCAAGAATTATTATCTAACTGTGATTTTTTATCTCTTGCTTTGATTTTTTTTTCTAACCTCAAATTGAAATCTAAAAAATGTGGAAGCAAAAATGTGCAACATTATTACACAGAGTGCATTTGAGCTTTTTTCTCCTTGACTTCCATCGAATTGATTTCAAAATCAATTGTGCTATGATCAGAGTTTCAATTCGCAAAATCGTAGAGGCAACAACAACAACAGCGACACCCTGGATTACTTCGAGTTAGAATTCACTTTGGATTATTATGAACACTATTTTGCACAATTGATGAGATAAGACTTTTTCAATTGGCAGCACTGGCATTGAATCCAACCACTTGTGTAATAGTATCACTTTTTGATCGCACTGTCAGAGCACAGGGTCGATAAAGCTGTCCAACAGAACTTTAAATTCAAGTGACACTTTGACAATCTGTATTCCACATGAACTAAAAGCAGGAAGCAAGAAAAAAAGAAATACAGAAAGAAAGAACTATCGAAAGAAATTGATAAAATAAAATAGAAAGAATAGGAAGTACATGGGAAAAGTGGGTCGGTAATTGGGGATCAAGGGTCCAGAAACATATGTAAATCATGGACAGAAGCAGGTTGTTTCAAGAGCAGGAAACAGAGGAAAGACCGAAAGATAGAAAGTAGGATAGTTTTAGGTACTGAGAGGGAGAGGGGCTGAAGAATTATAAGGAAGAAGAAGGGAAATTTTAGAGCAACAATTTCAAAAACTAGAAATTTTCACATATTTAAATTAATCTATCAAATAATGATTTCCTTTCATTATCATCGTGATTAAAAATGATTTCTTCGCGGATAAATAAAATTTTAGTCTTTTTCAGATTAATTTTCATTTAATGAAATGAAATTAATTATATTAAAATTTATTAAACAAGTAACTATAAATTATATTTTTAATTTAATAAAATAAATTCATTTATTAAAATAACAATGATAATAATAATATAAAGAATTCAAAATGGATTCACTGATTTTTAATTATTTTTATTTAAAATTATTATTTAAAGTATTCTTATTAACTATTAATTGTTTATATTTTTATTTAAGAATTATTGTTTAATTTTTATGTTTAAAAATTTGTATTTCTTTATTTGAAAAGTATTGCAATTGAAAACCATACCGAAAGTGATAAAAGTTAAGTACTTAAAAATATTTTGAAAGCGCTAAAAAATTAATAATATAAAAAATAATTTATTTTCTTCTCTATAACTTTAAAAAAAATCACTTAAAGATTTCTGGATTAAAACTAGATTGAAAAACTAAAGTAAAATAAAGTTTAAATTAACCAAAATTTCAATTCATTACCCGAAAAGGTAAAATTCACAAATTTTCATCAATTTGTGTATAATATTTCACTACATTCTTAAAAATCAAAAATTTATATAAATGAAAATGGGAAAAATTTCACATCACAATACATGGTTATTATATGAATGTCATCTACAATAGTGTATTATAAATGATACTCGCGTACTGTTCGAAAAATCTTCGAAAACCACTACCAAAAAAACTAAGAATTTCTAAAAATAGAAAAAAATGTTGGTCGAAAATCCAATATTACGCAAAAATTAAGTTTTTTTATAGTGTACACTATGTCATAGTATATATACTTAGATATGGTAGCTCACGACACCAGCTAATACTATTACTACTAAAAATAGACAGACGAAAAGATAAACGAAGACTGTCAAATATTCGAATTTTTAGAAGTAAAAAAACGGAATCTACGTTTTTTGCATGAGATAGCATGAGTAAACTGCGAAAAGTTAACGGTTAAAGAGAGACAACTACAGTGGATGAGAGGGGAAGTAATGTATAGAAAAAAGAGTGAGAGATAGAAGGAATTTTTAACAATGATATTAACACAGTAACAAGAGCGAGGTTAGGTTGAAGAAAAGGAGAGGGAGGTTGAAAATCTTTAAGAATATATTTGGTGAATCCATTATTTATAAGCAAAAAAGTCGTATTCATAGATAGATATCAATCTTGATATTATTTATGTAGATGATATTATCTATGATTGATAGATAGAGTGACAGACAGATTAAAAGATAGATAGATTGATGTATAGATTATTAGATAGATTGATAGGTAGACTGATGGATAGAGTGATAGATAGATTGATAGATAGATTGATTGATAGATATTTTGATAGATAGACTGATAGATAGATGGATATATAGACTAGACATCCTCAAGGTGCTAAATAAATTAATTTGGGATAGGACAATCTTTAGATAATAATAGATAGATAATTTAAATCTGTTATCTCCTGAAAACGATTCCACTTAAGAGCAACAGAGACGGATGTAGTTACCTATAAGACTTGGAGGGGAAAAATACATATGGAGATAAAAATAGAGAATTGTAGAGAGAGGGAGGTTTGCAGAAAATATCGAAAGAAAATAGAAGAAAGTGATAGATGCAAGTAGAAAGAGAAAGTGGAAGAGAGAAAAATAGAAACAGAGAGTAAGGGATAGAAAGATACAGATAGTAAGAAAGAGAGAGAGAAAGAGATCGTAAGAGAGATCTATAGTGTGAGTGGGACACAAATAGAGAGCGAGATCTATTTTCCGCGATACTGAGAGAAAGCAAACACTATAAAGTAGCTTTCGAGTAGCTTTTGAAAAAGTTTCGAAATTATTTCGACAATTTTAAAAATAACCCAACTTTTTCTGTATCATTTTCGTGTGATTTTTTTCTCCCCTTACGAATCGCTGACAGAAAAGTGTTCATCGTTTTCCCATTCATTGCAATCTCGCAACTCGGTCGTTTTAGTTCAGCAGCTTCTGTGGTTATTTTAAATCCAATAACGGATGAATAACGATTTGTACTAAAAAAAACCGAAAAACAAATAAAAGTGTGAGCATTTGAACTGATTTTTTGTTGTTGTTGTAAGTTTCTTCAGACCCCTAAAGAAAGCAGAGTATAACCGGTGAGAGAAAAAAAGCAGTAGAATAAAAAGGAGGCTGTTTAAATAAAGTTTAAAAAAAGAATTGTTCAAGTTTTCTTTACAGTTCTTTTACAGTGTTTTGATAAAAAATTTTATAGTTTAATTTCATTTAATTATTTTTTCTTTTTCCTTTAAAAGTATTTTTCGCATTTATAATTGCTTTTAATTACGTATGTTAGTGAATTAAAATATGAGTTAAATAAGAATGAGTGTTTTATGAATTCCTTAAAATAAATAAATTTCATAAAATTTAAAAAAACAAAAATGAAAAGAATTAGAAAACGAATTCCTTCAAGGAAAGATTTACAGATTTAATTAGAAAACGAATTCCTTCAAGGAAAGATTTACAGATTTAATTAACGACAAAGTTTAAACATTCATTGAATCGTAAATTTCGAATAGTTACGCAATTCTTAAAATTTTGTATTTTTATTTAACTTTTGAGCTACATTTGAGAATTTTTGTAAATTCCTTTCTTGCGGGTTTTCTTCTCAAAATCGTTTTTTTTTTCGAAAAGTTCGAAATGAAAAATTGACTACTTTACGTAATCATCAACGCCTCAAAGCGAACATACGTGCGTGTATACACACAAATATAGACGCACACACACGCACATACATACATATACACACACATGCACATACACACTCATACTTTCACAGCTACGGAGCTAACTTTAGATGCAACCCACACAAAATAAGTTCAGTTGTTTGTTATTGTTGTTGTCTCGATCGCAAGGAAGCTGAGAAACGCACATAAACGCATACTCACACATACACGTACACGAATATAAGCACACACATACACACACACACACAGTTTAAATAAATATGTGCACAGCGGGCACCTTGTGTCTCATGGTTACTCAACAATACTCGCCGGATACGCAACTTTTACTTTAAAAAAATTTCTTATGGTTTTTCTTGTTATTTCATAACAAGTTTTTTTCCAAAACCAAATTCAATAGTTTTTCTCTATACACAGCAAATACTGTCCCAGTTATTATATACACAGAAAGAAATCAACAACAACTACAATTGACAAAAACAGACACCCGAACGCATAGGTTCGCATTTGCATCGGAGTCTATATTCGTATCTGTGGCTGTATGACTCTCTGTGTATATCTATTTAAGTTTGTCTGTGTGTGTTGGTCACACAAACTATCCGATTACATTTTTGGCAGCATGTAAGACATTCTCGAGCATCAACATATTTGGAAATGCGAGAATTAAAGCATTCCTTCCCCCTCTCTTAGCTTCCAACTAGTTCTGGTTGATCATTCTCTCTTTGTACCATTCTCTATCTCCCTCTCTCTCTCTCTTTCTATGTCTCTCTCTCTCTCTCTCTCTGCTTCTCTCTCTGCCTCCCTCTCTCTCTTTCTATCTTAGATCTTGCACGCAAAAATAGCTTTTCTATTTTATTGCTCTGGCTGCATTTTTGGAGAGCAGAAGAAAACTCAAATAAAGAAAAAAATATTAATCAAAAAAGAAACTAGAAAATATTGAAATAATTTAAAAAAAAAATTTAATAAATAATTATTATAAATTTTTATAAATTCTTAATATTCTTAATTTTATTATTTTTCTTTCTTAACCAGCGAAACCTTAAAATGAAATTCGAAAAAAAATTGAACTAAAAATAAAAATCCTAAAACCATATGTTTGCTTGTGCTTGTGAAAAGAAAAGAAACATTATTAGAATAAGAAAAACTAGGAAATTGGGGAAAAATGTCTATATTTAGAAAAAGCATTTCGGAGTTCATTTGAAATGTATCAAAACGCAACTTTTAAGAAAATATTTCTGCCTTAAAATAATTACAATTAAAATTAAGCTAAAATTTTACCACAATTTTTACGAAAGCATGAGTAAATAGTTAATTGTAATATAATTCTTTTAAAGAAAGAAAGAAATATTTGACACTTAGTATTTAATTTAAAATAATAAACTTATTGAATATAATAAATTTTATAGTATATTGAGTAGAAGATACGGATAAAGATAATACAGAATGTAAATAACAAAATATTTCAGAATTAAATGATTAGAAATGCTTACTTCCAACTCGGATTTAATATCGCCAAGCTTAAAGCATTCGATTCACTTTTTCAATATAATCTTCACTCTGTAATGAAATTTTCAACAAATTTATTATGATTCATTGCAATATTATGATATTATAGACGTTGTATTAAGGCTCAAAGGCGAAATGTTTACTAAATGAAATCGGATGAATGGAATCACAATATAATATCAAATTGAATAATTAAATATAATTTGATAGTTATTAATAAAAATACCAAGAAAAGTACATATATGTATATGCATATCCGAAAGGAAATAAAGAGAATCTAATGATATCACATCTGACAGACAGGATACACAATAAATCTTGTTTAATAAAATATATTAATTTCATTGTTTGTTCAATTTCGCTTTTCTTATAGAGTTATTCCAAAAATCCAAAAAATTCCACAATGCATTATTAGATTATTAGACTGATAAAAGATGTCTCTTTTCATTAAAGAAATTTATTACATTTATTATTATATTTTGCTTTCAGATGATAAATTTAATATATACTAAATTTTAGTTTCTTTCTCTCTCTCTTTTTCTACTCTTTACAGGGAAGCATTTGGGCTGAAACGACGAGATATTTAAATTTTAAAAAATAACACATTAATCAAAACCATTTTGCAAATCGGCTTGCAAAACTCTAGCCCCATCTCACTCGAGTTTTTTTTGAAGTTTTTTGTTGAAAGCGAAACTTAACCAAGATGCCGAAACCAATTCCCAATCAGGAGGATGAGGATCCAACCCCATACTTGTTCGTGTCGTTGGAGCAGAGGCGTATCGATCAATCGAAGCCGTACGACTCCAAGAAGAACTGTTGGGTGCCCGACGAGAAGGAGGGCTTCTTGCTCGGTGAAATTAAGACCACCAAGGGGGACATCGTGTCCGTCAGCTTGCCGGGTGGAGAGGTAAAAGCATAGATCTTTATTAAATCAAATACTCTAAAAAACTGACAGCTAATTGCAAGTGACAGATAATAGATGAAAACTAATGACTAAATTGGAAGCAGAATTGAATTAAACTTGAAATGTTGTGACTTCGAACTTAGATTTTTTCTTTAACAAATAATCCACGTTTACATTATGTAGGTAAGAAATGTTAAAGCCGATTTGGTGGATAAGGTGAATCCACCGAAATACGAAAAAGTCGAAGACATGGCCGACATGACTGTGTTGAACACGCCCTGTGTTCTGCACAATTTACGACAACGATATGTTTCAAAGCTGATCTACGTAAGTTTTTTATAACCAACGATACTAATCTATGGTTTCTTCTTTCTCTTTCTCTCTCTCTCGCTCTCTGGTTCGCTTCTTCTTTCTCTATCTTTTGGTTAACTACTACTGCGTAAAATTGAAAAAAAATATAAACACTGATGGGAAAAATTAAAATTCGGGATGTGAAAATGATAAAAATTCAAACTGAATGATGGTTTGGATTAAAACTAAACATTGGATAAAACTGAATAATGGATGAAATGAAAATTGAACACGGAAAAATTTACGACAAATAAAAAACCCACAAAACTATGATCGTTAATTAAAAAATGAAAAAACATTATTAAACATTGAAAAATGTTTACAAATGATGACGATAATCGACGATCGTTGATAATGAAACAAATTAATAACAATGATGATTGAATTTGAATATGTTTCTGAAAATTGAAATGAAATCGCTTCAAAAAAAAGACCAAAGATTTCAAGAAGGACTTGCTTACTCAAGTGAATCCACCAAAATACGAAAAAGCCGAAGATATGTCCAACTTGACCTATCTTAATGACGCCTCTGTGCTTCATAACTTGAGGCAGAGATACTATCATAAGCTGATCTACGTAAGTATGAGCGAGCTGCAAAGCTTTATGTGTTGTTCTTGTTGTTATTTGTTTGTATTCCATTCTATCGTTTATCATTGAAAAAAAAAGAAAAACAAAAAAAGAAGAATATACATTAATCAGTAATACATTACATTACATTGATACATAATACATACCTACTAAAATATAGTATATTATATCCTATACATTATATAATTTTTGATGTTTTACTAAATTATAAACTACATTCTAAACTCTAATTTTTTACTAAGTCCCAGATTCTTACTAACATGGTAATAAACTTCATTTAAAAGTTAGTTAAAATCGTAGAATCATTATCACAGCAACATTTGTGTTACGTTTATAAATATTTCGATCCATTCCATTCCACTCCATTCCATTAACCATATTAAATCACTCTACACCCTACAATTAATCATGTCCAAGATGTACGCTTAACAATGCTTTTAAATTAACAAAGCAAACGAATTTAAAAAAAAAACAACCTCATCACCAGTTCAATGAAACATTTACTGGCAATCGGAGCATCTAAAATGTATTTTGCACAAACGAAATGGTATTTGAAAAACTTCCATCAAGGAGACAAAAATACCAAATGAAGTGAAACACACAAACGAACATTTTCTACTTCATCGTATAATAAAAAGCTAAAAAATACACCCACACAAACACACTTATCACAGCACAAAACTTGAAAGAAATCTTGTGAGCTGCTGGAAAAAATACCAAAAAAAAAACATACTACAATCAACACGTAGTAGTTAGGAATTTTACCCGCCCCCTTCCACGCCCATGTTATATAATTTTCGTTTATTTCTTTGTATTTAACATGATAAAATCACACATAAAATTTATATAGAAAGAAGCTTAAATTTGTTGGGGTAAAAGATATAAACATTTAATATATATCAATATCGTAATATATATATTATTATAATATATTATTATATTATTAATATATTATTATTATATTGAAATAGTTTACAATATTTTCAATACAAAATATTATGCTCTGTAATTTTTTTAAATTTCACCTAATTATTAATTTCAATTATTAAATACAAGCTAAAATTTTGTATACTAAACACATTTTTATAATGAATATTTTAAAATTCAATTTCGGAATAATGAAAATAATTGTTAAATATTGTATATTTATTTATTTACTATTGGTTTTAAATTGAAATCTAAAGTATGCCAAATATTATATATAAAATATAAAAATCCGCGAAATACATCAAATTTAAGCTCTCCTTCCCTCCTTCAAACATCTACATAGTTTTTCCCCCCTCCTTTTAAAAGAGATGATTCTTCCTTTCCTTTATCATCTACTTGAGTATTGAGACTTTAATACATCATTGTTACTTTTCTATATTTTCTCTGCACTGTTGAAAATACAGACCTACTCTGGTCTTTTCTGCGTTGCCATCAATCCTTACAAGCGCTACCCTGTCTATACCAACCGTTGCGCCAAGATGTACCGTGGCAAGCGCCGTAATGAAGTGCCACCCCATATTTTCGCCATCTCTGACGGCGCCTACGTCGACATGTTGACCAACCACGTCAATCAATCTATGTTGATTACCGGTGAGTCTGGTGCTGGCAAGACTGAGAACACGAAGAAGGTAATCGCGTACTTCGCCACCGTCGGCGCTTCGGGCAAGAAGGATGAGAGCCAGAAGAACAAGGGCTCTCTGGAGGATCAGGTGGTTCAAACCAATCCTGTGCTGGAAGCTTTCGGTAACGCAAAAACCGTGCGTAACGACAACTCTTCACGTTTCGTAAGTAACACATAAATGGAAGTGTTGAGAGCAATAGAATGATATTCAATTTCTCTCTCTCTTATCTCGTGTGCTGTGAATAGGGTAAATTCATTCGTATTCATTTCGGTCCATCTGGAAAACTTGCTGGTGCTGATATTGAGACTTGTAAGTTTTTATTATTATTAGTAATTTACAAACAAAATATTATCTTAAGTAATAACGATTTTCATTTGATTTTATTTAATTAGTTCTAAAGTTAATTTAACAATACATTCGGTTAAATTAATAAAATAGTCTTTCAATTAATTTAGTATTCTATTCATTTAATACAACTTCCTGTTCATTCAATAGAACTTTCTGTTCATTTAATAGAACTTTCTGTTCATTTAATACAAGTTTCTGTTCATTTAACAAATTTTCTCTAACTCTCTCTTCTCTCTCTTTTTTATAGATCTGTTGGAAAAGGCTCGTGTCATCTCTCAGCAATCTTTGGAGCGTTCCTACCATATCTTCTACCAGATCATGTCTGGCTCGGTTGCCGGTGTAAAAGGTATAAAAATGCGTTTATTCATGTTACATATGTTCATCGTAATGATTCACCGAATATTTCAAAAGGCAGAAAAGAAGAAAAACCAAAAATTAAAAAAAATCAAAGACAAACAACTTGAAAATACATAGGAAACCCAAACAATTGAAATAAACTATAAACCAAGTTAAATTCAAACTAAAATAAGAACAAAGAAAAAAACAATATCAAAAAACTTAGCTCAGTTCTAAACATAATTAAACAATATACTAAACCTTCAAATTCTATATTTTAATTTTAGTTATTTACACTTCACATTTTAACACGTTCACAACACTTTCCAATCTTTATATCTCACTCTTTATACATCACTATTTATTATACACGACTTCATTTAATACATTTACACACAATACGTTCTTACATATCATATATTAAATTTTTATATCTGTTACTCTTCCCCCTTCCGCTCGCCCGGCAACTACCTACAATATACACACATCTAGCATCCTGTTTGTTGTCCGATAACATCTACGATTATCACATCGTGTCGCAGGGCAAAGTTACCGTTGCCAGTATTGACGATGCCGAAGAAATGACATTGACAGATGTAATTTTTTACGAATTTCTTACACTTTCGCTCAGTTCTTTCTTAATGCCATTTATTCTATTAATCATAACTTTTTCCATGCCGTAGTTTTTACCAGTTAATCTGAATATAAGAGAATAACAATGAAAGTGATATTAAAATGAAAATTAAATGATATTCAAATGAAAATTACTTTAAATGATATTAAAATTAAAATTAAATTTAAATGCTAGTAAAATATTATTATTTGTATATTCAATAATAATATTATTATTATTATTTGAATATTCAATAGAAATATCATTCAGTTACCACATCCGATTTATTATTCTATCTCACTTTTCATTCTGAATCTCTTATTTCGTATATAGTAGATGATGTTTAAAATCTCTTGAAATTAATACGTTTTTTATTTAATATTTTTTTCTTCTAATACTTAAAAAAATCATTAACATTAATATTTTGTGTCGTAGTTATAATTTTTATACTATAATTTGAATTTTATAATTTCTTTAATTGAATTATGATATATTTCTATATATTATTATATATTGTATATCTGATCTAGTTATGGTAGAGGTAAATAAGGCAATGAAGAAGGAAAGTAGCTTCACTTTTATACACAAACCTTTAGAACGTCCTCCCAATTTAGTGAAGAATTGATTAATTGTAATTGTGAAACACTTTTAAATGAAATCGATTCTATTTGAAAAACAAATAAAATATTTATTAATCTTCTCATTTGTATACCGTAATGATATTCGGAAAACATGACACATATTTATTCGGATCATTATTTGGATTGAAAATCGAACTTAAAAAACCCAAAACAATTAAATTTTAAACGAAAGAGATGACATTTCTCACTCAACATATTGGTGATTATCCTGGAATTTGTCAGGGTAAAACAAGAATACCCGGTGTCAACGACGGTGAAGAATTTGAATTAACCGATGTAAGTTGGATCAGCAAAACTACCCGCCAAGCGAAAGCATCCACCCGATAAATCACTCAGAAACTTTCTGTCACTCTCTTTCACTCTCATCTCTGTCTTTATCTCTCTCTATATCTTGGACTCTGTGTCAATTTTTTATATATATATATATCTATACACCCACATCACTTTCTTTCTTTTCTCTTCTACTCTTCTATTCTTCTACTATCCCATTTAAAAGTACCTTGTATAGTATAGTGATGTGCTTCCAGTAAAAATTCTTCTTCATCTCTTTGTATATAAAATTAATTTTCAAATACAATATTATTATTCCGGAATATCTTGTATCTATTTAGATCTGTAGTTTATTTCTCTCGTCTCTTTTTCGAAATATTGTACAAAGTAGCGCTACACCCAGCAACACTTTCATGCGATTGATTCCGAGCACTTTTGTAAGCATTTTTAAAAATTTTATTGTTTAAAAACCCTCCTTTTTGAAAACGTTTTTTTTTTTTCAGTATATCTTCTTCTATCTAAGAAACCCACTTTTTTTATTTTATAGCATTTTTTTATTTTTTGTAGTTGTTATTTTTTGAATACAAATACACAGCGCTTTGAGAAGATGGAAGACTTTCTCTCTCTCTGTCTTTCTTTCTCTCTTTCTTTATTAAGAGCATTTCTAAAAAGTCCAATTCCAATTTTGTTTTTTGCTTTGACTTGTAACTGTTAAATTGACACTGGGAGATATTCTTGTGGGCCAGAAAAGCGTTTGTGTATAAAACTAATTTGTATATACAGAATTGTAGAATATTATATTAAGAGTAAAAACAAATACATAGCATAACAGAAAATATAGAAAGAGAATGAGAAAAGGAAAAAGAAAAAATACTAAGAAAACGAAAAAGAGAGGAAAAACTTGAAATATAAAACAAAAAATATACATAAAGTCATAGGAGAGAAAAACGATACAGAAAATAAAGGAAATATAATAAAGCAATAACAAATACATGAAATAAAAATTAAGGAAAAATTACAAAAAATAAGAGAAGAAAAGAAACGAAAACAAGGTTTAAACAGTAAGGAGAGATAACTAAAATAAATAATTGTAAAGATTATATCAAGGAATACAAGACAAAAGTGACGGACAGAAAACTGAACACAAAAAAATTCGAAAGGATTCTTAACTAAAGTTGGATACTACATCTTTATATATCGCATCTATATAGCGCCATATGTCTCTAGATTTCCCGCCACTTATTTCTTCCCTTCATTATCTGTTTTCTAAGAAAACTTAGGAAAAGATATATAACACATACATAAAACTAAAAACGATAAAATAATTCGTTTTTCTATGGTGTGAAACAAAAAGCTCTACTACCATAAATTCACCACACCTCTCACAAAAGCAACCACAAAACATAAAGAAAAACCTTGTACCATAAATTCACCACAACCAAAGAACCATGAAAACCTCACCACACACACACACACACACACACACATAAAGCATACAAGTTCCTTCTTCACGATTACACTGAGAAAAATTTACCATTTTTCGAAAATTTTTCAGTAATTCTTTGAAATTCTCAGAATAGTCGTACACATTTTAATTAAAATATTATTAGGAATCCATTAAAAATTCATCTCAGAGCCCTGCTTCATCACAGGACTCACATTTCATTCCGTCAAATTATTTCCAAAGGAAACGTTATCGACGTTTTTTCACATTTTTGATTCATTACTGCAAATCGAAAAACATGTAATCATGTAATGGTGTGTATTTTTATTCCACGTCATTCCAACCGTAGACATGTGCCTCCTGTCCGACAATATTTACGATTACTATAACGTGTCCCAGGGCAAGGTTACCGTGCCGAACATGGACGATGGTGAGGAGTTCCAGCTGGCAGATGTAAGTGTTAGCAAGTGACATTACAACGACAAAACAGTGCGCAGTAAAGTCCCCAAAAAAGGAATACTGAAAAAAGCTACACATTAAAACGAAACACAGTTCAAATATGTTTGTATTTAAAACACTGTGCGACATGTGTACCACACATCCACCAACACCTCCAACACCATAGCAACATCACTGCCTTCAGTACACAACAAAACAACAACAAAAAATATACTGGCATTGTTTTTGTACTGTTTGAGTACTGTTCACAATCATGGGCTCGCCATGCAATTTTAGTGCTTGTGTGTGTTTTGTAGTTAAACCATCTTCGGTTACAGAAGTCAACTGGTCATGTTAGCTACCAGCCAGTTACTTGAATGTTATTTGTAACCATTTTTTACCTTTTTACCTGTTTTTTTTATTATCCAATATGTTTTACAAGTATTTACTACGAAACAGTTGAGTTACTTGTATTCATTACATTATCTTATATATTGTAGTAATGCAAATATTCCTCACCCCGATCCTACTCCTCCACACTCTAGACACTTTCACACCAACGAACGACTACAGAAACTATAACTATGAGTATAGAGTAGAAGTCGTTTTATCAATTGTTATCCTGACAACAACAAAAACAACAACAATCAATTTTGTTCGCAAAAGAAAATACAAATGACATAAACGTCAAATGCACTTTGATTTATGATTTCTTTAAAAAAATTATTTTTATTTTAGTTTCTATGTTTTTACATATGCACATATACTGTTTATATACTTAGTTTTATGTTAATTACACCGTTACTATTATTACCGTTTACTGTTATCTACTTCCGTTTTTCTTAATTCCGGAATAAAATAATCAAATTCCAGCTGTGTATAAAGAACATCCTGTTCACGCCCTGTTTTTTTATTATTGTATTATATATAGAAACCTGTAAAAACGATCTCAAAAATCTGATTTGCAGAAAATTATTTCTTTTTCGTTTATCGTATATAATTTTTCTTTCCTCGTATACAATATTCTTAGAGATATAATATGTTAAAACAACAACAAAGAATCCTAAATAACGGATTTAACTATTTTTGAAGTATCTCATTACATTTTTTTTTAATTTAAAATTTTATAAAATTTAACATTTTTGTAACAATTATTTTTTAAGTGTATGGTCTGTGTTTCTTTTAGTTTCTTTATTATAGTCTTTGTTACTTTACCGATTTTTTGTTTTTCTTATTGCATGCATTTAAAATTTTTTACGTTACATTTGAATTTATACACTGAAAATATATAAAAAAAAACTATGCGCTTTTTTTAATACACTTTGAAGCTTTTTTCACTGTGCGCTACCTGTCTCTCTCTCTTTGTGTCTCTCTCTCAAACGGAAAGAGAATCAATGAATCATAATTTTAATACCTATTTCTTCTATCCTCCTTCCTCCCTTTCAAAATTTTTCCACCAATCATAGCAAGCTTTCGACATCTTGGGCTTCACCAAGGAGGAAAAGGAGAACGTGTACCGTATTACCGCCGCTGTCATGCACATGGGCGGCATGAAGTTCAAGCAACGTGGTCGCGAAGAGCAGGCTGAACAGGACGGTGAGGAAGAGGGTGGCCGTGTCGCCAAACTGTTCGGTGTCGAACCCGCCGAGCTGTACAAGAACTTGTTGAAGCCTCGCATTAAGGTCGGTAACGAGTTCGTCACCCAGGGTCGTAACGTCCAACAGGTCACCAACTCCATTGGCGCCCTCTGCAAGGGTGTGTTCGATCGTCTGTTCAAATGGCTGGTCAAGAAGTGTAACGAAACTCTGGACACCAAACAGAAGCGTCAACATTTCATTGGTGTATTGGATATCGCAGGTTTTGAAATTTTCGACGTAAGTATGAAGCAGAGAGAAAACCGGAAATCAACACATACACACACACACACATACTCAAACTCACTCAAATCCATTCATTAGTGAATTCACCTTAGTGCAGGTTTCAATTAGTTACTAGTTTGTTTTTGTATTTGAAAGACTTGTCTAAAAAGTTACTTTTTGAGGTCTCAAATGCAAAACAAAAAACATGTTACAAATTAAAGACTTCCTGTGTCTCCAGAGAAAGTAAGAAGAAGACGAGCCACATATTGATTACTTTCTTACCGAGGGCCGAAGTCTCAAAACTTCAACCTTAAAAGAGTACAGAAACTTCCACGTCTATACGACATACACCACAGTCATAACTTGGTTGGAACTCCATCTGCCAACCAATCAATCAACCCACCAACTCACCAACCAAACAACCAACCAACTTATTTAGCCCATTGGGTCCACTTCTTGTAGTCCACTGCATATTTATAAAAAAACCTTTCCAATTAATTTACGAAAAACACAACAACTTTGTGCGTTAGTATAACGGCTTCGAGCAACTGTGTATCAACTTCACCAACGAGAAACTGCAGCAATTCTTCAACCATCACATGTTCGTGTTGGAACAGGAAGAGTACAAGAAGGAAGGTATTAATTGGGACTTCATCGATTTCGGTATGGATCTGTTGGCCTGTATCGATCTGATTGAAAAGGTGCTTGAAAATAAACCCAAAAACGAAACGGAAGAAATTCCCTGTGTAAACTTACGTCGTGCACGCCGCCGTACATTTGAATGCACAATCTTTGTTTTGTTTGTCACTATTTGTTTCAGAAATCTTAAAAATGTTGTGTGTAGATTCAGGTCAAGACCAAAACCAAAAGCTCCCCGGAACATGGTTATAACAAGTAAGCCGCTTTTATGTGGAATGTTTACCAGACATCTTCTGTATATTTTTATGACCTTTACTTCGTACATATCTACACTTGCACTTCAGCACTTTAGTACTTTTTGTAGCACCATTTTAAAGCTATGTATACACTATCATTGGTTGTATCCATCGTTATAAGTAAGCAGCACCTTTCTGGCCATATTTTCTTCACATGACACAAAGTTTATACACAAATGACATAGTTTTCCCCCCCCATCCTGTTTTTTGCACTCCGATTTTTAATGAAAACATCAATTATTATCGAAAAAAAACTTCAACCCTCAAACACATGCCAACAATTAGTACAACGGCTTCGAGCAACTTTGCATCAACTTCACCAACGAGAAGTTGCAACAGTTCTTCAACCATCACATGTTCGTCTTGGAACAAGAGGAATACAAGAAGGAAGGCATTGAGTGGGCCTTCATCGATTTCGGTATGGATCTGTTGGCCTGCATTGACCTGATCGAAAAGGTTTGTTCGAATGAACGACGGCGGCCTCTAACTTCAAGGCTTCTGTGGCGTCAACATTTTAGGGCAACAGAAATTCCAATAAAATGGATAAAGAATGCTACTCTATTGTGCACTATAATAAGTTAAGATTTATACCGGACCCTTCTCCTCCCCCACTGCAAAACCTCCCCCCGGCCAGTCAGGCACAACAAGTTTCAACACGTGTTTTTTAAACCCGTACTTGTGTTTGTCACTCACACTTGGCAAGTGTATATTAAATACTACTCCAAGTTGTGATATTTGTTAATCTACATAACATATGCATATTATGTGTTTTGATTGTCTGTATTGTCTATATGTTTTATCCCCAACTTCTGCCCAACAACCAACCCACCCACCTTTCAACAAAAAAAACCCCCCAAATTTAAAATGTCTCTTCTTCAACCAACTACTAATGAAATCATCACTCATTCAACCATCACTGAATTCATTGAAAAAACAAATGAAAAAAACCATCTCCCTTTCCTCCACGCCCACATTTTAACCCCAATGTTACATGTTGTTCCGTTTCCGGCATACAGTTCAACGGTTTCGAACAATTGTGTATCAACTTCACTAACGAAAAATTGCAACAATTCTTCAACCATCACATGTTCGTTTTGGAACAAGAAGAGTACCAACGCGAAGGCATCGAATGGACATTCATTGATTTCGGAATGGATTTGCAAATGTGTATTGAATTGATTGAGAAGGTATTCAACGACGGTTCCGAAAATAATTGGATTGTTATCTAAATTTAGAGAAAAATTAAAACTGTAGCAAAATTAAAGTAGCCAAAGCGAATGAAAAACTGCTGCAAAAATAGTCATAGGATCAAATAACAATTAATAATCATAACAAAGCCGCATGCAATATCGACTTTTATACGACTGAAGAAATTATCTATATCGTCATCGAAATTAGCTGCAACCTCTGAAAACTAAAGTAAAATATATTGAACTACAAATTGTTTAAATAGACAAATTTTAAACTTTTTGGATTCAGTCGCATAAGGGTTAAGCTTCTGTAAAGGACACACAACAACACCTTTCATATGAAGATGCTTGTCTTTTGCCTTTCACTAAAATCAGTACAGAAAACTCCCGTTAAATGTGCTTATTGAACATTTTAAAAAAAGTAAAGTCACTTAACCGTTATCTATCTACTACTTATTTATAAAACAAGTAAAGGTAAGTGTAAATGTATAATACTAATGAATAATTTTAGTAATAAAAATGTGTCTGAAAAATTTAACTAATTTAACGAAATAAACGTTTTTCTAATTTACTAATTTAATTCTATTTAATTCTATGTTATAAATATATGTTGAAAAAGCCACTCAAATGCCAAAGCGATTATAATAAGCGATAAGATGAAAAAACGTTAAAGTTCTAAAGAATATTAATAATATTTATTTAAAGAGAACAATCTACAAAAAGTATCTATAAATTCAAAAAGTTGTCCCCATCGCTTTGTCATCTGAATGCTTGAAATATATCTACAGCAAAACTAAAACATCGTCAAAACCTAAAAACTAAATTATAACAATTTGATTTCTTCTTTTTCTCCATTTTTCTTATTGATAATTTTCACTCATCAAAAACCAGCCTATGGGTATCTTGTCAATCCTGGAAGAAGAGTCTATGTTCCCCAAGGCTACCGACGCCACCTTCGCCGAGAAGTTGACCAACACTCACTTGGGCAAATCAGCTCCATTCCAGAAACCCAAACCACCAAAGCCCGGTCAACAAGCCGCTCATTTCGCCATTGGCCATTACGCTGGTGTTGTCGCATACAACATCACCGGTTGGTTGGAGAAGAACAAGGATCCCCTGAACGATACCGTCGTCGATCAGTTCAAGAAGTCGAAGAACCTTCTGCTGATCGAGATCTTCGCCGATCATCCAGGTCAGTCGGGTGGCGGCGAACAGGCTAAGGGAGGTCGTGGCAAGAAGGGCGGTGGCTTCGCTACCGTCTCATCGGCCTACAAGGAGCAGCTGAACAGCTTGATGGCCACTCTGCGTTCGACCCAACCTCACTTTGTGCGTTGCATCATTCCCAATGAAATGAAACAACCTGGCATGGTCGATGCCCACTTGGTAATGCACCAGCTGACTTGTAACGGTGTGCTGGAAGGTATCCGTATTTGCCGTAAAGGTTTCCCCAACAGAATGGTGTATCCCGATTTCAAGATGCGGTAAGTGATCATTTAATCCGAAAGAAAATTTTTGCAGTAAATGAGGTTTAGTTAGAGATTCTAATCTTAGCTCTTAGAGTTTCACAAATACAAATAATTTTATATTTAATTTTTAAAATTATAAGGATTTGTAATTATTTTGTTTTAAATAAACGTTAAGGTTAAGTATTCCGAAAGTATGGTAGAATTTGTAGGTTTAATTAGAACAGACTCTTGTACAGATGTTTCATTAGGTTTTAGATTTATTTTTAAAATGTATAAAATTAAAAATTCTACAATTTTTGTAAACCTTACTTTAAAACATACTTGTGTTGCTCATGATAGCTACATGATTCTGGCGCCGGCTCTTATGGTCGCAGAAAAACTCCCCAAAAACTCTGCAGCCAAGTGTTTGGAGGCCGTTGGATTGGACCCCGACATGTACCGCATCGGTCACACAAAGGCACGCATATTCACGATTTATTTATTACGATTATAATGACATCAAACGAAATGAGAATGTTTTTCAAAATACATTCTTTCCCTTGGGTCGTCTCTCCCGTTCCCAGTTGCGTAGTTCGTTGTCCACCTTCCATTTGTATTGTTCCCTGTTTATCTTATGTACAAAAATATTTTAGTACTTTGTTGAAACAGTTCTCATATAGTGCCTTTTTGGTACTGTACTGTTATGTCCTGTTATGGTAATCTCCAAAATATGTCCCGTTTTGCGAATGTCATCCCCGTAGAGACTCAAGTATCATGAGGAATGTAATGCCATTTATTAGTTTTCAAATTTGTAGTGTTTGGTAACCAACGTTTCTGGAAATCATATCTGTGGATCGGTGGTCGATCGATCACGTTTGTTGTCAGATGTTATGTATTTTTTGTTCCCTTCCATTCTATATTTTGTACATGATTTGAAATGGTGTGAATGGTGTGAAGATGGAATGCAAAATGCACTAAAGACGAAAAGCACGTTTTAGTAATTAATTGATTTATCTTAGTTGTGTAGTTTTATAATATATCCAGCACGTAACACCATCAGTTACCGTTAGTAGTACACACTATAGAATCTCTCTCGAGACTATACAAGCTCTAATTTAAGTTGTATGCTCTACACAATGTTTGCCACATGAATCCATAGAACCCTCTGGTCCCCATTCTGCATTGTATTTTTATTAGTAATACACATATTTATTACGCAGTATTGATGAATTGAATCCATACGATAAATACTTTATAATTATACTAGTGTAGAAATAGCTCGATAATATAATCCATGTATGTAGATAATATCGTGTAAACTCATGTCCCACGTTGCCATTAATCGTTCTGCTCTATTCGTAGTCACTTTATATACATATTGTGACTTATTGACCTTATATACATAAGTATTTCTTACACAGAGTATATATTAGTGATTAAATTATTGAAACGAATGCCATATTCATTAAATTTTGTATATCCTAATGATTATTTTAATATATTAATTTTATTTAAAATACTTCATAAATCCTTCATTAACTTCATCAGAAACACGTATTTTATTATTATCAAAATTACTACAATGTATAATCTTAATCGGAAATACTTAAATGTATATTCAATTTTTTTAAATCTTCTAAATACAAACATCCTATAAACATGCATTTCGTTCTTCCTATAAAGATCCACTATATATTTCCAATGATATAATTTATCCATAACAATAATCTATCCCTCATCCACTTTATTCTTGACCAAAAGAGTTAAGAGTATCGAATTAATAAACCGTACAAATCTTATTTTCAATTAATCCATCTAAATACTATCTGTATAACATAAGGGAAAAGATTCCAGTTTTACTGAAATATTTACATCTACATATATCTTATTTAATGCATCTTTATTCTCTAAACCTAACATTTTACATCCTCTTTTGGTTTATTTAAGAGGATTCCTTTTTAAATCTTTCATTTCATTCTTTTTCCCACCCTCCACGATTTTTAAGGCATAGTATGTTCTACAGTCACTACAAGAAATTTGTGTACACACGCATCACCCCCTTCGATATACCGTTAATATCTTAACTTTTAGATTTAATGCACATTTATATCTATATTAATTCACAGGTACCAAATCCTTAATCCCAAGGGTATTGTAGGCGTTGATGATCCCAAAAAAGCCTCAGCCATCCTTCTTGAATCCACCACTCTTGATACTGATCTTTACCGTATTGGTCATACAAAGGCATGATATGAAACTTATACAATATTTGTCTCGAAAAACCCTTCTTCCGAAACACTTCATGATATCAAGATAAACTTGAAAATAAATGCTTTCATGTATTTTTCTTCGCTCTACTCTTTTTGAACCTGAACACTTTTCATATATGGGTTGAGTTCACAGTTGAGACTGTGGTGAACTTACCTTCTCTTCTCTCCCCTTTTCTCCCCCCGAAGACTATCGCAAAAGCCTATAATTGAACTGAGGCAAGCATGATGTAGTTTACCATGAATATACCGACATATGTAAACATACTTCTGGTTATTATTATTTTTCTTGATTCTTTACTATTTACGATTGATAAGTTAAGAAGAATGACGATAAGATGTTGCATGTTAGCATGTGGAAACACTATATAGACCCACAAGCAACACAATCGTATTGAACATATCCAATGATTTATCAAAATTTATACAATACAGAATTCGAAATTCAGTTAAATTACACTAATTTCAAATATCTTGGAACTCTAAAAGCCAAAAGGTATTACAGAAACAAGGTTGGAATTGAGGAAAAGAAAAATAAAATTAAAACATGACTATAGTTGAATTCGAAGGATTTTTCAATGTACCTCTTGGCTTTCAGGGGATTCAGGGTTTAAAAAGGTTACACTCTTATATACTATATAGGTATATATAATTCCTGGGTCACAGTGACACCTTTAGGATTTAGTTACATACACAATTTATTCTTCACTTTTTTCATTACTCTCTTATAAACATATTTTGTATACATTACTAGACAATTTATCTATTTTCAAACGAAAAACAACAAAAAACAATACACTTGATTTTTCCTACACCATTTTAAAACCTACACCATTTTATTTTAAACATGTTTTCCACAGCTACCAAATTCTTAATCCCAAGGGTATTGTGGGCGTTGACGATCCCAAAAAAGCCACCAAAATTCTCATTGAATCCACCGAACTAGATCCAGACCAATACCGTCTTGGCAACACTAAGGCATGGTTTTATTAAAATAAAACAACAATTTCTTACTCTATATCCTACATTCCTACACACACACGCACAAATATGGTTACATATAGTATACGTACATGTACACATGTGCCGTTGCTTTGCATACACAGACAACAAAAAAGTACCCTACAAAAAACATTTCCAAACCATTCTTTTGCATAGTTTTGTAGTTATTTTAAAAGGAATTTCTTTGATATCTTATATGAAAGTACGAAAGCTCTTCTTATGGAAAAGATAAACCAAACTTATGACAAGCTATGAGCCGACTTTCCTAGTAATAGTGATAGTTTTCGCCTACATTAACGCAGCAGCGTTGGCGAGAATTTATACCAAACCCACGTACAAACTGGGCTAACTTATTTTAGGATAAAAAGGCTGAAACAACAACAACAAGACAAGCCAAGCCAAACAACTCAACCGGATCTGGTTGCCCTAAATATCTTGTATTTTAATTACTTGAATGTTTAATTTTAATTAAATACATACGTAAATATTTATATTATGATCTCAAGCACTTTATTATTTTAATCATAAACGTTAATCAAACAATTTATAATTTTAATTTTTTGTATTCTTATATATGTTTGCATTTACTTAGAGTATTTTTCAAGTTCATTACATTTTGTAGTAATAGATATTTATACAAATACTCGTATTTATTGTATAATGCTTAAAATATATCTACTAAACCAAATCAATCCACACCACACAAAAACAGCTATAAAATCCTGTGCCCCAAGGGTATTAAGGGCATTGATGATCCCAAGAAATGTACGAAGATCCTTGTAGAGTCCACCAACCTGGCTGACGATCAGTACCGTCTGGGCAACACAAAGGCATGAATGATTTTTAAACCTATTTAAATAAAAAAGAAAAAAATCATCAGCACTCGTACTTCGCACAGACACACAAACACTCACAAACATTTCCCTTAACAGTTATAGAGAAACAAGTAAAAAACTTGCCCTATAACTGATTCAATTGCTAATTTCTTTTACTGCCTCCTTTTTTGCAAATCATACTGTTGTTTGCAAATCATCATTCTGGCCGAAATCAATGCAAAATTGACCCAGTTGCCAGTCGTAGTTTTTCACCAACATTTAGCAACTGAACTCTATGAACGAAAAAGTACAATAGTTGAGTTCATCATTATCTTTAACTCTCCTCATCCCTTTTTTAACTTACAATATCGTATTATTACAGAGAACTATTAAGTATGTAATAATTCATAATTCCTATTTAGTATTAGTAGACATTTTTTTCCTTTGTAGTTAGTAGTTTTCTTAGTTTTGATTTTATTTAGCAACACTAACAATTAAATATGTCGATCAATCGCATTATCACTAAACGAAAAGCAGTAACTAATCGATTACACACATTCATACAAACACAGCTACAGGATTATGTGTCCGAAAAAATTGATTGGCATTACAAAAGACGAAAGAGCCACCCAAATCATTATTAAACACATTGATTTGCCCGAAGATCAATACCGCATGGGCAACTCTAAGGTATATCATGGACATTATACTTACTTCAAGCACTTCAGTGTCAATGTCTATGTACATAACAACCTCATAATACTCGTATTTAATAAAAAACAATCATCTAATATTTACATTATCTGCATATACTGATTAAACGATAAATTTATTTATTACAAATAATAAAGCCAACAACATCACCATCATTACCATTATTGTGTATAATAAAGTATAATATAATAATATATAATTTGACACCGTTTTTCTTGGCATTTAGTACTTTTTA
Source organism: Myopa testacea (assembly GCA_949629155.1). Lineage (NCBI taxonomy): Eukaryota > Metazoa > Arthropoda > Insecta > Diptera > Conopidae > Myopa > Myopa testacea. The sequence goes on from OX451347.1 coordinate 45,333,984, forward strand.
TACTTTATACCATAACATTTATTACCTTATATTATCCTCATGCTTTTAATACTATTTTACTAATAATATGTAATCGTATCTCGATTATATCTTAGTTCATACCTTATTTTATTTAGCGTTCAACATCTGCTTTTAATCAATAGTTTTAATTACTCTAGTTTTAAATACATTTTCCATTCACATTCTTATTTAGGTAGCTTATCTTCACTACTTTGTGCATTTCAAATTTTGTACTATACTAGTAAATTACTGTACTATTCATGCTATTCCCATATAATTCACGTTCTGTTTTGCGTTGTACTTGCATGCAGACTGTTACCTCTTATTTCTGTTATTGTTATTATTAAAGTTGTGTCTACTCTATCTTTCACTTTGATATTATTATTCGTCATTTGTAAAAAATCCATGCATCTTTACAATTAAAGAAAAAGTGTTTTTTGAAGAACTGTCTATGCAAACGGGCGAAAGTGAGTTGGTCTGATTTTTCCTCAAATGGAGCTCAAGTAATCAGTAGAAAAATCTAAAATCAGTCTAAAACAAACGGAAAAAGAAAAGATCAAATAAAAGTTTTCATTAATTTTGGACCAGCTCACTTTGATCCATTTTGCTTGCTCTTGCAAACACCAACAAGAAAACCCACAAGTTTTGACCTCGTGATGCTAACTTTCAAATTTCCCTTTTGCATTTTTGCATTCAACTTTTTCTTTGGAAATAAAAAAATAAAAAACAGGTCTTCTTCCGCGCCGGTGTCCTCGGTCAAATGGAAGAGTTCCGTGATGAGCGCTTGGGCAAAATCATGTCCTGGATGCAGTCCTGGGCTCGTGGTTACTTGGCTCGTAAGGGCTTCAAGAAGCTGCAGGAACAACGCGTCGCCCTCAAAGTGGTGCAACGCAACTTGCGCAAATACTTGCAACTGCGTACCTGGCCATGGTACAAATTGTGGCAGAAGGTCAAGCCACTGCTCAACGTCTCCCGTGTGGAGGATGAGATCGCGGTGAGTAATTTTTCAATATACAAAACACTCTCATATTTGTTGGTTGTGTTGGTACGTGAAGCTGAATCTAAGTAAACAAATGCAAGGAATTAATTACAATAATTACAATGAAAATATAATACTATAAAATAAAATAATATTAAATATAAAAACATTGCAATAACAACAGAGAAAACCAAAAATTTATGTGCTCAAAAAACTAAAAAACTTAAATTAAATAGCATTCAAATAAACAACAAATAATAATAGAAAATACTTAAAAAAAACCAAAGATTTGACAGTTCTCAAATAATTGAAATCTGTCCAAAGCGGCTGTCACTTTTTGCTAACAAGCAAGACAGCAGTGCATAAAATTTGGCAGCACTTGTTAATAAAATTATTGCCATTAATAACATGATTAAGAACTTTTAGATTATGGCCTCTAAATTTTCACTCACATAGTAGATATTTTGAAAAATGCCACACAACAATAAAAATGACAGCAGCAACGACAACAACAAAGACACAACATTAGCCTCAAGAACAGCAGTCGTGTCATTCGCTAGTGGTTATTTTTATGGTTTCATAAAAGGTACGAAGAAGAGGATTTTTTAATTTTAAATAATATCAAATATTTAATATTTTATAGAACAAAATTTATTGCAATTCGAATGCCCCATTTTATTTATTTATTTAGACTTCATCACTGTTTCTCCTATTTAATGGGGCAGAGAAAAATTCCAATCGTATTTTTAAACAGACTATTTTTGAATTTAAAAACATATACACATACATATATACATATCGTACATATACTCGTACAAGCATATACTTTTTATTTGCATTTAAATTAAATAAAAAAAAGAATTAATGGAATCAAGTGTAAACAAAATACTTCAATTCTACATCATCTTCGATCCGATGCGACCAGCAGTCAGAATTTGGGAAAAAACACCAACAGCCACAACAACAACATAATAGATTGAGCTCAAAATTGTGGGGGCGGCTAGAAAAACATGTAGCTACACTTTTCTTAAAAAAAATTATAAAATTCAGCCATGATTCAATAAGAAAATCAATAAATTTGAATAGGATGGGATGGTGTTGGACAGGGCGTGGCGGTGGTGTGAAGTGTATCAATACCTGTGTGCCTGCTATAAATAGAGTTTCCATAACACACTCTCATCCACTCATCTGCACACTCACACACAGAGAACTCTCACATACTTTACCGTGAGCTTTTTCAATACAAGAATCAATAAAATTCTTGTTTACTTTATTGATTTTTCACAGTAGTAGTTTTTTGCGGTTGAATAATTTTACTGCGAGAAAAGCAGATTTTCTTGGATTGCAAAAATATACTCAAACTACAACTTAAGCAGCTACAATAACGACAAGCATTGTAACTGCAACATACTAAATTCTGAAAACCATAAATATTATGTTTTTTGTTCTGCACCTTGGAAATAATTTACAATTGCAATTTCAATACGTACAAAATTCAAACACACTCGATACAGAATTCAAAAACTCAGTTCAATTAAAAAACAATTTTTTCAAGTTATTTTTGCTTTTGTTTTTTTTTCTTTGTAGTCGTCGTTTTCTGTTTATCTGTTATTCTATTTTACGAGGGTTTGCTAGCGGCTGCTTCATGAGATTAAGATATTTTTTCCTTGTACTTTTTTTTTTTACTTATTTATACTTTATTGTATCGCAAGCGGAAATCAAGTACTCAATTCTTCTTAGGAACCATTTTAGCTTGGCACTTTCTGCGTACAGATTTAATACCAATTAAAAATGCTAAATAACACAGCACATCCTCATTAATTTCATAAAAAATTCCGAGAAAAGATAAAAACAATTTTTCGAATAAACTAAAAAACATAGAAAAAGATAGAATTCTTCTACATAGATGATTTTTCAGATGTATGTATACACTGAGCTACCATTGGCTCTGATTTATTTGGACAGAAATGAGGCAGGCATCAAATATCACAGAAGTTTATCTAAATAAATCAGTGTTTTTTCTTCGTTAATTTTTAATGAACAACCCACCACCCCTCCTGCCCGGCCGAGGCTATGGCATTTTATAAGATCCAATCAGTACTGAAGCAATTTTTAATACATTTTTTGTCTTGTTGTTAACTGCCCCGTCTCTGTACTGAATCGGTGTGTTAATGGTACATGTACTCACACACACACGCAAGCACATCACATTATAACACACATCACTTTATGGCACTGATGAGTAATTAATATTTTGTTTTTTTACATGTTTTTAATTGAATTCTCATCTAAATAATTCCACTCAAGCCCACTGTAAATCGCGCAGCTTAGTGAGCCCGCAAAATTTGCCCTCTCTTTCTTCCTCTCCGTCTTGTTCTTGTTCTCTAGTTCTTCGTGCAAACATATTTTTTGCACCTGTTCATTTATCGATGATGAACATGATGATGTTAATTTTTTTCTATGAAAATTGTTGCTGTTTTCACTACTGCTGATGATGACGATGATCTTATTGTGCCACTGATGTTGTTGTTGCTGTTGCTGTGGCTGCTGCCGATCATACTGACGCTGCTGGTGCTGCTGCTGCTTCTGATGGTGATGGTATTCGGTGCGGTGTGCAACCCAAATGCCGAATTATTATTAATGAGCACTAATTCGGCACTGCTTGGCTCACTCACACGAAATCGGGCGTCGCTCATTTTATAATTTCGCGCAGCCACAGCAGGCCATTCCAGTTGCTGACCAGGAGCCAATCGGACCTATTTACCTAGGAGCCAGTGCATTACGAGCGATCCGAGAACGAACAAATCATCGATCAATCTTTAGATAAAATAATTAAAATAAAAAGAAAATAAAACCTTTAGATTACAAAACAAAATCAATCAATAAAACTTTAAAAGCAGTGATTAAAGCCGTTATTATAATAATAAAAAAAGAAGTCAACCAAAAATAATTTCCTTTAAAATTAAATAACTGTTCAAATTTTCAGCTTTAATTTTCTGATAACTTTTTCAATCAATCAAAGAAATACAATAAAACTATTGCATAAAAAACCAAAAATATGGCAGATGAGAAGAAGCCTAAAAAATCGAAAAAATCTGCTGCTGCTGTTGCTGGAGCTGCCGAAGAGCTGCTCGCCGCAGAGACTGCAGATGCGTCTGCGACTGCTGAAGCATTGACTCCTCCAGCACCAGCCGCAGATCCAGCTTCACCACCACCAGCAACATCTGATGATTCTAGTCACTCTGCAACCACAGATTTGACTGTTCCCAGTTTAGCCATTGATAATATACCCTCTCCATCTTCCGATTCTGATTTACAGCGCCTAGAAGAGAAGGCCAAGAAGGCCGAGGAAGCGCACGCCGCTGAAGTTAAGATCCGCAAGGAATTGGAGTCACTCAACGCCAAGCTTCTGGCCGAAAAGACTGCCTTGTTGGACTCTCTGTCCGGCGAAAAGGGCGCCCTTCAAGATTACCAAGAAAGGAACGCCAAGCTCACCGCCCAGAAGAACGACCTCGAGAACCAATTGCGTGTAAGTAAAAGAACCGTAACAAAAAATATCAAAAAATCACAAATTTAACCAGATTATTAATAGTATTACCAAAAATGAGTCAAAACCATTCCGAGTCAAATCTATCCAAGTAAATGCGAGGGCGCATAATCAGTTCTGGCAACATTTGTTCGCCTTCAATTAAACCGTGTTACCAATTTGTCACAATTGACAGCCAAATCAGCAAATCGTTAATCTTGCGGAAATCGAAACACTTCATTTCACATCGCAAAAGTGCAGAGAAACACGTCCGTTCATGCTACGTGTAACGCTAGCATCCAACACGAATGCGCAGCTCGCGTTCACATGCATTATTTTGGCATCCACGACTCATGCCACAATCGACTTTTTTGCCACGTCAACTTATGACTACTAATTTTAGAATTGTGCCCACATCTTTTCATCTTTCCCCATAAATTAACCTCTTGTTTGCATATTCTTTTCTCGCATGTATACCTATTATACAACAGGACATCCAAGAACGCTTGACTCAAGAGGAAGATGCCCGCAACGGGTTGTTCCAACAGAAGAAGAAGGCCGATCAGGAGATCTCTGGCTTGAAGAAGGACATCGAAGACTTGGAACTGAACGTCCAGAAGGCCGAGCAGGATAAGGCCACCAAGGATCACCAGATCCGCAACTTGAATGACGAGATCGCCCACCAGGATGAACTCATCAACAAGCTGAACAAGGAGAAGAAGATGCAAGGTGAATCCAACCAGAAGACCGGTGAGGAACTCCAAGCCGCCGAGGACAAGATCAACCACTTGAACAAGGTTAAGGCCAAGCTGGAGCAGACCTTAGACGAACTCGAGGATTCCTTGGAACGCGAGAAGAAATTGCGTGGAGACGTCGAGAAGTCCAGGCGCAAGGTTGAGGGTGACCTGAAACTCACCCAGGAGGCTGTTTCCGACTTGGAACGCAACAAGAAGGAGTTGGAACAAAGCATCCAGCGCAAGGACAAGGAACTGTCTTGCCTCACCGCCAAGTTGGAAGACGAACAGGTCGTTGTCAGCAAGCACCAACGCCAAATCAAGGAACTGCAAGCCCGCATCGAAGAGTTGGAGGAAGAAGTCGAAGCCGAACGTCAAGCTCGCGCCAAGGCTGAGAAACAACGTGCTGACTTGGCTCGCGAACTGGAGGAATTGGGCGAACGTCTGGAGGAAGCCGGTGGCGCTACCTCTGCCCAAATCGAACTCAACAAGAAACGCGAAGCCGAACTCAGCAAACTGCGCCGCGACCTGGAAGAGGCCAACATCCAACACGAATCCACTTTGGCCAACTTGCGCAAGAAGCACAACGACTCCGTTGCTGAGATGGCCGAACAAGTTGACCAGCTCAACAAACTGAAGGCTAAGTAAGTAACTCTAGGTTTCTGGTATTCTAACTTTTTTGTAGCTATGGAGCTGATCCAGCGTTGTGCGTGATAATGTTGCCGCGCCAAGTGAGGTGAATAATTATCGGGCGATATTTATTTCCTTCAAGCGAGAGTGTTTTCTTTGTTTAAAGCCGTGTCGTCAGTGTTTGTGCTCTAGCTGTAGACCAGTCTATAGAACGATATTTTTAATGAGCTGTTTTGTAAACTCTTTTTGACCTCATTTAGGGCTGAACACGATCGTCAGAGTTGTCACAATGACTTGAACCAAACTCGTGCTGCCTGCGATCAACTAGCGCGCGAAAAGGTAATAAACACTCACAGCCAAAAGGTTGACACCCAAACATGCTTAAGTACCACATCGAACCTGGTCCAGAGCTAGTGTGGTCAGTTTCGAAATATACTCACAAAACACTATACTCCAACATACTATCGAAGTATTGCCTAAACGTATATTTAAGGCATGTTATATTCCGTTTTACCCCAACACTAAACTTTTACTTTATGTTTCTTCGTACAACGCGAAACCCTTGCGAAATTTTACAAAAGGATTTCAGACATATACATATATGGACCAGAAGCAGCACACCAACAACGCAACAGCAACGTGGATTGATTACCATATAAAATCAAAGAACAATAATTATTATTTCCCCCCACATGTTAACCATATTCTAACCACACACACAATATCTACTCTATTATTAATTTAGGGCTGAAAAGGAGAAGAACGAATACTATAGCCAGTTGAACGATCTGCGCCTTGGTGTTGATCACCTTTCCAACGAGAAGGTATACAAATTTTCCAAATTTCGCTAAGCACAGAACGCTGTAAATTACGCTAATTCGTAGGAACTTTAAGACGAACTTGTATATTTTCTTGGTAGTAATGCTTCCTTATGGTTTGCCTTCTAGAGAGAGGGCAACCAAGTACAATAGCTGATCCAAACTATCCACGCCACAGACCTACTGTAAAATGCTAACCCTAAATTCCACTGCAAGACTAATTAGCCATTAACCTCTGTAATGCCTGTTATTAAACTGCTCTACTAGTTGTACAGTTTAAGCTACAAAATTTAGTCTCTTACAAATGCCTCTGCTGTGAAACGCTTTTAACGTCTTTTGCTCTTTTCTTTCACGTCCTACGCTATCCCACGTCCTCAGGCTGCTCAAGAGAAGATCGCCAAGCAATTGCAACACACTTTGAACGAATGCCAATCGAAATTGGATGAGACCAACAGGACCCTCAACGATTTCGATTCCTCCAAGAAGAAGCTCTCCATCGAGAACTCCGACCTCCTACGTCAACTCGAAGAAGCCGAATCCCAGGTGTCGCAACTGTCGAAGATCAAGATCTCGCTCACCACTCAGCTCGAAGATACCAAGCGTTTGGCCGACGAGGAATCCCGCGAACGTGCCACCCTTTTGGGCAAATTCCGCAACCTAGAACACGACTTGGACAACCTCCGCGAACAAGTCGAAGAGGAAGCAGAAGGCAAGGCTGACTTGCAGCGTCAACTCAGCAAGGCTAACGCTGAAGCCCAAATCTGGCGAAGCAAGTACGAGTCCGACGGTGTTGCCCGCTCTGAGGAGTTGGAGGAAGCCAAGAGGAAGTTGCAAGCTCGCTTGGCTGAAGCCGAAGAAACCATCGAATCGCTCAACCAGAAATGCATTGGTCTCGAAAAGACCAAGCAACGCCTGTCCACCGAAGTCGAGGATCTGCAATTGGAAGTCGACCGCGCCAACGCCATTGCCAACGCTGCCGAGAAGAAACAGAAGGCCTTCGACAAGATCATCGGCGAATGGAAGCTCAAGGTTGACGATTTGGCAGCCGAGTTGGACGCTTCCCAAAAGGAATGCCGCAACTACTCCACCGAGTTGTTCCGTCTCAAGGGTGCCTACGAAGAAGGCCAGGAACAACTTGAAGCCGTCCGTCGTGAGAACAAGAATCTCGCCGATGAAGTCAAGGATCTGCTCGACCAAATTGGTGAGGGTGGCCGCAACATCCACGAAATCGAGAAGGCACGCAAGCGCTTGGAAGCCGAAAAGGACGAACTCCAGGCCGCTCTGGAAGAAGCCGAAGCTGCTTTGGAACAGGAGGAGAACAAGGTATTGCGCGCTCAGTTGGAATTGTCGCAGGTGCGTCAAGAAATCGATCGCCGCATCCAAGAGAAGGAGGAGGAGTTCGAAAACACCCGCAAGAATCACCAGCGCGCACTCGACTCCATGCAAGCATCTCTCGAAGCCGAGGCCAAGGGTAAGGCTGAGGCCCTTCGCATGAAGAAGAAGTTGGAAGCCGACATCAACGAATTAGAAATAGCTTTGGATCATGCCAACAAGGTAAGTTATACGCTCTATATACACGCAACAGAGAGCAAGTAGAACGGATATACTTATACATATCGATCACTTTTCTCTTGTACGCATTGATAGGCTAATGCCGAGGCCCAGAAGAACATCAAACGCTACCAACAACAACTCAAGGACATCCAAACCGCCCTTGAAGAAGAACAGAGAGCCCGCGACGATGCCCGCGAACAGTTGGGCATCTCTGAACGTCGTGCCAACGCCCTGCAAAACGAACTCGAAGAATCCCGCACCCTCCTCGAACAAGCCGATCGTGGCCGCCGCCAAGCCGAACAAGAATTGGCCGATGCCCACGAACAGCTCAACGAAATCGCCGCCCAAAATGCTTCCATCTCCGCCGCCAAGAGGAAATTGGAATCCGAACTGCAAACACTCCACTCCGATTTGGATGAATTGTTGAACGAAGCCAAGAACTCCGAAGAGAAGGCCAAGAAGGCCATGGTTGATGCCGCCCGTCTCGCCGACGAGCTCCGCGCCGAACAAGACCACGCACAGACACAGGAGAAACTAAGGAAGGCACTCGAGCAGCAAATCAAGGAACTGCAAGTGCGTCTGGATGAAGCTGAGGCCAACGCCCTCAAGGGTGGCAAGAAGGCCATCCAGAAGTTGGAGCAACGCTGCCGCGAATTGGAGAACGAGTTGGACGGAGAACAGAGGAGACACGCCGACGCCCAGAAGAATCTGCGCAAATCGGAACGCCGCATTAAGGAGTTGAGCTTCCAGTCGGAAGAAGACCGCAAGAACCACGAACGTATGCAAGACTTGGTTGAAAAGCTCCAACAGAAGATCAAGACATACAAGAGGCAGATCGAGGAAGCCGAAGAAATTGCCGCCCTCAACTTGGCCAAATTCCGCAAAGCCCAACAAGAACTCGAAGAAGCCGAAGAACGTGCCGATATGGCTGAGCAAGCTATTAGCAAATTCCGCGCCAAGGGACGTGCCGGTTCAGTTGGTCGTGGTGCTAGCCCAGCGGTAAGTTCCAATTTCAAGAGCGTCCGAACCATCTACCTCGATTCTGAGTAGAGTCTCACCCAATCTAATTCGCGAACATTATCTATCTCTATATCTCCCCACATACTCGCGAATTCGATTTAGAAAATGTAAAAAAAAACTGTGGCAAAACAAACGGCCTCCGAAACGGTCCCAGTTGAGCCGTGTCAAGAAATGCAAAGAGAATCGGTAGATCATAAGAAACCAAAGCAAACTAATGCATTGTACAAATGCAGCATTGAACATTCAATTTGTATATATATCCAAAAGTATATATCTATTAAATCAGGCAGACCGATTCAAATAAAATGCCAACTCATCAACCAACCAAAATCCACTCCAAATCATCTCAAAACCATGTAGCGGCCAATCAGAAATAAACCAAGTCGAAAATAAGTCGAATCGTCATCACAAAAACCAAAAAAAAAAAAAAAAAAACAAACAAACAAACTAAATCTAAACCGATCATAAATTGTTCTTTTCTCTGCTTTTCTATTATATTTATATTTGTATGAAAATCGAAAACTGCAGCCGACAGCGCCTAAAGGTATCCGCAGGATTCCGGTGGATTAAATAGTTCTATCATAACATTTGTAAGTCTGCCAGCCAGTTAGCATCCGGCGCAAATCGGAAGTGTTTGTGTTACGTTGCCACATCTCCGTCTCATTGCGATACACAGATTTCATTGCGTTACACTGCGTTACACTGCGTTACACTGCGTTACGTTACGTTCCGTTCAGTTCGTTCATTTCTCACCAAGTCGTGCTCACACACTCACAAACGATACACACCACAGTCGCTCACATGTTTACGTGTTTCCTAGTCGTCTCTTTTTGTAGAATTTTATTTTGTAGAACTTCTACAAGTTCTTCTGTGTTTCGCTATTTATATCAACATCGATTCATATATAATTGAAAATAGTCATTAAATCAGTAAAAGCACATTTCCGCGATCACTATGTTTCACTCTTAAAATTGAGAATAGTTGAATCAGAGCTCAATTTCTCTCTCTCTCTCTAATCGTTTTGCGCGTTCTTTCATTTTCACGTGTCACTCATTTAGAGGTTAAGTATTTCGTTCAGTTTGGTTTGCCCACCCTACCCCCCGCCATAGTAGTTTTAAAATCAAACAAAAGAAGGCGCTGCATTTCTTTATCTACCATATTTAAGCTGATACTTTCGCCTATTTATTTTATTTTATAGGTTTTAAATGTTATCGTTGAATACCATTCACATCGAGGCACCACAGAACGTGCACATGTTTTACACCAAAATTAAAAACATACAACAAAAATAAATGCAATCTGAACTCGGCCCAAAACGGGTTCTTGAAAATTCCCATATTTAAGTTGATGTTCACTTTTTGTCAGCGCCATTTTGTAGTGCTAAAATATTCCCTGCCCCACCACATCACCTCCCAATGTATGCTGTTATTTTTACAATAATTGCCAGTTATCATTACGCAATTATAAATGATCAATTATCATTTATCATTTATCGATTACATTACCTACGATCAAATGCATGTTTTACGTTGTAAACGTGAAATTTTGTACTGAAATTGTATTAAAGATTTGTATTGGTTATACCATTATATCGATTTAATTTTGCTACAGTTTGACTAACTTTCTTTCCTATTTTTTCTCTCTTCCCCTCATCGACCATTTAGCCCCGAGCGATGTCCGTCCGGCCACAATTTGACGGAATGGCCTTCCCACCAAGATTCGACCTTGCTCCAGAACACGAGTTTTAAATGCCATTTCTTTTTTAATTTATTTAAATAATATTTCATAACTATTATTATGTTATTTAATTTAATTTTAAACTATTTTACAACTTTTTGTTTTTAATTTAAATAAAAAAACAACAACTATTTAAATCGAACGACGGGAGAAAATTGCACTTAGGCACAAATAAAAAACAAAACAAAATCAAACATCTAGAAAACTAAAAACACAAAAAAATATACTACTTTATATGCTTTATATAAACAACAACAACAACAACGAGAAGAAAAAAATCAAAAGATCACAACATAAGTCTTTATGTATGAGATTGTTTTTGTACGTCACATATTCGATGAGGGAACATTTTCGATAAAAAATCCATATTGTATTAATATTTTTTATTACTATGAAAAACCAAGCAAGAATGACAAGAAGCCCCGTCATAAACAACAAAAACCTAGGAGATATACCGGAATTGCGTCGCCCTCGCGTACATCGAAATCGAAAACATCACCATCTGAACATGAAATAAACAAGAAAGAAAAATACAGATTTATTTTCTATATAATGTCTAAAAATATAAAATTAATATGAAAGCACTTCACACTTTCGACACGCCCCCACACACAAACACGCATACCCCACTCACACACACACACACACCTATCTCATCATGGAGCTTATGTTTATGTTATTTTTTTAACTTACCACAAAATAATATTAAATTTTTAAAATAATAATTATTAATAATAATACGATAATAATAAAGGTATACAAAAAAGGAACAAAATAAATGTAAATCAATAAAAAAACAAAGAGGAATTTTTTATTTATTTAATGAGCTGAAAAGTGGTTAACAATTGGTTAAATATTATTTAAGTCAATATTACAGTGGCACATCGTTGATAGTTAGTTGTAAGTTCTTGTAGTTGTGTAACTGTAAAAGTAATGATCGTTAATTATTTTCGTTTTTTGGTATATTTGGAGAATCACTTTATTAAACCCCTTTATTATAAACCTATGTTAGAATCTAAGCTCAATATTTTAAAGCGATCATCATCTGCTTTTAAATTCGAAATGGATTTATACCTCAATGTCTGTCTTGATCTACCTCAAGTGACCGTCATTAAGGATCGAACTTATCTTTCTCTCTAATTTTGTATATAAACCATGGAATCCGACAGAAATTTGTACCGTAAATGACCACATTCAAATTCAATTACAAACGAGATCTTAAGAGCATGTATTTTCTTTTTATTTTGGAAATACGAAATCACTTTGTACATGGTTTTTTATTTAATAACATTCGCGTATTTGAATTTAATAGGATTCCATTTTCAATAAAACTCTTTTAGTTTAAGAAAAATCATATGACTCTTTCAATTTAAAAGCCCATCATTTGCCTGCACTCGGTGGCTTGGGATTCGGGTTGATTCTCAGGAGTTGTTTGTGTTGTCCCAACATATGCTGCAGATGATTGCATTCACGCAGATGTCCCTTGAACTCGTCGAGCGTCTCATAAAACACCGGGTACAGTTGCGGCAATATACAGTGGTCCAAAGTGGGGAATAAATGATGCAGAGCATGATCTCCGAAATGAGTGAGCACCAGGAATCGCGAACCCTTTAAGTCGCTTCGATCGATAATCGTGTCCACCTGAAAAAGACCCCAATCACGATCGGCACGATTAGCATCCCCATCGTGATAGATTTCGGGATCATGATGAGCCGCATTTAAGCCGATGATAGAGAATGCAGCACTTGCGATCATAGTGATGAATAACCATTGCCGCACACACATGAAGATCGTGCAGTCGGCGAAGAGGAACATAGAGAGTGGTATGGTGAGTGGCAACAGATCGTGCCAATACATGATGTTTGTGTAGCGCAGAGAGTAGATAATTCTGAAAGTATTTGTGCTTCGGAGAGTTGATCACTAGAAAGATATCGGTCAAGTTCATACCTGGTGACTATTTGCAGGAAGAACGCACACACATAAATGATTGGCTCCGTAATCCAGGACACATATCGCATCGTCACGCTTTTGAAATGCTCACTCGGAAGCCAGCATAGAAAAGGCTCGAACATCGACAGCTCCAGATCGAGCATAGAGTTCGGGTAGACGTGATGTGACAGAGCGTGTGAGATGCGCCACGAGCAGAAGTTCATCATGGACAAGTTGAACGTGTACATCAGCCAGTTGTCCCTCCTGTGGAAGAAGTTGTGCGCCACGATGGTGGTCCAACAAAGCGCTACGCCAGCGAGTATCATGCAAAACAAGCTGTTAATTCGTACGCTTGCAATGGCGAAGATAAAAATGGCCAAAAGCAAGCCCAAATTAATGAACTAAAGACCAAAAATTATTCGAAATGCTTGACTTTCTGGGCGCACACATTGAACATACTTTACTCTGTTCCATAGGCTTGTAGTCGATCTCCTTCAACTTCTCACGCACACGGCCCTTCAGTGTCTTATAGAACCCATCCTCTTCCAGAGTCAGTGTATAGATTCTTGGTTTGGCGGCATCGCGCACTTTGTACTTCGATAACATTTTGGCTGGCATTGTGGAGATGTGATGAGATTCGAATGCTTCGGTTATGTCGGTGCCCTGAACGAATTTCAATTTGGAAGCTTTTAAAGTATAAAAACGGTGAATTCTACCCACCTTTGTTTCTTTTAACCAAAACGTTCCTCCAGGATGTCGATCAATGAATTCAGTCAAATCATAAATGGAGTCATAGATGCGCCAGAGCCCTTCAGCTTCATCATCCTGACGTTTTCCTTGAAGCCAGCTAATGAATGATACACAGTTTTTGAAATATTGTAAGTCAAAGAAATTTTTTTTAATCACTTTTACTTCTTATCTACTATGACTTTTATGATGCCTATTGTAGCTATAGCTATAGCTATACATATACTATATATATTTATTTTTTTATTTAAAAATTGTTTCGTATTTTATTATATTTATTGAAATTGTAAAAATTTGCCAACATTTAACACACATTTAATTTTTCCTTTTCAAAGAAAGACTCACTCCTTAAAACCAACCTGTGAACCGTGATTAGTTTTGAATTCCGATAAGTTGGAAACTTATTTGCTATACCACTTTTTTTCCAGTCACTTTCAGCAACAACCATTTTGTCAACAATTCTTTCGAATCCTATAACCTTGCAGTATATCCTTTTCTACTCCTTTGTGTAGAAATCAGAAGAATCCATCCAAATTCGGAACAAATATCAGCAATTCTGAATTATTATAAATATGATATACTAGTATATTAAAATAACAACCGAATAATCCGTTTGGTTTCTCGATTTAGGCACACATCCCACCAAAGCATCGGAAATACTGAAGTCTACAATGTGAGCTCCTAGTGATTTATTGGCAATGTTGCAGCCATTCCAATCCCGAAACAATTCCACAATAAAGTGCTGCGGAATTGTTGTTTTTGCCATTTTATTTTGCAATTTAATGATTAATAATTGACACCCGTTATCAAAATTGTCATTTTTAGTCATTTTATTTTATTGTTATTTATTTAATTCACTTTTAAGAAAAACAACGACACGTTTTTTTGTTTTAATTTTTTTAAGAAATATTTTATTTATTTATAATTTATGTACATAGACTATATAATTTCAATTTTACTGTTTTATTTCTAATGAAGGGTCTTCTTTAGGAGATAAGCAATGTTCTGTTCAAAAATTTTTCCATTTTTACAAATTAATGTCTAATTTGTGGATAACCTTTAACATTTAAAAAAAATTCTTACCATATTTAAATATTAATATATGTATGTAGTATAAGAGAAAGTAAAAGGTTGTTGTTGTTCTTGCATTCGACTGACACACTGACTCTATTGGATGATTGGTTTATTTAATAGTTATGAATTAATAACACATTAATAAACTTTATCGGTATTATTTACTATATATAATAATATTATAAGTACTACAACATTTTAGAATTTATTTAAAATTATTATTTCATTTCGGATTTGTAAAGAGTTTTCTAAATTTCTATAAGTAATTGTTATTTTCTATAATGGTTTTCTAAACATAAATGACTGTTATTTTAGGTAATTAAGTAGTATATAGAAGTTATAGTATATAATTAACCTTAATCGCCGTCATTGTCTCTTTTTTACTAAAAATGCTGTCTCTTTCTATTTTTAATTTATTAATTATTCAACTTTGACTTCTATTTGCAGTCACTCAAATCAAGCAACAATTTTAATTATTCGTTCTTAACATCACTACTGAGTGTGTGTGTGTGCTTTGTTTTTGCTTTTAATCCAGCCGATATTAAATGGAAATAAAATAACACTCAGTAGAATTTAAAAGAAGAGCAAAAACAAAATCTAAAAAGTTTTCGAAAGCAAAACTGAACTTGCAATCCACAAACATTCTCAGTCGTTATTAAGTAAACAGACGCGAGAGAAGTTTACGAGATACCACACCGCGATCGTTTCGCTGTATTTCTTTCGCTTATCGTTTGCTGTATTTCAATCGTTCGCCAAATTCTTATCTGAACCAGTGTTTAGCATAAAAAGTGCATTTATACGATGAGCAGCACATCGACTACAAAACCTTCCACAACGAAGATCGCAGACTGGAGAATATCTGGTATTTCGCGAAAGTATCCAACCTATCGGAAGTCGTTTCCAATTTCGGCACGAAGGTGAGTGTATCAGTTCTCTAGACCTATCAGAAGCAAAACCATCTCCTCATGCATAAATAACAATCACATATAAAAGATAATTTCCAGTTAACTCACATCGGGTGTGTTTTTATCAGGTTGATCTCAATTGTTTGATTTTCAGGTGATGATTTTAACTTAATTAGTTCCAGTTCTAAGGTCTATCGAGATTATAAATAAATTATCAATACAATAATAATTCAGGCTACAGCAATTTTCTAACCTTTGATAAAGCGTAAAGTGAAGACGACGTAAATAAATCAATTGGATTCGATAGTAAAATAAAATACAATTCATAAAATCTGCATAGTTGTCGGGGAAAAGGGAAAAGCTCTGAATTTTTATAGTAACAGCTCCATGATAACATACTTGCATAAATATTGCTATTGCTGTTGTTGTTGTTTTATAGAACAACAGAAAATCAAACATTATGTTTGTGTAATAAAGTACCCAGGAAGAGTGGAAAGAGAGTGGATGACCTACTTATGAACGGACCAACAAAACTACGGAAAATGTAATGGAAAAACATTTTCATAAATCTCTACTTTTACCTACTATATTGAGTAATGAAAGTTGTTTATCACTTTTAGAAGAACGGAAATGTGTAAAAAATATACTAACGTATGTAAATATACATATATCTATATATACATGCAGCTGTATTGAACTTGAACTTAATTAACTACTGATATTGAACGTAAATAGTGTAAATTGAGTTTTTATATATAATAGGTAATAATTTTTTGAAAAATCCTGTGTTGATAAGCTATTAGTTATTATCTTCTATATATAAATACACCACAGGAAAAGGGTTCAATCCTCTAGCGTCTGTTCCGCTTACTCAATTTCAATGATTTCATGGGTAAATCGACTCAGGATGTAAAGCTGATCAGGAATATACATACTTTTTTATATCTATATCTAGAAATAGAGAAGCTATTTCCATGCGTTATACATTTCGTGATAATTGTAATATTAACCCTTAACCTTAAGGTAATTTGTAATGAAATTTTGTAATGAAAAAAAAACTAATTATTGTAAGAGTGGGAATTGTTATTGGTCGAAATTTCGACCTAGCTCCTGGTTAATGTAATATAGTTATGGGAATTATTGTGTATGTGTAACCTAGGCATGAGAAATGATTTTCACATGATAAATAAAGTACAAAAATAATTAAATACTTTTTTCATTCTGTTCCTTAGCTGGCTTCTGGGCAAACAATTGGACGATGAAGCCGAAGGACTCTGGCGAATTTACGATTTACTCTACGACTTTACAGATTTTATCGAATATCATCCTGGCGGTTCATTTTGGCTTAAAGAGACTAGAGGCACCGACATTACGGAGGCATTCGAAACGCATCATATCTCATTGATGCCGGAGCAAATACTACACAAGTACCGTGTACGACAGGCGACTCAAGCGAGAAACTATACACTGACAATGCACGAGCACGGCTTCTACAAGACTCTTAAGAAGCGTGTCCGTGAGAAACTTAAAACCATCGATCACAGACCACGACAACGCACCCTTGTAAGTCCTTTCCGTCCATCTAGTGAATACTTGTTTGAGCTAACTTTTTGGACATTTCTTTCAAACGCAGCTCATGCATTTTTCTTTACTGTTGGCAACCTTTGTATTTACCATCGCAAGCGCTGTGACAGGTTCTGCATTTTTCGAGGTACTTGCTGCGTTGGCGCTTTGCTGGCTGGCTATTGCAGCGCACAATTTTTTCCATCGCCGAGACAACTGGCAGATGTACAGCTTCAACCTGACGCTTATGAATTTCCATGCGTGGCGTATTTCGCATGCGTTGTCACATCACGCTTATGCGAATTCGTTGCATGACCTGGAGATGTCTATGTTCGAGCCGTTCCTCTGTTGGGTGCCAAGCGTGCACTACGGCACCAAGTTGCGTCGCTTCACCTTGCTTCTAGGACAGCCTGTCATTTATGCAGCCATCTTCCCAGCTCAGTTCATTACAAGGTTCTTTCAGCTGCTACTGTTACAGAAATTTATTCAAATCGTAATTGATTTTCGTTCGTTTACTATTTGTTTCAGACTCCTCCAGTCCTTGCTGCAGTCGAATGTGCTATTTTGGCATGACATCATCGGATTTCTCCTGCCGGCACTTATGTTGACCGTTGCAGGAGATGCCACAATTTTGGGTGTGTTGCGTCAATGGTTTTTTATCCTGGGAATAAGTGGCTTCCTGTTTGGCTTCATTGGCTTAAGTGCTGCACATCATCATCCACAAATCTATCACGACGGCGACGCTCAGCGTACTGATCGCGATTGGGGTCTTTTTCAAATGGACACCATCATAGATCGCGGGGATATCAAAGGTTCACCGTTTATGGTGCTCACACACTTCGGTGAACACGCGCTGCACCATTTGTTTCCAACGCTTGACCATGGTTTGCTGCCACAATTGTATCCCGAATTTAGGCAAACTCTGCAAGAGTTCGACATTGAGCTGCGTGAATGCAATCATTTGAAGCACATCATCGGACAAAATAAACAATTGTTACGAACGGCGCGTAACTCAAATCCTCCCGGAAACATAAAAAATGATTAGATTTTAGGTAAAGACGATTAGTTCAATCGTATTGCGGTTTGGGTCAGTGGGAATAAATAATTTGTATTAAACACCGGAAGATTTGTTTTGTTATTGGTTAATAACATTCACATTCGACCTGGGTAAAATCTGGGTAAGTGTCAGCTGGATGGCGAAGAATTATACAGTTCATTAAAAAACCGCAGCTAATATTTTCCTCGTCCTTCTTTTAATGAACTGGATAACTAATGGTAGCAGAAACAACAACGCTCATTCGCGCACATGGCAAATGAAATTGTTGGGAGTCACTGTCTAAGTATTGTACGTCTTGACGTACAATATACAAGCGCACCCTTAATTCAGCGAAAATCGGATACTCGCTTCTATCATTGAACAGAATTGGCAGCACTGCTTATAAATGTGTCAATTTTGAAAATAGCGACACTTTCGGAGACCAAGCCGTTGTTGTTGGCTTGTTTACCAAGAGTGGTTTTTACGCATGCTATATAAATAAAACAAAGCCAACAACAGAAGCAGTAATTTTAGCATTAATCGATTTTAAATTAAAATATTTAAGGCAAACCTTATATGCGCGACACAGTTCAACGTTAAACGAGCTATTCTACAGTGACATTAATTAAATCATATGCTGTTTCTACATCTCAAATAAGAAGGCGGCATCACGATGTCAACGAAACGGAGATCGTTACAAGATACCCAAAATCACGCAGTGTCCTTGGATAAAACGACTATGAACCAACACAAAGCGGCAAACAAAATATCTCCACTCAGTACTGCTGCATCTACTTCAAAAGCTGCCGCCAAAAATACTGGTGGACGGGGTTTGTCGCGACAGCAACAAGGAACCGATGATGCAGCCAACGAGTATGGTTTGGATGATGCCAACATTTCCGACGATGAAGAGGGTGGGACCCGCATCGGTGATATCTACATACCGCCACCCGTGCCACCGCATTGCTCCACTGAAAGCAAAGGTCCGCGACTAATGATTAAAAAAATCGAAAACAACAATTTCAAGAGCTACGCGGGAAAAGTTGTGCTGGGACCATTCCATCACGTAGTTATTGCAAACTGAATGTTTTGTTACTCTGTCTACTATACTTTATCATTTTTATTGTCTTTAGTGTTTTACTGCCATTATTGGCCCGAATGGCAGTGGCAAGAGCAACGTTATCGATTCCATGCTGTTTGTCTTCGGCTATCGAGCCAATAAAATACGCTGCAAAAAGATATCCACTCTGCTGCACAACTCTGCCAAGTATCCTAACATGGCGATGTGTTCAGTTGCGGTGCATTTTCGGCAAATCATTGACAAAGAAGACGGCAGCTGCGAGGAGGTGCCCAACAGCGAAATTATTGTGGAGCGCACAGCCTACCGCGATAATTCGTCGTTCTACACAATTAACGGGAGGCGAGTTCAATTTAAAGAGGTCGCTAAATTGCTGAAACAGCACAGCGTGGACCTGGATCACAATCGCTTCTTAATTCTACAGGTGCATTTAGGCTGTGGAAATTAACATAATTTTCTGTGAATGTAATTTTATTTAATTATACCAGGGTGAAGTAGAATCGATTGCAATGATGAAAGCTAAAGGCCAAACGGAAAACGAGTGCGGCATGTTGGAGTACCTGGAGGATATTGTCGGAACAACGCGATACAAAGCACCGCTGGTCAAGATAAGCGACCGTGTTGAACGGCTGACAGAGGAGCGAACAGAGAAACACAATCGCTGCAAGCTGGCGGAGAGGGAGATGAAAGATCTAGAACAACCATACAATGAAGCGTTAGAATATCTGCGGAAGGAGAATGAAAATACACGTACTAAGAATTTACGTATACAAAAGTACCTAAGCGAAAAGAACAAGAAACTGGAAGAATATACAAAGGAACATACTGAAGTTACCAACGAGCTGAAGGAACATGACGAAGTCGAGGAAGCGCTGAGGAAGGAGCGTGAACAAAAAGAGTTGCAGATAAAAGAGGAGATGGCGTAAGCTTTGAATATTAATAGACAACAAATTGAGTGGCATTTCAGTGGCAGTTCAGTTCAGTAATGGATCAGTTGCTGTTGACTCTGTGTCCTTGTCAATTTCGAGTATTTACTTCCCTAACGCAGGTTTTATTATTCAAATCTATCTAAAGATCATAGTTCGTTTGTTGTTTTGGGGTAATTTAAACGTGTAGTTTAGGAAATTTCAGTTGAGGTTAAGTTTAGTTTATTCTGGTTTATAATGTAATGCTAATGTTTTCAGTCGTTCTTGTTTGCTTGTGTGTGTGTCCAACACAGCACAACCTGATTCTCGTATAGATACACATGTGCGCTTATCTATGAATGGATAGATTGATTTACAATTGAATGCATGCTATTATTTTCATCTTTGGGTCACATTTTGGTCAGACATCATAAATATTAACGAAAATCTTATTATATTATTATTAGGAGGAAGAAGGAGGAGGAAGAAAATCGCATTATTTTGAATCAGTTTGAAATATGCTAGAATTCTTAACAGCAATAAATATTTGTAATGTTTGTTTTCATTTTTAACAATATCCTGTTTTCCTTTCATGTTACTATTTCATGCATCATTCATTTCTCTTCCAGTAACTTTGATAAATTGCGTAAAAATAAAGAAGATTTAGAAAAGAAGCTGGAAAAGGCTGAAAAATATCTGGTATTTCGCGAAAGTATCCAACCTATCGGAAGTCGTTTCCAATTTCGGCACGAAGGTGAGTGTATCAGTTCTCTAGAGCTATCAGAAGCAAAACCATCTCCTCATGCATAAATAACAATCACATATAAAAGATAATTTCCAGTTAACTCACATCGGGTGTGTTTTTATCAGGTTGATCTCAATTGTTTGATTTTCAGGTGATGATTTTAACTTAATTAGTTCCAGTTCTAAGGTCTATCGAGATTATAAATAAATTATCAATACAATAATAATTCAGGCTACAGCAATTTTCTAACCTTTGATAAAGCGTAAAGTGAAGACGACGTAAATAAATCAATTGGATTCGATAGTAAAATAAAATACAATTCATAAAATCTGCATAGTTGTCGGGGAAAAGGGAAAAGCTCTGAATTTTTATAGTAACAGCTCCATGATAACATACTTGCATAAATATTGCTATTGATGTTGTTGTTGTTTTATAGAACAACAGAAAATCAAACATTATGTTTGTGTAATAAAGTACCCAGGAAGAGTGGAAAGAGAGTGGATGACCTACTTATGAACGGACCAACAAAACTACGGAAAATGTAATGGAAAAACATTTTCATAAATCTCTACTTTTACCTACTATATTGAGTAATGAAAGTTGTTTATCACTTTTAGAAGAACGGAAATGTGTAAAAAATATACTAACGTATGTAAATATACATATATCTATATATACATGCAGCTGTATTGAACTTGAACTTAATTAACTACTGATATTGAACGTAAATAGTGTAAATTGAGTTTTTATATATAATAGGTAATAATTTTTTGAAAAATCCTGTGTTGATAAGCTATTAGTTATTATCTTCTATATATAAATACACCACAGGAAAAGGGTTCAATCCTCTAGCGTCTGTTCCGCTTACTCAATTTCAATGATTTCATGGGTAAATCGACTCAGGATGTAAAGCTGATCAGGAATATACATACTTTTTTATATCTATATCTAGAAATAGAGAAGCTATTTCCATGCGTTATACATTTCGTGATAATTGTAATATTAACCCTTAACCTTAAGGTAATTTGTAATGAAATTTTGTAATGAAAAAAAAACTAATTATTGTAAGAGTGGGAATTGTTATTGGTCGAAATTTCGACCTAGCTCCTGGTTAATGTAATATAGTTATGGGAATTATTGTGTATGTGTAACCTAGGCATGAGAAATGATTTTCACATGATAAATAAAGTACAAAAATAATTAAATACTTTTTTCATTCTGTTCCTTAGCTGGCTTCTGGGCAAACAATTGGACGATGAAGCCGAAGGACTCTGGCGAATTTACGATTTACTCTACGACTTTACAGATTTTATCGAATATCATCCTGGCGGTTCATTTTGGCTTAAAGAGACTAGAGGCACCGACATTACGGAGGCATTCGAAACGCATCATATCTCATTGATGCCGGAGCAAATACTACACAAGTACCGTGTACGACAGGCGACTCAAGCGAGAAACTATACACTGACAATGCACGAGCACGGCTTCTACAAGACTCTTAAGAAGCGTGTCCGTGAGAAACTTAAAACCATCGATCACAGACCACGACAACGCACCCTTGTAAGTCCTTTCCGTCCATCTAGTGAATACTTGTTTGAGCTAACTTTTTGGACATTTCTTTCAAACGCAGCTCATGCATTTTTCTTTACTGTTGGCAACCTTTGTATTTACCATCGCAAGCGCTGTGACAGGTTCTGCATTTTTCGAGGTACTTGCTGCGTTGGCGCTTTGCTGGCTGGCTATTGCAGCGCACAATTTTTTCCATCGCCGAGACAACTGGCAGATGTACAGCTTCAACCTGACGCTTATGAATTTCCATGCGTGGCGTATTTCGCATGCGTTGTCACATCACGCTTATGCGAATTCGTTGCATGACCTGGAGATGTCTATGTTCGAGCCGTTCCTCTGTTGGGTGCCAAGCGTGCACTACGGCACCAAGTTGCGTCGCTTCACCTTGCTTCTAGGACAGCCTGTCATTTATGCAGCCATCTTCCCAGCTCAGTTCATTACAAGGTTCTTTCAGCTGCTACTGTTACAGAAATTTATTCAAATCGTAATTGATTTTCGTTCGTTTACTATTTGTTTCAGACTCCTCCAGTCCTTGCTGCAGTCGAATGTGCTATTTTGGCATGACATCATCGGATTTCTCCTGCCGGCACTTATGTTGACCGTTGCAGGAGATGCCACAATTTTGGGTGTGTTGCGTCAATGGTTTTTTATCCTGGGAATAAGTGGCTTCCTGTTTGGCTTCATTGGCTTAAGTGCTGCACATCATCATCCACAAATCTATCACGACGGCGACGCTCAGCGTACTGATCGCGATTGGGGTCTTTTTCAAATGGACACCATCATAGATCGCGGGGATATCAAAGGTTCACCGTTTATGGTGCTCACACACTTCGGTGAACACGCGCTGCACCATTTGTTTCCAACGCTTGACCATGGTTTGCTGCCACAATTGTATCCCGAATTTAGGCAAACTCTGCAAGAGTTCGACATTGAGCTGCGTGAATGCAATCATTTGAAGCACATCATCGGACAAAATAAACAATTGTTACGAACGGCGCGTAACTCAAATCCTCCCGGAAACATAAAAAATGATTAGATTTTAGGTAAAGACGATTAGTTCAATCGTATTGCGGTTTGGGTCAGTGGGAATAAATAATTTGTATTAAACACCGGAAGATTTGTTTTGTTATTGGTTAATAACATTCACATTCGACCTGGGTAAAATCTGGGTAAGTGTCAGCTGGATGGCGAAGAATTATACAGTTCATTAAAAAACCGCAGCTAATATTTTCCTCGTCCTTCTTTTAATGAACTGGATAACTAATGGTAGCAGAAACAACAACGCTCATTCGCGCACATGGCAAATGAAATTGTTGGGAGTCACTGTCTAAGTATTGTACGTCTTGACGTACAATATACAAGCGCACCCTTAATTCAGCGAAAATCGGATACTCGCTTCTATCATTGAACAGAATTGGCAGCACTGCTTATAAATGTGTCAATTTTGAAAATAGCGACACTTTCGGAGACCAAGCCGTTGTTGTTGGCTTGTTTACCAAGAGTGGTTTTTACGCATGCTATATAAATAAAACAAAGCCAACAACAGAAGCAGTAATTTTAGCATTAATCGATTTTAAATTAAAATATTTAAGGCAAACCTTATATGCGCGACACAGTTCAACGTTAAACGAGCTATTCTACAGTGACATTAATTAAATCATATGCTGTTTCTACATCTCAAATAAGAAGGCGGCATCACGATGTCAACGAAACGGAGATCGTTACAAGATACCCAAAATCACGCAGTGTCCTTGGATAAAACGACTATGAACCAACACAAAGCGGCAAACAAAATATCTCCACTCAGTACTGCTGCATCTACTTCAAAAGCTGCCGCCAAAAATACTGGTGGACGGGGTTTGTCGCGACAGCAACAAGGAACCGATGATGCAGCCAACGAGTATGGTTTGGATGATGCCAACATTTCCGACGATGAAGAGGGTGGGACCCGCATCGGTGATATCTACATACCGCCACCCGTGCCACCGCATTGCTCCACTGAAAGCAAAGGTCCGCGACTAATGATTAAAAAAATCGAAAACAACAATTTCAAGAGCTACGCGGGAAAAGTTGTGCTGGGACCATTCCATCACGTAGTTATTGCAAACTGAATGTTTTGTTACTCTGTCTACTATACTTTATCATTTTTATTGTCTTTAGTGTTTTACTGCCATTATTGGCCCGAATGGCAGTGGCAAGAGCAACGTTATCGATTCCATGCTGTTTGTCTTCGGCTATCGAGCCAATAAAATACGCTGCAAAAAGATATCCACTCTGCTGCACAACTCTGCCAAGTATCCTAACATGGCGATGTGTTCAGTTGCGGTGCATTTTCGGCAAATCATTGACAAAGAAGACGGCAGCTGCGAGGAGGTGCCCAACAGCGAAATTATTGTGGAGCGCACAGCCTACCGCGATAATTCGTCGTTCTACACAATTAACGGGAGGCGAGTTCAATTTAAAGAGGTCGCTAAATTGCTGAAACAGCACAGCGTGGACCTGGATCACAATCGCTTCTTAATTCTACAGGTGCATTTAGGCTGTGGAAATTAACATAACTTTCTGTGAATGTAATTTTATTTAATTATACCAGGGTGAAGTAGAATCGATTGCCATGATGAAAGCTAAAGGCCAAACGGAAAACGAGTGCGGCATGTTGGAGTACCTGGAGGATATTGTCGGAACAACGCGATACAAAGCACCGCTGGTCAAGATAAGCGACCGTGTTGAACGGCTGACAGAGGAGCGAACAGAGAAACACAATCGCTGCAAGCTGGCTGAGAGGGAGATGAAAGATCTAGAACAACCATACAATGAAGCGTTAGAATATCTGCGGAAGGAGAATGAAAATACACGTACCAAGAATTTACGTATACAAAAGTACCTAAGCGAAAAGAACAAGAAACTGGAAGAATATACAAAGGAACACACTGAAGTTGCCAACGAGCTGAAGGAACATGACGAAGTCGAGGAAGCGCTGAGGAAGGAGCGTGAACAAAAAGAGTTGCAGATAAAAGAGGAGATGGCGTAAGCTTTGAATATTAATAGACAACAAATTAAGTGGCATTTCAGTAATGGATCAGTTGCTGTTCAGACTCTGTGTCCTTGTCAATTTCGAGTATTTACTTCCCTAACGCGGGTTTTATTATTCAAATCTATCTAAAGATCATAGTTCGTTTGTTGTTTTGGGGTAATTTAAACGTGTAGTTTAGGAAATTTCAGTTGAGGTTAAGTTTAGTTTATTCTGGTTTATAATGTAATGCTAATGTTTTCAGTCGTTCTTGTTTGCTTGTGTGTGTGTCCAACACAGCACAACCTGATTCTCGTATAGATACACATGTGCGCTTATCTATGAATGGATAGATTGATTTACAATTGAATGCATGCTATTATTTTCATCTTTGGGTCACATTTTGGTCAGACATCATAAATATTAACGAAAATCTTATTATATTATTATTAGGAGGAAGAAGGAGGAGGAAGAAAATCGCATTATTTTGAATCAGTTTGAAATATGCTAGAATTCTTAACAGCAATAAATATTTGTAATGTTTGTTTTCATTTTTAACAATATCCTGTTTTCCTTTCATGTTACTATTTCATGCATCATTCATTTCTCTTCCAGTAACTTTGATAAATTGCGTAAAAATAAAGAAGATTTAGAAAAGAAGCTGGAAAAGGCCAGCAGTAACTACTCTGAGGTCCACGAGACGATGATAGTAACAAATAATAGACGGAAACAAAATAAAACACAGGTGGAGAAATACGAAGCAGAACTTGTTGATTTACGTAAAGTACCAGAAAATAATTCAAAAGAAATCGCCGAGTGCGAAGCCAAAGTAGAGCACCTAACCTCCCAGAAGACGGAGTGGGAAGAAGAGTTGCAAAAAAACTATACGTTACTCGGAGAACAAACCAAACCGCTGATTGAGAAAAGAGAAAAATTTGAAAATGAACTGATTGACTTGAAGAAAAGTGTTGACGAGGCTAAAGCGGAACTTACTGTGTCCGAATCCCAGCTGAAGATATTGAAGCACGACGAAGTTACGGAGACGCGCAAATACGAAACGTTGAAGACGTCATATCAGGATTCCGAAAGCAGTCTTCAGGAACAACAGGCTAAAGTTAAGGAATTGAAAGAACGTCGGCCGACAATATATACAGAAATCGAAACAAAAACCAAGCAATTAGGGAAATTAAAAGAAGAAGAAGCTCAGAAGCGAGCCAAACTCATACAGCTGGGAGCAGAGGTGACTCATTATTTTTATTCAAACAAACGAAATATTATATTTTAATATTTATTTCGCGTATTTTCAGATAAATGAAAGAACTGCGACCATGCAAAATTCACGATCCAACAACAAAGTTCTCGATTTTATAATGCGTCAAAAGAATGAGGGAAAAATTCCTGGTGTTTTGGGAAGATTGGTACGACTGAAACAGTTTTATTTATTTCATCGGATCCTAAAAAAAATTACAATTGATAATAAATTTAACATGAAAGAAATGCAATTTTAAAATCGTAAATTTCTTAACAGACAATTTTCGATTTTAGACAACCACAACAATTTTATTAGATGTTATTAGATGATATTATATTATTAAATGTAAATGTAAATATATAATGCATTTAATACATTTTAAAGTAGATTAAAAGCGATTTCTTTCGAATCCACATTTCCATAATTTAACGGTTTGAATTACAGGGTAATTTAGGTGCCATAGATGCCAAATACGACGTGGCGATTTCCACTGCTTGTGGGCGTTTGGATAACATTGTAGTGGATACCGTGAATACCGCTCAACAGTGTATCGAAGCCTTGAAAACGTTTGATGTTGGCCGCGCTTCTTTTATAGCTTTGGAAAAAGTTAAATATTTGGAAAGCCATTCGAGTAAAATTCAAACGTATGCATTTATTTATTTATTATTCCGTATTAATTATTATTCTTCATTATCGTATCCTCAAATTAAATTCCGCATTTAATGACACTTACTTGCAATAGGCCCGAGAACGCGCCACGACTTTATGACTTAGTACGTGTTGAGGATGAACGAGTCCTTCCTGCCTTCTATTTTGCGTTGCGCAACACACTGGTGGCTAACGATCTGGAACAGGGCACTCGAATCGCCTACGGAGAAAAACGCTACCGTGTGGTCACCTTAAATGGTGATGTCATTGAAATGTCTGGCACCATGTCAGGCGGTGGACGCACACAAATACGCGGGAAAATGGGCACAAAAGTTCAAACAAAAACCAAACTTTCTGTTGACTCTTCCTTCGTAACACAAAAAGCACTTGAAAACATGCAGGTCCAAGCTGAGGAACTGCAGTCTTCAATTAACTATATCCAAGAGGAACAGGGACGCCTGGAGCGGGATTTGCATCAACTGAAGCAGAGCCTCCAGAAGACTGAAGCAGATATTCAAAAATTCTGCATAACTATAAAGAGTCTAGAAGAACAGTTGCCGCGCATCTTCAAACAGTTGGAAGCGCAGAAACAGCGCATGTTGAAAACAACCACGGATGCCAAAAAGGTAATGGAACTCGAAGCAGAAATTGAGAAGAAGAAAGAAAATTTGAAGGAGTGCGAGGAGGTTGCTAAGAAAATGGAAGAGAAAATCGCCGAAGTCAAGCAACGCATCGAAGCCATTCACGGTGACAAAGTTAAAAGCGTGCAGACAAAAATCACCAATAACAGCAATCAAATTAAGAAACTCAATGCTAACATATCCAAGCGAAAGGTCGAAGTGAGTACGTCGGAGCGAAATGTTATAAAGCTGGAGAAACAAATTGAGCAACTTCAGAATGACATCCAGAAATGTCAGACTGATCTAACAGAGCTCAACGAGCAGCGTCAAAAGTATGACAATGAGACCGTAGAAATAACAAAGAAGTTAGAGGATGCTAAGGCTGAACTAGAAAACACCAGGTCAGGATCGTCTAGTATACAGAAAGAAATACTCGCCATTCAGAAGAAAGAAAGCGACAGCAAATTGAAACGCGTGGAAATTGATCAGAAGCTGCAGACAGTGACGGCAAAACTGAATGATGTCAAAGCGCAAATACCACACTGGCGGGATCAGCTCAAGCCTCTGCGTCTACATGATATACCTGGTGAAACTGAACCCCAGGCACCACTGAAAACGTATACTGAGGAGGAACTGGCGGCACACACGCTACAGGATATACAGTACAAAGAGAGTGTGCAAGAGGAAATGCTCAAGAAGAAACCAAATCTCTCGTGCATTCGCGATTACATCGAAAAGCGGGACGTCTACCTGGAACGCGTTAAGGTGTTGGAGGACATAACCTCTAAGCGTAACGAAATGCGTCAGCTGTACGACGATGTGCGCAAGAAACGTTACAATGAATTTATGCAAGGATTCCATATCATCACGCGAAAGCTCAAGGAAATGTACCAGATGATAACGCAAGGTGGCGATGCGGAGCTGGAACTAGTAGATTCAATGGATCCTTTCACAGAAGGTGTGTCTTTTAGCGTGCGCCCACCGAAGAAAACTTGGAAAAATATATCGAACTTGTCAGGTGGCGAGAAAACCTTATCTTCTTTGGCTTTGGTCTTTGCGCTGCATTACTACAAACCTTCGCCGCTGTACTTTATGGATGAAATCGACGCAGCACTGGACTTCAAAAATATTTCCATTGTGGCGCATTACATTAAGGTACATATATAATAAATAATTTTAGTGCTGACAAAATTTTAAATACGATATGCTTTTGTCTTTCAAGGAACGCACCAAGAATGCGCAATTCATCATCATATCGTTGCGTTCCAATATGTTCGAGTTGTCCGATTTTATTGTCGGCATCTACAAGGTGACAGATTGCACTGACTCTGTCACAATAAAAAACGCTCCATTTGTTTTGACACCGTTACAACACAATCACGCTGTTCCCGTCACACAGCAAGCAAGCACTGCCAAGGATACAAGCATGTCATTTGTACAAGGGCCACTTTTGGACTCACAACTTAATCCCGAAAATGAAGAGAACTCTCCCCCGGAAACTAACCCAATACGCGATTCCACTTTTGCACCACCTTGCGAAAGTACAATGTACTCCCAAACAATTGCCGTTCATAATCGTTGCAATGCTGCTGCTGTTGGTGATGGCGGTATAACGCAGGAAACACATCACATGAATTTTTCTAACGCAGCCTCTCCTTCATCATCCGCAAACACTAACAGTATTACTGATGCATTCTTTAAGAAGCCATTACCCCCGCCAGCCCCGCAAAAAGCACCCATAAATTAACTCTTAACTGGTCTTTAGCAAAGTAAGCTAATTCTCCTTCTAATTCTTAGGCTAATTAGAATAGAATTATTACGAAAACAGCATTCGAGACTACATTTAAATACATACCTAGAAAATAATCATTAAAGCATTTAATTTGTTTCCTTCCTGCGTGCATGTTTTCCCATCCCAGCATGCAAGCAATTTTATTTAACAAATCAAATAATATAGGTACTTCATAAAACAAAACCCTCTTTCTGGACAACTAAATACATTTTATCACATTTCTTTTATTACCATCATAAATTTTGGTGTCACAGAAGCACGCATTTCAATAAAACAATTTATGTATATGGAAATTAAGACTTCGTTATTTTTGTATGAAAGAAATTTTCTCAAATCGGGTTGTGCAATCCGTCAATGATTTTCTTGCATATACTTTGCAGTTCTTCCGTCGTTGGGTTCTTCAGGTCGTTAATATCAACTCCGGTGTCACAGGCCTTAGCAATTTCTGGATCCAGTGGTAATGATCCCAAAAACGGCACCTCCATCTCGACACACATAGCCTTCGCTCCTCCTGTTTTCGCCGGAAAGATCTGTGAAGTCTTACCACAATGACCACATCGAAAAATGCTCATGTTCTCCACTACACCAAGAATAGGAATGCGTTGTTTCTTGCAGAAGTTGATCTCCTTGCGAACGTCCAAAAGAGAAACTTCCTGCGGTGTTGTTACGATCAGTGCCTTCAGCGACGGGTTGTTATCGTCACGCAAATAAGTGACTGCCGAAAGATGTTCATCAGATGTTCCTGGCGGTGTATCGAGCAGCAGCAAATCCAGGTTCCCCCAGTCGACTTCACTTAGAAATTGACGAATCATGCCGTTCTTTTTCGGCCCCCGCCAGATGATCGCATCATCGGCGGAACCCAGTAAAAATCCAATCGACATGAGACAGATGTTGTCCTCAACACTTACTGGCGACCAGCCAGAGCCGCTTTGATGCACATTCTCCCCTTCGACTCCAAGTATGCGTGGCTGAGATGGCCCACAAATATCGATATCCAACACACCGAAATTCTGTTCTGGGTACGATTTTCCCAAGAATCGCGAGAGCAGCATGACGACGGTGCTTTTGCCAACACCTCCTTTGCCGGAAAGTATTAGCAGCTTGTTCTTAACGTTTTTGAGAGATTCGGCAACAAGAGCCCTACCCGGATCTTCCACTTTCTTATTTGGATCACTGCATATTCGCTGATTTGGACACCCCTGACAAGCACTACCAAGACCGGCATTCGCACTTTCCACACCTGGACAGTTTTCTGGCTCGGGCATCATTTTAAAGTATCTTTTTAAATAAATTGTTTTGATAAATGCAAGACAACTGTGAAAAATTATAAGCAAATGAGAGAGTAGCCACCTAATTTTTCTGCTATGACAACACAAGTATGAAGACTAGGAATTCAACTTACTGTGAAAAGAAATGTATTTTTCCCGTTTTGTAGATGTTAGAAAAAATGTTACACATTACGTGTTACAATGAAATATATGTATACGACCTAAATTGTTGGAAAAGTCATAATGTGACTTTTTGAAACTTGTATAGAAGGACCATTTATTATGCTTTACGCAATTTATTATGTACTTTATTTAAATTAAACCCTCCGCGGCTTAATTTTTCCTTCAGCGTTACCGTTAGCTTCATCAATTTAGCATTAAATTGTTGGGTGCATTCCTCCCCGAGTATTTACGGTCATTGGAATGCACGCACTTAAGGATCAGTTGGTCAACACTTAGGGCCAGTTTTTCAGTGCTCAGTTATCGTCGTTTCTCAGTTAACCTTCGTTTAAACGACACATTGTGTTTTTCAGTGCTCGTTTAAACGGAGGTTAACCGGCCGATATTGCTCAGTTAAACTCCGGTAAATTTATCTTTCTAATAGATAAAGAAACAGCTGTTTCTTCGAGTACAGACATTTACCTTTGTTCAAAACTATGCTAATAATTTTGTTTATTTGCACCAGAACAGCTGTTCTCTTTGTAAAAATGAAAATATTGTCAAGTGCTGCCAAAAAAGGTTTAGGTATACGCTAAATATTCATTGAATTTAGATAACTTATGTATGAAATATAGAAAAGATACGTTTAACATAGATAAGTTAAACTCGCACTGTAAAACTCAAATCTCAGTTAACTTTTGTTTGGCGTTTAACTAATCTCCGTTTAAACGCCGTTTAAACGAGCACTGAAAAACTGGGCCTTAATGTGACGTGTGAACCAATTGTGATTTATATTGGGGCGTGATGTAATTCTCTAGCTGGTTTCTGTAACTTCTGTCATTGTAACAGCGAGTAAATGAGAAATAAAGTGTTGCGCACCATCCTAAAACTTATATCAAAAGGAAGCACAAATAGACAAGTTAGTGAGAGAATGTAAGAGCGAACAAATTTCAATATGTTTGAAGATTACGCTACGAATTCCATAATAGATTACAATGACAGTCGCAACATACATAGATAGGAACAGCTGATACGTCACGTTACGTCTGGACTAACCGTTATGTGATTTTCTTAATAATGGAAGTGTGGCAACTTTATGATGCAGCTTTTATTTTGATAATTTAGCAGCTGATTTCTGTCCGTGTTTTCCGTGTTTGATTTGTTGATTTGATTTACTGCAAAAAACATTTTTAAATTTGGTTGGATAGTAGTTCTCGGTGTCGGTGGTAGCAGTGACGAAAGTGGTAGTGAGTGATCGAACAGACAGACAGACGGGCGCGCCTGACTTAACACGTGATTTGCATTATATTGAATATAATAACAAAAGAAATGAATCCAGACCATCATCAACAAAACCCAAAAGAACCTAACAACAGCGCTGCGGTTACCAACGGATGTAATGGAACATCTGCATTGTTCGCACAAATGCATAATTTAAGAAGCAGCGGGGCGGAAAAGAGTAAGCGGAAATGGATTTTAGTAAAAAAGAAAAACCAGAAACAAAATACATACGAATGTTTAGCTTTTTCAACCTGGAAGGAACGGATTCAAGGCTAAAAATGCGGTTATTGTATTTGTGTTAACTGACATCTTTTGGCATTTTGTATTTTCATAGTTTTCTACTTACTCTAGTACTCTACTATGTGTGTAGACGTTTAACTTTTCCATAATATAAAATTAAATGATTATTTTATTTCCACTATTGTATAATAATATATTTATGTTTTTCAAAGATGGTGTCAATAGAGACCCAAATTCATGGTGTGAATTCTGTATCGATGTTCCCTGGGGCACAGTGCAAGGTAAGGCAATTGAGAACATCATAAATAATAATATACACCTGCATAAGTAGGTTCTTCCTCAAATTACTATAATTATATATACTATACGTAAATGTTGATGTAGGAATGGAATTTATGATATTTCGATTTCCATCTGAACTTGACGAAAGCTTTATTCGCTTTCCATTTTAGTTGTCATGACTGGCAAAATTTGGAATATGTTCTTTATGCCTTAAGAGTACATAATTGATTTTCGGTCACACTTGAATATTTGATGACACATAACGCATGCTGATGAAATAATAACAAATACGGATATGTTATCAGTTATGATAATTATAAAATGTTATCAGTACAGTTAACACATTGCTACAAGTTTTTTCAGCTATAATAAAGTTGCAACAAATGTAAGAAAAATATTCAAATTAGATTTGGATTAGAATTTAATTCGTTATAACTCGAATAATGAGTTCGATATTAGATTACTGGAAACATTTCTAAGTTTTCATGTTTATGAATTTACTGTTAGTATTTTCACAATTTTTCCACGTTATCCGAAACTTTCCGCTAATGAAGTTCATCGAAGCATTTGATTTTCGTTACAAACATGTATCTATAAAATATGTATGTACATAAGTAAGATGAGATAGTGTGAAATCTTGGCTCTTTATTATTATTACTACTTTGTTTATTATTTACGTATTAACCTGATATGTGTAATATTTCCAGCCTAAACTGTTATTGTTACTCCTATTTCTTTATACTCTTTCAGTTTTTATACTAAATAAATATTCCATAATCATTGCTTCATTTCATGTTTTTATGAGTCCAGCATAATTCGGTTTTTAATTTTTTACTCCTAAACTCGGTTCATTTCAGAATACATTCATATTAATCAGAAAAAACTTAAATTTATGTATTTTGTTTAAAATAGAATGATAAATTGAGTTAATTGAACCCTGAATTAAATCATCTAATTTTATTAACAACGAGAAAGAAAGCCGTGTATATATGTACATATATACATATATACCATGTTCACATATATTCACGGATTCATTGTATTTTTTTAACGATTAGATTGTCGTTCTAGAATTGAAATTGTAGACAATGTGTATAAACAAAGTAATTATTCGGTTTAATGAAATGCGTCTCTGACCTGAGCAGCTATTTACGATAATACGACAGATCATTAATTTATAGGATTACTAGATAATTATTAAACTAATAATTATAACATGCATTTATTTTAATTTCTGTGTGAATTTGAAGAAACTTTTTTAATAAATTGATTGTATTATTTTAATGTGTACGAGTATTTAACTTTTTATGCACTGAAAACATGTACTTATATAGAAATTGAAATAGTTTTTTAAGTAATTTATTAAAAAATCTCGATTTATACATGCGCATACATTTAATTTATTTTATTATTATATTTGTTATCATTATATCAAAGTTTTTATTATTTTAACCCTTATTATTTAATAAGGATTAAATTTAGATTACATTCATTATTTTAATTGAATCATTTAATCTTTCAGGCAAATGGTGGGGCTCATGCAATAAACAGCCCATCTTGGCCCTTCACGGATGGCAGGATAATTGCGGCAGTTTCGATCGTCTGTGTCCGCTCTTGACTGCTGACGTTTCTTTACTGTGCATTGATTTACCTGGTCATGGTAAATCGTCTCCCTATCCCAAGGGCATGCAGTATTTTCTCTTCTGGGATGGCATTGCTTTAATACGGCGCATTGTTCGCAAGTATAATTGGAAAAACGTTACGTTAATGGGTCACTCACTGGGCGGGGCTCTTACATTCATGTATGCCGCATGCTTTCCCGACGAAGTAGCCAAACTCATCAACATCGATATAGCTGGGCCGCCGGTTCGCAACGCTGAGCGACAAGCCAATATGACCGGCTGGACTTTGGACAAGTTGCTCGATTATGAGACTTTGCCGGAGAGTACATTGCCGTGTTATGAGTATGATGAAATGATAAGCTTAGTGTTGGACGCTTACGAGGGTTCAGTGGATGAGGAGGCTGTGAAGGTATTGATGAAGCGTGGAATGGCGCCGGCGCCAAAGCATTTGCACAAAGACGGCTATCATTTCTCACGTGACCTGCGCCTGAAAGTCAGTTTACTCGGCTGGTTCACCTACGAGCAGCTGATGGCATACACCAAGCGCATACGCTGTCAAGTGCTCAACATACGCGGGGATCCGGGGAAGATGTTTGAAAATCCGGATGTTTACGAAGAGGTCATGGAGACGCTAGAGAACAATGCTCAACTTGTGATATACATAAAAGTACCTGGAACACATCACTTGCATTTGGTAACGCCGGAGCGTGTTGCACCTCATATAAATAGCTTTCTGGCGTTGGAATTGAAGTGATGGGGAGAAGAGGCTGTTTAATAGGATAAACAACGATGAGAGATTCAAATTCGTTCGAATGGTGATGAATAAAGAACAATTATTGCAGTAGCAAATTGCTCATATGATATTGCTGGAAATTTAATTAATTTCTAAAATTAAGATTGTTCAGTTTTTAAACACTATTTTAAACTGTCGTACTGTATAATATACTCGTATGTAACTGTATGATAAATAAACTGTATGATAAGCTTGGTGTCAGGTCCTAAGATAAGGTGTGAAATAAAAGATATATTGCTTACATATAGGTATTTATTATGATTCACAAAAGTCAGATGAATGGTATAAAGTATATTCACATTTGATCACAGTTGTTCCTAAACTGCACAAATTCACTCAATGTTTTGCTTGCAGCAATCACCAAGGCAACAGTTGTATTGTGTTTATTGCAAAATATACATTTTTTACTTGATAAAATACTTTTCCAAGAAGATTTTCTTGTTTATAGCTCAGTAAAATATAAAGAATATTATTATAATACTAGAGTAACCCTGCCCGCGTTGCTGGACAACACAATAACATACGTTTACGTCATTGTATTAAAGATTAAATTTTCTAGAAAGAATAGACATTTTCCTGAAAAAGAAGTGCAAAATAATATAAATTTTTTAAAGTGAGAACATCAAAAAGCAAAAAATTTATTGCAGACCCTGTTGCCTGTCACGTTCAGTGTTACGTTCACGACCTCTTCTGTTTCTAACTCTCACACTTTCAATACGTTCTTCTCTTTGTTCTTGATTTTGATTTGATCTTGATCGTGCCATTCGTTGCCTTGCTAATTCATTACTTTCTAATCGCTCCTCTTCATCCTGATTAAATCTATTTAAACGTATTTGACTGCTGTGGCGTGTTCGTCGGCCAATTTGTGAACGTCTTCGTCGCGGCATTGTTGAATAATTTTTTTAATTTTTTTTTTATGCAAAAGATTTTAATTTTAAGTGAAAGATTACAAATCAATAAAAAATGCCAATGCTCGCACTGTAAACTCGCACTTGTTAAATGACAATCAATATACACACAGAAATTAAATAAGTCAAATGACGCGAGCAAGCTATACCGACAAAATGTAATTCGCATAAGAAAAAAAATACTTTTTATATAGGGAAAACACACCATCATAAAAGTGCGCGTATAACGCATATTCGTAGAACTTTTTCGATGTTTTTTTTTTTATAAACCATCAGTGAAAGTAGACCTTTCCAACGCATGTACTCGTTTGAAAATCGGTTGAGTGGTTCTCGAGTTATAAAATCACGAACATAGGACAACTTATTTTTATATATATAGATAGAAAAATATAATTATATCATTATTTAAATTAAAATTTTTTGCAAATCGAAATTTAATAGAAATTGCATGTTGTTGCGATGGATTTAATAAGCGAAATAAATATGAAGTACATGGCGCTGGAGGCTGAGGTGGACAAGAAACTAGAGAAAGTGTGAGTTTTGAACAGTTTTTATTAAGAGTTAATTGCATGCATTCGTATTGCATATATAAAATATGAAAATATTAAAAAGCAAAAAATTGTGGAAAAATGTGAGGTTATTTGGTGGACAAACGGCTCAGTGATTCTCAAACTAAATTAAGAAAAGC
This sequence comes from Myopa testacea, assembly GCA_949629155.1. Lineage (NCBI taxonomy): Eukaryota > Metazoa > Arthropoda > Insecta > Diptera > Conopidae > Myopa > Myopa testacea. Next base: position 45,371,096 of record OX451347.1, read on the forward strand.
ATTTCAGATCCTTTCAAAACGAGTATTATTATGGTTTCATACCAGTAGTTTTTAGACCACTTATTTTAAACCGTTAATTTGAGGATCACTGGAAATTCTAATTTTTTCGGCTTATTTTAAAAATTCTTGTAGCTTCGCCATTCCAATGTAGTTTTGAACCATTTTTGGTTTGGTCCCGTGTGATTTGAAACTAAAATAAGATAGTGGGAAACAATTTCAGTAAAAAGAAACAACAAAATAACCGATTTTATATCATAAACCGATATTAATACTGGGGCCATCAGAAAGTTTTTTTTTAAACATTTGATTTTCGAGTTTTTTAATTGAGTTTAATGGTTAATTTGTTGTTTTGCTTTTTTTGTTTGTTAAATAAATTAAAATAAAAAAAAGTGGGCCATCAGAAAGTTTCTTTTAATGATTCGATTTTTGCGGCTTCTCGGCGATTCTCTTGGTTTTCGTTGTCACCACGGGTTTTCTCAGCGATGAACTGGAGATCCAGTTCATTAAAAGAACGACGAGGGAAATTTCGCTAAAATCGAAATCACGCCCAACTTCATTGTATAATCTTTCATATGTAGAGTAATCTGAATCGCGTTTTTTTAAAGAACTATACAGGTCTTCATACAAAATTATTTTTTTATTTTATTTGACGTTTTCCGAAATTCGTGAAGTCGGCTACATTCAAAATAGAGGGAAATCTTAAAATTTCCCTATAACCCAGTTAGAGACCTGGGTAAAACCTGAGTACGTGTCAGTTGTATGGCGAAGATCTATACAGTTCATTAAAAAAACGCAGCTAATGTAATATGTAAATATATAAATATATGTAATATGAATATGAATTCCACCAGTTAGAAAACATTTCTTTGTTGGTTATAAATATCAAGAATGCAGTCGTTTTCATGACAATTCCTCTATTTGTTCTATTCTTTGATAAATAAAGGTCTTCTATCGATAAATGTTTCCAAGATGTCACCAACGTAAAAACGCATTGAAATAAATCTTAGCCTCAGAGTACACAAAACGGAGAAGCGTCTTGAGGGTGATGCGAAATATTTCCCAACACCTTCAAGATGATTCCAAAATTTTATAATATTCAATAACTGTACGGAAACACTGTGTCATGACGGAAATCCATATAAGACCTGACCTCCTGAGTCGATTTAGCCATGTACGTCCGTCTGTCTGTCTGTCTGTCTGTCTGTCTGTCTGTCTGTCCGTCTGTCCATCTGTGGAAATCACGATTACAAGAGAACGAATAGAGATATCTTCTTCAAACTGGGCACGAATATTGTCTATCATTAGAAACTGATTGGTATTGAAAATGGACAAAATCGGACCATTACCACGCCTACTTTTTATAGTGAATATAAATTAATCCATGCTTATAGCTCAATTTCCCAGCTTGTAGAACGAATTTGCGGTTGAAATTTTGTCCAGAAGTGGACTGTCTCTGACCATAAAAAGACTACCACAAATGGGCGTGGTCCTACCACTAATTAAATAAAATTCGATTACAGGAGAACGAATACAGATATTTTCATCAAATTTGGCACGAATATTCTCTGTCATCACAGGCTATTTGTGATTGAAAAAGAAAAAAAATTAGAATTTGGTTGGGAAGTGATTAAAAGGGCGCCGTCAGAAGAGAATCCTTCCACAACCGGACGTCGAAGGCCCCACAGCGGTGAAACATCCACCAGATATGACACCAGTTCCACGCAAACGTGTATCGAGTGAGACAGTAGAAGATAAATACACATTTGTGAAATACATATTTCCAGCTTAACAAAATTTCCTGAACAGAACTTCAACACACACAGTATCTGGAGGACGCGACGGAGGATCTTTTATCAGAGCCGTCAGCTGATTACAACCAAACATCGGCTACCATCAAAACGAAACAAAGACCAAAGAAATCCAAATACCAGGAGGAAAATTCTTCATATCTAGGTGCTTAATAACCCTTTCGATTTGGGTACCATCCACACAGCCGATTTCGCGTGGTATTTGTTCTCATTTATTATAGTCCGAAATTCTTGACTTTCGTCCTGTAAATAAACCGAGTTGTAGGCAGTTATTTAAAGAACTGTTTGAAATGAAAAACTTTAAATAGAATCTATTTTTAATTTCTAAAAACTAAAAATTTAAAAGTACAGTAAATTAAATTACTTTACAGTAAGTAAAGTAAATTAAAAAGTATTGAAAAAATGCGAAAAAAATTCTGAATTTTAGTATTTTTTAAAATTCTATAATAGTAATTTACGATTTATGGTATGTATTATTAATATTTAATTTAATTTCATTTATTGAATATTTAGGAAACGGGAAGAAGAAAAGTGCATCAAATTGGAGAAAAATCTTGTTGACAAATCTGCACCAAGTGTTGCTGTGAAAAAGTTTTCCTATGAAGAAGCATTGGCGCGAAATGCAAATTTATTGAAGGTACACAATTTATTATGGATTTGTTTATCGGATTAATCTTTCCCATTTTTGTTTTATATTGTGTATAATTAATACTTTAAATCCAGCTACAAAATCATTTAAGTATTAAAAATCTTTGTATTTCTAATAGTGCTTTTTTTCCCAGTCCCTAGAAATGTCTAAGGCCCGCTTACGTTCTCGCTCTACTTTTTCGCCGATCGAACAAATTCTGGAAAAAGCCACTGAGAATTACAGAAAAGATTTGCTTGCAAAAAGAACAAAAATTCCAAGCATGGAAGTGACAATAAATAATTCGCAATCGCATTCAGTCGGCGACAGCGAAAATGACTACGAAATTATTCCAAATTAACATTAATAATTTCAATTATGATTATAAAATAGGCTTACAGGCGACCTATGAATCGATTAATTTGTAAGTTGATTGTTTTGTATTCAATAAATTATTAGTCCTTAAGAAAAACTATAATATCAACTCTTCTAATGATAGTTTATTAAAAATTTAGGTTTCACAGCTTTAGTTGAATTAAAATTGTTAAAAATACTGTATGGATTAACAACAACAAACATTAACTTCCGGCAAATGTATTATCTTATGCAGTTCCTTCATAAAACAAGTTCGGTTCAGCGGCTTCTGATGTAGACGATTCTTGTTCTGAGCGTAAATAATGCAGCTGTTAATCGAACTCTGTACCAACTCGACCTTCCCTGTCATTTTCATGTTCCCGTTTTTCATCATACGACGAAGAAGGTGATGCAACTTCTTCCATAACTTCTACCAGAGACTGCTTGACAAAACTGGCCGACCGTTGCAACCGTGAACCGCCGGTATTTTATTTGGGTTTATATTCTGGTCAAAGCGTAGTACCTCCAAAACATGGTGCACGCATTCGTCCAGCTTCAATGACTGCTTTTTCTGTAAGCATGGTATGTTTAAATGGTTCTCCATTTCTTTAACTCTACTCGATGTATTTTATGAGTTGTGGGTTTTGCTTCTCGAATTACGTTAAGTTAGGTTAGTCTTCTGCATCAGCTATATGGGAGACGATTTTGGTGCGCAGTCCACCAATATTTGAGTTGAGTTGTAGGTTTTTCTTATAGAAGTATATTTGCCACAATTAACGGGAGACGTGGCCGACCGTTGCTACCATGAAATACTGAACCGTCGTATTTTGTTAGTGTTAGTGATCTGGTCGGAGCGCAGCAACTCTAAAAAATGATGCACGATTCGTCCAGCTTCAATCACTGCTTTTTCTGCGTGGCAGTAAAATCCGTTGTCTGTAAAATAAAATTATAAATATATGTATGTATATGTACATTATATTTTTATGGTACAATATCTTTGTATTGGAATTTCTTCTTGAAACTCTATAGTTTCTTTAAATGAAACGCAGACTTTTAATATATAAATCCATTACAAGTACATTTATAAATGTAATTATTAAGTAAGTTTTATAAAAGAATTTTGTATAGCTAACAACAATAATAACAATTTGTATTAAATGGTATTCTGAATTAATTCACGAATTTTTTACTTTGCCGGACATTCTATGCACTCATTTAATTTAAAGTTACACGACTGGAACAGCACTCTCGGACTCGGGTAGGCGCAACGGCTAATTGGAGAACTCAATCCAGGAAGGCAAAGCTGTGTCTTGATTCATCCAAAAACAACCTAAGAATTATTGACCGGGTTCCTCGACATTGACCCAGACTTAGTGGTCATCTCGAAACCCTCGGCATTGAGACAACGGACGAATCTGTAAAAATAGCCGCGAGACGACGAAGCATCTGCTTTCTGAATGCAAGGCTGTGACGCGGAGAAGAATGCAGCACTTGAGCCCCCTTCCTAAAAGCTTATCGATCTTCATGTATCTTCAGTATTTGTTACATTACACAATTCAGCTTCCAGTTAATTAAGTATTTATACAATAAGCCAGTTTAAGTAGCAGAGCATGAAAGATTAATAAAAAACTATTGAATAAATACGAGTACTGATAGTATACATACGATAATAAAGATCGAGATATTATTTAATGAAAGAATATTTTATGGTATACCTCCAAAGCAAATGGGTTTCTTTCGTATATGTATTCTAAATTCAAAAACAGATACTAAAAATGAGCTCGTGTACTCTTTCCAAGCCAATCAATCACAATAAATTCATATACGAGTATATTAACGAAACCATAAATTCTTAACCTCATATTAATTAGATATCGTTTTAAACTTTAATTCGAATTTAATTAAAACCTTATCACATCACATTTGTAGTGTGTGTGTTGGAAAACATGATCGACAAATACTTATGTCGGATTTTGACTGTGAAAAAGCTGGTCAAACTGTCGCTCGGTTGTTCGGTTGTTCGATCAAAAACAAGCGGATTGCTTTTAATGAAAAAACGGTAACTCATTGTATCGGTGAGCAGCACCGCGTCCAACGACGGCTGCTATCGAAAGTCAACGTGTACAAAATGAAACACGTAGTCCATTTATTTTGTTTTACGTATTGTAGTTCGTTTATTTCTTTGTGTTTTGTTTTCCCAACTGTAGTTTAATATTAGTTTGTTTTATTGAAAAGAGTATAAAGACAGAGTTTTTAAAGAACATGAATATTTTGTACAGGTAACTAAAGGAACTCAATGTCGAGTTTTGGAATCGTTTCCCCTTCCATTGTCCCCGTTCCCGCAGAACCATTGTATCGTTCGGTAATATTTTCTTCGTATATGGTTCTTTTTTTGCTGATATGTTTTTACAATTAAATAAATAGGATTGTACCATGTGTGGGCGGAGTTTGTAAGAGTTGCCTTTGCGATAAATGGGATGTGGGTGGAATGGGAAAAACCATTCATTATTATGCTAGAGGCTTTACTATTATTATAGTTAAGCTTAATTTCGACTGTTTTTACTTTACTTTTACCTAATTATTTGACTTAATTCCTTCTATTCGATTTGGTGTTGTAATTATAAAAATATATTTACTCGAATAATGGAAAAAGTGTATCTGAGTATTTTTGATTCCATCACAGCGCTTTTACGGTATAAGGAACTACTAATTGAGTATCACAAATCATTTGTTTCCATAACATTTTCTTCAATACCTTGAGATGTACGAACACCCGCACTCACACACACACACACAAACAGACACACACACACCTGCAAACACAAAGTAAAACAAACATTTGTGTGAAGTACAAACAAACATATTTTCTGATAACGACATTGAAATAAATTGAAATATAACAGAGTTTTCTTAACTCTCCGCGAGGGGCAACTTTCGTTGATTGCTATTTCATTCAGGAACCGTCACACGATTAAAGTATGTTTAATTTAACAAATTACATTTAGTAGAGGTAAGTGTGAAGGTGACAACAGTGTTGGGCAGGGGGAGAGAGAGAAATATATACAAGTGACATACAAGAGCACATCAATAGAGTGATAACAGCGCCTTCGTTGCCGATAGAATAGAACACATTTTTATTATAGTAAAAACAAATACAAAAGCAACAGAAACAGCAACAACAACAATAGAAACGATAATAACGACACCAACATTAATAATTGTAACAACAACACGGGTATCTGTGTACCTGCCCGCCTGCTCCAATTTGTTCTGCAGTATGGTAAATTGTTCGTTTTTCGTTTCACTTTTCGTCCAAACCATATTAAATTTAACTTTTCAACCATTTATATATTTGTTGACTGATATCTCGATTGAGGCATTTTTAACTTAACCGAAATTTTCAACAATTCAGTAACGATTTGACACGCGACAGGTGAAAATGTAGACACACACCTCACTCAAGTGCCACAGTACGCAGTCGAATGTGGACCGCATGCACCGGCGATCGTTCAAATTAACTGCACGAAAGATGCTGGAAGTTGTTGGCGTTGTTGTTGTTCTTGTTGTTGTAATATGAATAAAATAATATACAACTTTAAAAGTGAGCTGCTGGTAGTCTGCTGGAGAACAAATGATGGGGTGGCCGGCTAACAAATTACAGGGGTTGATGGACCGAACCGAACCGCACTGAACCGCACCGGACCACGATTTAAGCCGCAAATTCCTTGAGCCAAGTGAATATAACTGTTCAGCTGATATTCTCACACAAGTTTGTTCGTTTGGCTTAAGTTATTTACAGGCTTAAATATGCAACAAACGCGTGTGCTGGGCCTCGTCGTCCTCCCCCCCGGTCATTGAGAAGTGCCACCTACTAATTAACCACAGGTAGGTTAGGTAGGTTATTTTTATTGTACACAATTTGTGATAAGAATATAATTCACTTAATCGAGTCAATCAATTAATCAATCAAACGTTGAGTGACATTTGGTATATACACACATTTTGTAAACGTTTCTATTTAATAGTTTCTTTAGACGACGGCTACTGTGTTTGATAGGATTATTATATTGTATTTAGTTATTTTATAGTGAAATAATTCATTCACAACCCCTTATTTTTAATTTTCCGAAGACGTGTCACATTGATTGGTCTACAGATACAATGAATCTGAATTAACAGGGCTTCAGCCCAAGTTTGTAGAGAGTTAATACATTTTCTGAGATTTAATAAATGTACACTTCTGTCTGGTCCATTTAAATAACTAATTTATAGCTAAAGGTTTTTTAATTTTAAATTTTATTGAAAGCCAATCGAATGGTCTTGATAACGGCCTTTTATAACCTAGCATTTTCTAACCATTTAAACTATACAAAAATACAGATACGAATACAAAGATTCTTCACTAAAATTTGATAAAAAACTTTTTAATTTAAATCTGCATTGAGACCTAAAAAGACTATTTTAAAGAACCAACATATTTTAAAAGCCTACGTGAGTTTAACGTAAGTTTTAACGTGGCATAAATAAATGAAAAAAATCTCTCCCTATCTCATTTACACCTGCTGATAACGTTTCTGTATTCTTATATATGTACGTAGATGAACTTACTTATAGACAATTTTATAGCTTTAACTTAACTCAATTGTTTAAATTTATTAAGTAATCTTATCAAAATAACTTAAGTGTTCTTCTGGATGACAACCGGAAATTGAATCGGAAAAGTAACATACGAGTACATACATCTACGAGGAGGTTTATAGTTTCTGTAATTATTATATTGGGTCTTAATATTTTAAAACTTGCACTAACATGAAAAACAGTTTTATAACACGATATTCTGACGAACTTCTCGAAGTCGATTCGAGCAACTCGAGTTTCTTTTTATATAGTGTCCAATGTTAAGGTTATTCAAAGATAGGCACAAAAACTGAGAGAACTTAATATTATTTCGATTAGAAGTTGTATAGCAAACGATACTCGCGGCAATACGAGAATTTCCAACTATTATTTCAAATGAATTAATTATTGTTAACTGATTCATTAATCTTATTCTTCACTGATTTAATTTTCTTTACTGATACAGTGATAAAAACCAGGTTATAAAAATAATAATTATAATGATTGATAGTAAAAAGAAAAATATAAGTATATTAAATTTCAAATAAACATTAAATATTGACTGAAAATAGATAGCAACAGATTTTAACCTTTAATACATATACGAAAATAAAGCACTTATATTGAAATGTAAATAAATTTTAATGAACTGAAATAAATTAAAATTCGCTCTTACATGAAGTTAAGAAAGTAATTTTTGTTGTACTCGTCGCACTAAAGATAACAATAACAATGAATACTATGCTACTTCTTCTATTGAGTGACACGACAAAGTAATTAAAAACTAATTAACGAAAATTGTTTTGGTATTTTTGTTTTGTCTTATATGCAGCTCGAACAACGACGGCAACAACAATTTTAACCCTTTTAATTTAAAAATTATTTTTGAATATTATTTCTACTATTAAACTGAATATAACTTAATTTTTTTTAAGTTTACTTAAGCGACAAAGAAAAAAAATATTACATATAAATTTTAAATAAAATATTATTACAAAACCTCCGAATAATTTTTTATTTTTCCAGCAAATTAAATTTAATTAAACGTTTCATATGTTTGCCAAATATAATATAATGATATGTGAATGTACTTTTTTATATTCAAATTGACTTTCAAGTTCACTTTGACTAAAATTGTGATCGATGTTGAGAGGGGTCTCTCAGACCCCATGTGGGGTTAAATTCAGAAAATTGAACTACAAAGAAGACTTATCAGGTGTGTGGCACTGCATTAAAAGCACAAACTTTTTTATTGTCTGCTATTTTTATGGAAAACTTTAATATTTACATATATTTTTACTCCTGACGTTGTTGTTGCCGTTTGCTAAAAATTATATTCAGTGACATTTCGCGGTGCTCGAATTGTGTGTCTTCAACTAAATAAACCTTAAACAGTAAGGTTACTTTTAGTGCAAGATAAACTTGTGCTTTTAGGTTATCTTTTAAAAACTGTATATATATTGAGTATATGTAAATGAGTAAAGTACGATAAATAACGATTAAAATTATTACGATTGTAAAAGTATCAAATTTATTAGTTATTTTAATCAATACAATCTTCAACATATGTATGTATTACAAGCAGTCATGAATTTCGTAGCTTTCAGAATGAAAACGTATTTCATGACTTATGAGAGATGATGATGATGATGAGAAAACTTATCGAATGTCCTTCGATAGTTTCAATAAACATGCACGCACACACACACACACAAACACAGCCAGGTGGCAACCTTGCCAAAAACTATACAAAAATAATAAATAAAAGTTGAAGTAAAAATTTGTGACAGCAACAAAAAGCATAACAGCAGAAAGAAAAATTTCAACATGCAACTCAAGTGTTTCCCGTGGAAAATACAAAACTTTTGACAAGGAATCATTTTCCGACTTTTCGAAGACACGCAATACAAAAACCCACGACTTCTTAACACTCTCATCAACTCTTAAAAAAATGGGTCCCAAAAATAGAAATGAGCAACGAAATGTGCCCTTTAAACACGTTATTTATGAACCTTATGATGAGTTAATAAATATTACATTTAATCCTTGTATAAGGTGGGCCATCGGATTGTTTTTTTTTTTAAATTTAATTATTTTTTCGTTTTAATATAAAATTTTTTTAAATTTTAACTTCTTTAAAGAAAAGCGATTTTCCAAAGCAACCACCCTATACAAACAACAGGTTTGGGGTGGTGACCCTCTGTTTTTGGACTATGCCAGTATTAAATGATCATTGAAATGGAATCGAAAGGAACGAGGAACGAATTCATTCAATTATATTTGCTTTAGTTATTTGATTTGGTTATTTTGTGTAGGTATTTTTACATAATCATATTATGCAAATAAAACAACAATGAAGAAAATTTGTTGTTCTAGAAATAAATGAATCGAAGGGTGGAGGTAAGGCAGGGGTTAAAGCAAGGATGGTTGAATGGATGATTGACTAGAATGGAGCTCATAACAATTTAGCTCGTTGTTTAGTGCGCTTCAGTCGCATCGCGCTAATCGAGTGAACAACAAAACCAATGAATATCTGGAAAGGAAAAATCCTGTCGGAGGTACCATTCGGTCAGGTGTTGATAGTGAGCGGCAAAGTGAAACCGCACCCAAATATGTATGTATACAATTTGTTTTTTTCTAACTTCTTTTATAGAAAATTTAAATTTTTTAATTCAATTTGAAATTTCAAATAGAATCTGTTTTGAGTTAACTGATAAAATTAATTGCAAAAATGAAAGCGAAACGATTTATCTGAAAATTGAAGCCAACTTTCGGGAGAATCAAATCATACGCAGCATGTTTCGCCCCGGCGAAGGTTGCCAACAAAAGGAGATCTCGAAGAACTGGAAGAATGAATGTCCGAAGAATCCTCTGGAACCGGGTAGGAAAAAAGAGATGACCGCGAAATATTGGTGATCAAAATTCACCGAAGAACAATATAGAAAATCATGTGTTGTGGTTGAGATCTTTAAATTATTCTTTACATAATATGATAAAAATCAGAAAACTTAAAGAACTATTTAAGCAATGTTGTTTTTCACTGTACTGTTTAAGATATTGTATAATAAATAATTTTAAAGCATCTTCCAACAGGACAAACTTTTAGCTTTCGCATCGCAGTGCTACAGAGATGCTTCGAAATGTATGTGAACGATAACCTTTATGGATCCTTTGAGTATACGGCATGTCCCAGGGACATCAACTATGCGCTGCTGTATGGAGATTTCGAAAAGATCACCCAGTTCCATCAACGGATGTTGTTTCCGTTGGTGTTTCCCAGATGTTTAATATCCACCGAGAAGATGGCATTTCAAAGCGATGTGCCAAGGAAGTACGAAACAGGTATGAGTACGAATGAGGAGGTGGTACTCATTTAAATGGACCTACTAGGCCAATCTACCAACTGTTGTAGGTACCGTTGTGACTATGGAGTGCATTGCGAAAGGACCTCCAAATACCGAATTCTCGATATGTTTCCAGTGCAACGACACAGGACGTGTGGTGCTCAAGTTCCGGGTAAACTTTGAACGTGCTACCGTCTATCGTTCCTGTCAACGTGAAGATAACAGGTTATTAAATCTCTCATTTAATGGAAAGCCCACTTTTCTTAGTGACATTCTTCTCACATTTCATTTACTTCTCATTTAATGTACTTCATATTTCAGCTTCTCTTCGGATGATGAGGAAACCGATGGCGAGTTCCCTTTTGTACGTGGTAAACTTTTCAAGATTGCTTTTGGACTGAGTGACAAAGCTTTCGTGATCGCTGTCAACGGTCAATACTTCAGCTACTATAATTATCCATTTCGTATGTTTGCCATCTCAACGCTGAAGTGTTTCACCAACAACGTTGGCGACTTTACGGTGAAGAATTTGGAGTATCATTGCGATTCACCGCTTCTGATGCGCGTTGAGCGGCTGTCCATTATTTAGATGGGAAGCCTACATTCAGTATTCTTATTGAAATGGAGTGAAATTTCTGAAAGAAGAGAAAAGTGTAGTGGAACGTAGTCTAATAAATAGTAGTAAATAGTACGTAATATGTACAAAATAAAATAATTAAACATTAAAAAGAAACATTGCTTGCCTTGCCTAAAGAAACATTGACCTTTGATCTTTACAGTTCAATTGTTATTCTGAATTCCACTTTTCCAAGGTTTTAGAAGAAAGTTTAGCAAAACTATTAACTATTTTGCTCATAAAGTGGTCCCTATAACGTGGATTTCTGGATTCATCAATACTGCACTTTTTTCCGACCGAGCAAATGACAGAAAAGGAAGGATGGCTGGAGAGGAAGATAAGGGAGATGGCATCCATTAGTCAGTCGACGGATCCGCCTCACTAGACACCACAGAAACTAGAAAACGCTGTTTGTAAATTTATTTATTTGATCTCATATTCTATTTATTTATTTTATCTCATTTTCACTCAGTTGATATTTATTATCTGATATCAATAATTGAATAGATGATAGACTTAATAGATAATCATCAGCTATGTTAATGTATGTATGTATCATCGTCGTCTATGTCATTATCATTATGAGAATAATCATTATCATATCCACATAATTTCTATTTATTTAAGTTTCGTGTTAAGTATTTATTTTAGGTTGCTAAAAAATTTAAGTTTCTATGTTTTGTGTTCTTTGCTGTTTTGTTACCATATAACATCTAAGTGAATTTTGTTATTTTAAACAATTCATTTAGTTTTGTCTTTAATGAAGATTGTAGTTAGTGTTTCTATTAATATAGTCTAACTTTATTTTTTATTAAGATTAATGTAACTTCATAAAATAATTAAAAATTTCCAATGTTATTAATGTATTAATTAATAGTTTCCAATGTTAATAATGTATTTAAGCAAAACAACAACAAAATTGATATTGCATACACTTCGGTATGCCAACGAGGACGTATTTTTAGGACATTCATAATAATAATAATATTTGTATATGTATGTATAAACGTAGTAGTGTAAATAAGTATGGACGAGACAAGTATATAAGTAAGGATGAAACAGAAAGTGAATCTTTCTTCTTTTTTTCATCTTCTTTTGATAGTTATATTATTCTAATTAGACATAAATATCGAATTTCCAAAGGTTTTCCATTTTTTGTTTGGTTTACGCAGAGTTACTCTTGTTGTTGTAATAATCAACATGGGACGGTGTGAAAATTACAATCAAATCATTGTTTTTATAAACACAAATTCGAGAATATTCGAAGTATATATTATATGTTTGAATTAACCTTGTAATTAAATATTAAATATTTTATTATATTTTTCAAGGTTATTTATTAGAATTGTTCATTATTTTGCTTGTAATTAAGTATCTTGGTATGAATATTGTTTAGTTATACATAATGTGAGTAATTTTCAGTTTAAATAATATATGTACACATGTAATATTTGTTTTTTTACGTATTTGTTTTTGTATTTCCTTTTAATTAAACATTTCTTTGTTTTTAAATACATATTTAAATATTGCAAGGTTTGTTTTATTAGTTATAATTTAGACTTTGGTTGGTTTTGTTAAGTTAACCAAGTTTGGTGTTGGTATATCTAAAAATTGTTTCCATAAATTTAATGCAATACTATCATGCATGTATGCATACGTGTGTCGGTGTATGTGTGTGTGTGTCTGTTGCCTTTATGTATTCGTGTCGGTGTTTCATCGTATAGTATTCTATGTTTAATAAATTCAATTTTATGGCTCGGCAAAGTTTTATAATAATGTATTTTTATAACTTATACATATAATATAGATTTTATGTAATTTATTCTTTCCTCTTAGTTATTAATTCTTTAATTCATATTTCTTTATTATTTTAATAGTTTTAAACATTAAAGACGGCATTTTTTCTGTTTTTCCTAGAAAGTATTATTTCAAAAGAAGAGAAACTTTTTACTTTTAATAAAAATACCTGCAAAATTAGACACAAAATAAAAAATCGGATACGCCGAATTTCCTTGCCGCTCTTTAGTGAGTTACTTGCATTAACGAGTTATTTGATTTATTGCTATGAATAATGGACTTCAAAGATCAATAAAGTACTTCAAATATCAATTCTGGGTTTTTTCTAATATCCTAATGTACGTATTTTTGCTGTTCTAGAAATGCTTTAAATTATGGTGCATGCTAATTTAATAGTTGGTTATTTTTAACTTGAATCCTTTGCTACTTGCTAAAGATGTTTTTTTCTTGTAAACTTTTTCCCTCAACAAGAATAAAAGAGAATTTAAAACAAAAATACTTAAAAAAACTGAAATACTTAGATATTAAGGGGGGGAAATATAAATAAATGGAAACTAAAATAAAAACTCAAAATTAAGTTCAACAACTTTATATAATGGACGTTTTATTGATTTTTTTGTTGTTTTACAAATTAATTAATATAATAAACGTTAATAAATGTTAATATAAAAAACAATGATCGCATTTAATATACCGTGTATAATATTAACTCTGGTTTCTTTTTTGGCTAATAAATAAAACTTTATTAATTAGCAGAATTGAGGAGAGGCACAAGATATCTAATTACTTGTATGTATCAATATATAATTTAAATAAAAACAAAACTGAGTTCAACTTCTGAGAACGAAAGAGAAAATTAGAGATATGTTAAGTTATGTTTGATAATTTTCTACAACTTTGTTGCTTTTTTCCGGTTTACAGATATACTTTTAGGTTAAATATATACCTGTTTGACGACCATCTTGGTTGTATGGTGGCATTAAGCTTATCTTATGCCACGCCTCAATAGCAAACATAAAATACAATTTCATCCCTTTATTTAAATAACAATAAATTAATAATATATTTTATATTAACTAGTTGCCTTTACGGTTTTTTGTTTTATTATTATTAAATTTCTCATTTTTCAACCTCTCAACTCTTGAGTGGTCTTAGACTGACTTCAAGGGTCTTAGAGACCCAAAAGACTTCATTCATTGATTATTAAGTTTTTATTAAACTGTTAGATGCTTTTGTCAGTTTATTCAGAAAAAAATACTTATTTATTGTATTTTCTTTTCCTCTGTAATAGCAGAACATTTTAAATTTAGCTACCAATTTTATGTTTTCATATTATACGTTTTTTTATATTATACTTTTAATCATAACTTTTAAGCAAGATTAATTTGCCTCAACTGCATTTTTTGAAATTATAAATACTTTCAGAAAAAGTGGAATAATTTTTTCTTTCCACTTTTCATATTAATTTCCTCCTTTTCTCCAATTTATTTATGTCATCGAAAATTTTAGAATATTCTTTAATTTGGTTTTTCTTTTTTGATTTTTTCGCATCGTGCGTACAGCGTTTTATAACTTTTTTTACTAAACAAATTTTAACAATTGGTATTTTTTATATAGGAATATAAAACGGATAACGAAAGAAAGAAATCAATTTGTGAGAGATTTTCTAAGAAACTCTCTGTTTATGAAAATTAATTTAATTCTTAAATTTTTTATACAAATAAGATCTTTAAATCGCAACAAATTTCAACGACATCAACCAAAACAAAGTTTTCTCTATTAATACATTTTAAGTAAGTATTTTTAATACTTTTTCTGTTTCGTAGTAATTAATTGTATAAATTAATTCATCCATTGATTATAATTGGATTGGACGTTTAAGTAACAGGCCATTAAATAATAAATTAGTACTGTTTAGTGTTGTTGCTGTGTCAGCCAGTACTTGTGTAATTTTTGCTATAACAACTATATTTATAATAATATTAATATTAATAATAATAATAATTTAAAGAAATACCTATAAAAGTGTTGTATAATTTTAAGCGCATTCTTTTTAAAACCCACCAGAAAGTTCAAAGTTATTTTTAAGGATGTCCGATGAGAAGAAAAGCTGTATTTAAAATACAAAATCTCGTCGTGTGTATTGTCTTTCCTCTACTCCATCCTTGTCCTTCCATATCTCTTCATCAAACTATTTTTATTACTTTTTTCTTTTTCTCCTGGTGAATTTCCCTTTTTCTCCAAGCTTTATAATCTTTGCTTTAACGCGCTTTCCTAAGTTGTTTCGTTCTTAAAACACTTCAATAAATTAATTAACAATTTATAATAATTACAATAAAGCAAATATTATTCCTTTTCTTGATATTATTGTTGGAGTCGGGATGGTGTTATAATAATAGTAATAATAATAATAATAATATTAATAATAGTAACATATTCATACATTGTTAACTTAAGAAAACATCGCAGAATAATGCAATATTTTGCATTTTACAACTTAAGTAACGTATAAACTAAAGCTAAAAGTTTACGCTGCACGCTGATTTTATGTTAGAATGGATTCTGATTGTTTGTTCCCGTTGAGTTGCGTGCAGAGCTGCGTGTTGAGAATGAAAGCTTGCCACTGGTTCCACGTTGAGGTGGCATCGGACGACGCACATGACGCATTTCGCTGTATTTGAAGAATGAGCAAAACGGAAAAAGAAACAAATAGAGAATTTAATTAGTTCTTATTTGATACTAAAAAACAATTTTGTTATACAATATAATTCACAAACAAAAATTAGTAAATTAGTAAAACAAAAAATGAAAGGCTAAGCAGCAATAAGTTTAGTTGTGATCTAAAGTAGGGGCCGGCACATTGTTATTGTGTGTTCGATGCGGTTAAACGCAGTTTATCGAGGTGCTGAGTTCTCTGTCTAACTGACAGGCTAATTAAACAAACGCAACGAAAAGCTAGCTTATATAGATCAGCAGAACACTAAATAAAATTGAATAAATAAAAAAATGCAAGCAGAACGAATGAATTGAATTTCTTACCAATCAAAATGCGGGATATAAAAGAAAAAACGTTAACGTGGATCATGTGCAACCAAGCAAAACCAATGCGTTAAATTACTGGTGATGACGATGAAGAGTAGAGGGAGAGGTAGAGAAAGGCGGGGCCGGGGATAAGAATGAAACAGAAAGAAAACTTCAAACTGAGTTGAATTGAATAGGAACAAAATGCATAACACCACCAAATGCACAAAATATAAAACAAATCGGGGGCAACAACTTTGAGTTTGTTAAGATTGAAGGATAAAATTCACTCGATTTTCATTCGTAGTTTAAAGCTAGAAACGCAGGTGGTTTCGGTGCGCGAAGGTACTCAACGAACGAACAAATGGTACACTAGACATCTAGCGAAATAACCCACCGATCCATCTCCATTTCCTCTAAGCGCTGTGTGAGCGCCAGCTTCTGTTGCACAGCAAGTCTTAATAATTGATTCAGTGTCTTCTTTTCCTCCTCGGCAGCTTCCAGCTGACGATTGAGATCATCCACCTGTGTGACGTACTCCTCGCATCGTGCGGCGAACATGGCGCGCAGACCTAAAACATTGAGAAGAAGATGGTAACTGTAACTGAGTACGCTTTATTTCCAAACGGGAGTAGGAGCAGGATAATGAATTTCGACATACTGGAGAAGGTTGCCGCATCCTCCTTGAGGATCTTCAGTTCGTTTCTCAGCTTGGACATGGTTTCGCTGACGACCGTCTTTTCGTTTTCGTACTTGGACTTGAGATTAGTTAGGGCCACTTCGGCGGTCTGTTTGTTGGATTTCAGCACTGTACGCAGTGTAGCGATCTGCTCTCGTTTGGTCGAGAGCAAGCTCTTGAGTTTGATGATTTGCTCTTGCAGCTCCTCGACTTCTTCGCGATTGTATTTGTCTGTTCGGAAGAGAGGAAAGTAATTTTAAATTATATTCTTCTTTTATATCTACGACGAACGTACCTTCGCTGACATCGCCACGCATTTTATGCTTGTTCAACTCAATCGAGTGCTCCACCGCAGTCTTGAGATGCTTGATTTGATCGCTTACGGTGTCGACGTATTTCTTGATCTCCACTGAATCGGCCAATCCTTGCAGATCCTCGACTATTTGCGCGCGCGAAGTGAAGATGTCGGACCTGAATTGCGATTGAATGGCGCTGAGCGAATCATTTTCAAAGCTACGAAAAAGAAGGATACAAGTTGAGTGGAAGAGAAGACTAAGCTTTAAGATAGTTGAAATAGAACGTAGTTGTAATATTACACCTTAAGTTTAAAATCTATCGAGTTAATATCTTTATGCAAAGATTATTTATAATCATTGTCTACGTGTTTTCTAAGTATAATTTTAATTAGGATCTCACACCTTACCTCATGTCATCACTCTTATGATCGAGCAGTACGCGCGTCGGCACATCACCGTTAACCGTGCACACCAAATGGTACAACTGTGCCAAATCATCGCTCAATGCAACGAGCGTAGAACGAGCCGAGCCCAAACTCTGGCCCGCGTTCTGTGAAATGTTTGTCAGCGTCTTAACATCGCTCTGCAGATCGAGTGACTTCTGTTCGGTGGACAGCAGTTTGTTCTTCAGGTTGGTGATTTCATTGCGCAGCGTGGTCATAGCATCCGTGTAGTTGAGTCCCTTTTGCAGCTCAATCAAATCATTTTTGAGACCATCGATCTCCTTGGACGAGAGCGTGAACCAGCTCGCGTATTGTGACAAAGCGTCATGCAGCTGTAGCTTGAGTTTCTCTTCGTCGGCTTGATTTTTAGCTGGTGATGGCGCACCCTTGGAATCCTCTGCTTTAGCATCGATCTGTTTCTTCAATTGAACGAGCGCATCAACGTGCGCCGCCAGCAGAGCCAAACGTGCCATAAAGTTTTGCAGTTCGTTCTGAGACTTGTCGAGATTTGTTTGAGCTTCGCGTAAATTGGCCGTAAGATGAGTCTTTTCGCTCTCCATCGATTCCAGCTGTTTCTCAAGTTTCTTGAGTTCATTCAGATGGATTTCGGAGAAAAGATCACACTTGGTGCCATCGGGTGATTTCAGTTCGGTGGTCAAATCAGCTTCGAGCCGTTTGAGCGCCAGATTCTCTTCTTCACCATCGCTATTGGTGCTCGTATTGTCATCCATGTTGCGAATACTGTAGGCTAAATTGCTGATGTGGTACATCGATTCGCGGTTTAAATGACCATCGAGCTCCTTCTTCAGCGCGTACTTCGTTTCACGTTCACCCTGATGTGTAAAGCGTTTTATAGAAATTGGCTATTCTTAATTTTTAAGAAACTATTTACCTGTAGAGCTTCCAGCGCCTCTTCCATTTGTTTTTCGGCGATTTTTTTCAAGTTGGTCAGCTCGTCTACTTGAGAATTGAACAGCTCCACCTCTTCGGTAAGCCGACGGATCTCATGTTTGGCACCCTCAAATTCAACCTGAAATTAATGAATATTAAATAAATGAAAGGAGCAACATTTATTATTTTGTGTTTAAAAGAGAAAACAGACCTATTTTTAAATTATTTTTATAGTGCTCCTAGAAAAACTTTCTTTTTTAAATTTATACAATTTTTAAATTGCATCCCATTTGAGGACGTATTTACTCAAAGCTTTCATCTTCTTACCTGTGAACTACGTAAGCTTGACACCTGCTTCTGCAATGATATGTTTTCCTCCTCAAGTTCTGAGTACTCAGTCAGCATGCGTGTCTCACGGAATTTCAGATCTTTCAGCTCGGCTTTGAGACGCAATTTTTCCGCCTCGTTGTCGGACTTGTCACGGCCGATGTCCGAATTTTCTTGCAGTAAGCGATCGAGTTCGTTGCGAACGCGTTCCAATTCGTGACGTAATTGTTTGACTTCATTTTCTAAATCGATAATGTGTAAATTTAAAGATGTCTCAATGGCGGCAGATTCGTTCAGCAGCGTCTCCTCCTGCTCGATGCCCGTTTTATTGGTGACTTTTTGTGATGTTTGGAATTTGGCGAGAGCCTGAAAAAATTCGAAAAAAAAAGAATTCGAAAAATAAGACCAAGATTGATACAAAAGAAAAATAAAGAGGAAATTGTTTTTAAAACGATTTATCTTTTTGTGTAATAAGTAAAAAACCGATCTGGCTTCATGTTGAAATGATATACACGCACTCCAAAAATACATCCAGTTACATTAAAAAGAAACAAAAGTTAATCCAAGGGCAAAACCAACCTAAAAAAAAAACAACTACAGTCGCTGCCTTTGTTATTCAGCGGAAATGTTAAGAGAATGAAAAACACAACGTATTTATGTATCCTCTGGATGAATTTATTCTAGAGTCAGAGTCAGTCGGCAGGTCGGGACAAAACGGAGAACACAAAACGGAGAATCGGGGAGATCCACGGATTCGCTTGATGGCGCTGCTGCCGGAGGAATGAATAAAAAAACGTTTTCATTGCAAAGCAACACTTTTTTATAAATCGCTGAATTTATTTCAAGGGGTGAACGTTATTTTCTCCTTTAAGTCGGTCTCGCTGTCTGTCTTTTTTATTGGATTCTTTTTATAGCTCACTAAACGTGGTTCTGAAAAAAGAACCATCTCATTCCGAATGTACGTATACATAAAGTACATAAATATGTCTATGACTACAAATTAACAATAAAAACGCGGTCCGCATTTTAAAAAAACCTCAATCCAAATACTGGCTACCAGAACGAAGATTGAATGGCTATCATCATGGTGATGATTAGAAGGGTGCGGCGGTGGTGGCGTGTCAGCCACACCCTTCCACACAGCTCCGGGCGCAAACGGAAGCAATTGTCAGTCAAATGTAGGTGTGACAACAACAACAACAGCAACACTTGGCTAACTGCAAAGCGAGGGGTGACTGACTGTCAAAGGATGGCTTCGAAAAATCCCAGAAAAATTCATTGACCAAGTAGTGCTTTTATTTCCTTAAATCGTTGGACAGAAGGTGGTGGTGGTTCCAGGCAAAGAGAGGAGGGTGGATTTCCTCTTCGCTCTGAGAAACATGCAACTTTGATGTGAAGAAGCTTAACGTCGCATGCAAGCGTTTAGCTCCTGATGACGATTATGACAACAATAATGATGGATGATGATGACAATGATGATGATTAGTTAGTTAAACGGAGACTAATTTTATTAATCGGTGAACAGCAACAACAGCACTTAACAGAAGGGGGTGTGGCAAGGATTGTGAGTGTGTCTTCAATCTTTGAATTTGTTGGGTCCAGTTTTTTTTTGTCATGAGATTTAATAAATATATAATTATGTATAATATATTTAATAATTTTCTTCAATTTTAGTTTTTTAAGTGTATTTTTAAGTTACACAATTTTTCTTGGTTACATTTTTGATATAACAACAACAAACATTTGTTTAAAGAGTCTGCTTTCGATTTGTACAGGAAGTGAATGAAAAACGAAAAGCAATGATGAATGATGCTTCACTTTGTAATTCCTTACCCTTGCATTGTATGCGTTGGCAGTGAAAAATGTGGTTTATTTTCATGCTTTAATGACAGTGTTGCCACCAATAAAAAAATTGAAAAAATCATTTTCTCTAGACGCTAATTCTTGAGTGCTTTGGATGTGTTAAGTGTTTACTTAGTGAAATTCAAAAGAGGTTTGAGTCTCTTTCTAAAGACCAGTCTGAGTCTTTTGTGGTGTTTTCATGTTATCTACCCACTCAGTTGGATAATATATTCGATAAAAAACTCAACATTTTGATGCCGTGCTTTGGAGAACAAAATATTCAGTTATAGTAACTTATCACTTACGAGTATGTATATTATTGTTGCTATCTAATCACGATAGATACAATACTTAAAAATAAAGTCACATAAAAGAATTTGCATTCAGAATACAGGTACAGATACAGAAAGAAACAAGGAAGAAAGAGAGGAGGTCTACTCTAAAAACTAACCAATAAAAATGGCTACTAAAAAAGAATGTAGTGGCAACATATGCTACTCAGCAATCATGGCGTTCTTATTTGGCGCCATTTCAGTTAACGCTTCATAAAACGTACCGAATCAACGTCTACAATGAAAACCCGAGACCATAACTGAAGCCATTATATATATTAGTACGTATACATATATGTACATAAGTATGTATATACGAGTATATTTAAGTTTATTAATTTCTCTTCAAAGGATATTTAATTTTATTTTCTCTCCAGAGAGAAGTTAATCTTGCGGAATTCATTACTGCGGAATTTTAATACGATTAATTTAAGCAACTAAAGAAACGGGCGATGATGAGCTGAGGCTTGTTGTGGGGTTTTACAGGGTACTCATCGGCCACTGTTGGCAGGATGGAAAGTCATTACCAGTGCCGATTACTGGAGATTCGGAAGAGGAAGAGACGATTCATCATCTGTTAACCAAAGCAAAGGAATTTAAATCATACGATGACATCAATCTATTAAACTACATATGTATAAACATGTCTACATAGTTTCCATATCCTGGAAACAACATACTCGTGCATACATACGTATATGTCTTGTACTACTACATATTGTATATGTACCGTATATGTACCTCCCCGCATTCAACAACCGGAGTCAACAACCAACCAGTGTTGCCTTGAAATCCGAGAAAAATCCATTGTAACAGCAATTAATATTCAATGCTTTGAGCACCAAACAGCATATCCTGACATCCGGTGCCTCAAGGACATTTTGACATCTTTAAACTCACGACTAACTGCAGTTACAAGGAACACAACAACTATACAAGAATTACGCTCCTTGTTGACTATGAACAATAGTAACAATTGTTGTTGTTAAATTGAGATGTAAATCGTAATTAAAATTACAACAACAGCACTTTCGCGATGCAAAACATGCTTTGGTACCGGAAAATCTATTCATTACTTTGTCTTATTGTGGTTGTTGTTGTCAGTTAAGTTGGCACTGCATGGAATCTACTCTATTCTATAATACTTTCACCTCTTATCACCCTTCAACCAGCATCTGCGGTCTTTTCGTTGGTTGCCTTTATTGTCAGCGCATATTTTTCAGCTCTTTCGCTGAGATTTAATGTTAATTTGAAAATCACAGAAAATGCAGTCCGGAAAACTCTGGGCTCAGCATAACGACCGAAATGGGAGCAACTGAATCAAAATAAGACAGAGAGAGAAACAGAGAGAGGAGAGAAACAGAGAGAGGAGAGAAAGAGAGAGAGAAAGAGAGAAGTGAGTGGAGAGATGAAAGAGTGCAAAAGCTTGAATTAAGCAATAAAAGAATTGAAATAAAACTTAAAGACATAAAAAAAATAATTAAAAGAAATATTATTTTAAAATTTCGCTGAACATGAATGAAAATCCCAACACTTAAATCTCAGAGAGACCAAGCGGAAGAGAGAGAGAGAGATAGATAGATAGCGAAAGTTGTTAGTGAGAGGGAAAAGAATAGGGTAATGAGTGAGAAAGAAAGCTTAAAAATAAACACGATAAACATTTCCTGAAAAACATAATTGAGGCTTAAATTATTTACTGAACAATGGGCTGGAAGGCCAAAGAATGGTGTACCTTGGGTGCGGTTTTTACAATAAGCTTTTCAAATAAAAGACTTTCGTCAAATAAATGGAACGAACGGTTGTGGATGTCTTCAATTCTTCGAAAAATAGAAAAGGATTTATAACTACACCTTACGAGTATTATTTCTCGATCCTTTTCATCAGTGTACCAGCTTTTAGATAATTAATTGAAATTTAGAGTAGTTAAAATTTCGGACATGTTCTTAGTACCGATGAATAAAGACTGCAAAGACGACTTTTACTAATTGAATATATGTATTTAAGTCGAATGTATGTCTTAAACTCTCTTAAGCACTCACCTATTTATTTTACTTCTAAATTATGTCATCCCTTGTTTTATGAATTTCATTCTGTTACGTTTTCAACATTTAAGAAAACAAATTGGTCCCATGTCACCATGGCAACACTCTGGCACACTTTGAAAAAAAACCGAGACTTTAAATACTTTGGAGAAAATGGAAGGACTCTACGATAAGCTAACGTACATAAGTACAGTTGAACCTCGATTAACCGGACCTCCATCTTGTTTAAAATAAATAACAATAATAATTCAGGATAAAAGATTTTTGATTCAAGATATAACTAGCTAAAAATAAAATTCAATGAAACTTAGCACTAGACTAAGTATCAGTGAGTCATGAGCTAAGCCAACTTGCAATGTATTAGATGTAACAGAGCTCAGGTATTATATTAACTAAAACCTAAGCGTAAACCCTTAATTAAGATTTAAAAAGTGCGACATTTATAAAACGATTACGTCTTTTTAAAGACTATACACATTGAGAGCTCTTAAAAAAATTTAAAGACTCTTCAAATGAATGATGACAAGACGAGAGAGAGTGGTGAGAGAAAAATTTAATTAACTAGAGTAAATATTAACACAAAAGTACGCTTTACGCTTACGGTTACGTTCACAAAAGGCAAGTTTAATGCACTTTTAACTAAACAACGGTGCTGAACTAAAACTAAAACAGTGAATACAACGACAAAAACAAAAAGAGAGCCCACAAAATTTGTGGCACAAATTTACGTAAGTGTGAGGAGCTGAAGGGTTGGTGCATCGTATACCTAAAAAGCAGGGGGAAAAAATTTCTACTCATCGCAGAGTCGAGAACTTTGGTGTCTATGCTTTGAGTAATAGCAGATTACCTTCATTATTATAAGGTCGTAGGTGGAGACGGATAGAGAGAGAGAAAAGAGAAAGCGAGAGAGAGAGAGAGAAAGAGAAGAAAGGAATACACAGAAGCACACAAAACAAAATATTATAGAACCATCCTCAAAAGCGCACCAGGTCGTCTGATCTGGCGCTACAAAAGAGGGTGGCATGGGTGCCAAATCGTTTATTTAGACTAGTGACATGTGACGTCGATGGTTTTATGACAACGCTCAGTGGTGTAGATTTTGGGCTCTGTAGACATTCAGTTTCGACAGCTAACTAGTGTTATTTCAACAAACAGATGTCGGCAGGTTTATTGATGGTCGTGTAGCCATGACTGAGTGAGTGCAAAAGAGTGGATACAAGAGAGTGGTTGTGCCACAAAGATTTTAGCTTTATGAGCCGCCAGCATGCAACCATCACATTTACCGGGAATTAGGCACATCAGACACTGGTTTAGGTTGTTGTGGGCAGGTTGTCGAGGCAGAGGGAGCTCTTTTATTTATGGTGTTAATAACGGGGAAACTGTTTTTAAGGCACCAACGTCAAGAGCGGATCAGCTAATTTTAGATGACATTGAAAATTTATAGAGCAAGTTTTTGTATGCATTGAAAATTTATAAAGTTAAACTCTAGTTAACAGGTTTCAGGATAATTGAAATATTTTAGGAATATATTTTCAATCATTTTAATAAACTATATGTTTGTATATACTTTTTAAATTGCAGTATTTTAATTTCATTGTAAATTTTAAAACTATTTGCATTTCCTTCAACAGAACTGCTTACTTTTGTGAATGTTGCCGAAAGAAGAATTTCTCAGCAATAAAGAAACTTTGCATGAACAACAAAACCTGTAGTGTACGAAAGAACATGCGTCGTCCGTCACTCTCAATCATCATCGTCATCATAATCACCATCATGATGATCTTCATTCTCCTCCTCCTCGCTCCCAACCACTATAAAGACGCCAACCCCTATCAAGACTTTCGCACAAGTTTATTTACAGACGAACTAACTACTGAACTGTAATAAAACTGAATGGAAAGAAGAATTAAACTGCAACAAAATGAGAAACAAAAGAGTTCCGTTGCTTTGGGGGTCATAAGAAACAATGTTGAATGCAACATAGTGACGTATGTAGTTGTGAAAAGGAATATTTTATATATAAAAAGGAATTATACAATATAAACTGAGCAACGTTGTGGAAGGCGTAAATTCACACTTAATACACACAGACTCGGTTAGTAAAGCCATTAAATTGAATAAAGTGAGTATATTTTGAAAGTTTAACTCAAGTTAAGTGAACATAATTAGAAAGAATTGAAGATGTACAGATTACTTACATAGTTATTTAATGGGCAAGTAATCATAGCAAAATGCATGGAACATGTTGCAGAATGTAAAGAGTGTAACTTTTTAAATAATATTCGTAAAATTGGATCATTTATTATTGTGCAATTGTGAAAATACTTAGTTTTCAGGCAGCAAGAAGCTTTTTATAACCCTATTTTTAAAAAAGCAAGAGTCGAAATAAACGAAAAAGAAGTAAACATTTTGGTATCTTAAAATTATATGCAAATTCAATATTATTCTCATGACAGGAATTTTCACAGATGTTGTACTGTGAGACTGTAAAAAACCAAGAAGAAAACAGATGTTGTAATTGCAATTGCAATTGTAGTAACAACAATAACAGTTACAAAGCTATAATAATAACAATAACAATAAAAGGCGAATACAGACAACTTGTAGCCCGTCAATGCTGCAAAAAAAATCAAACTTATCGAGCTTAAGTGGAGAGGAGGGAGGGAGGCGGAGGTGGAGTGGTGTTTGTTAGTAGGTAGGGTTACTATAAAGGGTAAATATGTCACTTGAACACAGACAGAAAGGGCTCCAGTACAAGCAGTAGCAACAATTGTAAATGCCGCAGCAATATATTTTGTACCCTGCACGATGCAGCCAAGTCAAATACAGGGTCAAATGTAAGTAGTCTGTCTACCCGGCAGCAGGTGCTTAAATGAAAATGAATGGAATGGCACAAAGCGGTTCAGTTTCTCAGTTGGTGCTGCTCCATCCGACCAGACCAGACCAGAGCAGACCATTGGACGCCATTGAGGCTTTGAATCCATGTCGAAGCTTACCACACTACCAACCAGCAAGCGAATGTAATGTATTCCATCGCTTTGTAGCATGTATTTTGTTTTTTGCGTATGTACAGGAGAAGTGCACCGTTATGCGTGTTGAGGGAGGCCAACGATTGTGCAACAGCATTTTTTTTCATCCCACTTTACTGGACATCACTGGAAAGAGTTGTACAAAGGCTCACAGCTACAGGAGCAACCACAAGCATAGCAACAATGACAACAGCGGCAACAAATAGTGCTTTTGTTTTGAAAATGGTCTGTATTGATGATGATGATGATGTAGTTGGGAGGAGAGAAAGAGACGGCTTACATTGTACATATATACTCACATACATTCATACATACATTTGATTCATGTGTGCTGTATGTGGATGGTACCATTTCAATTGCGACTATACTCGTAGTGTTGTTGCTCGCTTGCAGAGTGGCTCCAAGAGAATTTAACGAAGCAGGCAAATTTATTTGATACAATTTTTGATTAGTTTATTAGAAGAGTTTGATTGATGTAACAAAGG
This sequence comes from Myopa testacea, assembly GCA_949629155.1. NCBI lineage: Eukaryota > Metazoa > Arthropoda > Insecta > Diptera > Conopidae > Myopa > Myopa testacea. The sequence continues at coordinate 45,397,644 of OX451347.1, forward strand.
CTTTATTTACACAGTGTTTCCACTTAATGAGGCCAGCAAACCTAAATTGCACGATCGATTGAGTCATTCCATGAAGCGTATAATTTGCAATTTTAAACCAGGAAAATAGTTCGATTACATTTTCATAGAATCAAATAAATAAAGAATAAACAACTATTGACTTTAAAGGAAAAGCTGATTATTATCACTCTGGCTTTCGTCCTCATTATTAGTTTATTATTTACTGTTTATTGTTTATTTATTAAATTACAATTAATCAATCTACATTCCACGCCCCGTACAATCCCTTGCAATCCATCTGTGAATATCCTTGATTGTTTAAATTTGCTTAACTTTTATGATTTGTACTCGTTTATATCAGGTGAGGGTGCTGCAGGTACTCGCGACGTTTGCTTTTATATCGACTTCCGTTTCCGTAGTTATTGTTGTTTGTATTTCCATTGATAAAGTTGTACTAATTTCATTACTCAAGGAAAAACGACTGTAAAATGGATTCTACTTTTTTGCGTTCAGAACGAAGAAGTTGACCAGACAAATATGCTAATTAAAACTTTATTCATTATTGTGCGAGTCTCGTTGAAGTTGCAATGAGATTTTAAAAACTTTAGTTTATTGCAACAAACACAAACACATACACCCATACATACACGAAGAAAGTACGGTGGATAATCGATTGTAAGCGGACTGTGGAAACAACAATATCGAAATTGGCATTCAAAATGATGCCAGTTTGAGCCAAATTTTTGGCACAAGTGAGTGCCTGAGTTGTAACCTTTGATCTTTATAAACTATGTATGTAAAATATAAAAAGTGCCTCACTCTCTGTTTATTGATCCTTAAAATGCAGTTAAATATAACGGTAAAAATAGATGCCAAAAATTGTATCTGCAGCATACTTCAGACTATTCTATTAGAAGTATAAAGTCTCCAAACCAAACTTGACACAGGATGACGGAAAACAACAACAATTCATTTCAGTATTTTATCATCAGTACTATTATAACCACCTTCATCATTTTTATTCTCATCTTGATCATGATTATTCATCATAATTCTCTAATATAATTCCCTAAACAAAAACCTGATAGTTATTATAATTTAATTCTACTTTTTAGCTTTATGTATGTACAGAAATTTTCATCATCACAAAAAATTCAAAATAGTTACATGTTAACATTTATTTATAGTTTTATTATTCACATCGTGTTTTATTATATTATGTTTTGTGTTTAACAGTCAAGTGCGGCATGTTTGTGAGGCTTTATATTTAAATCACAAATCACACATGACTGCAACATGAATCCCTATGAATTCCTTGCATATCCCTACATGACTGCTCATGAACAGATAATCAAATGCAGATGAACTGGTTAACTATCTATTGATTAGTTAGTAGATATTTCATGTTAATATTAAATGAAATGGTGTATTTTACCCAATTCTGACACCGTTTCGCAGACAGCCCTAAATAGTATCATTCTGAGAGTTCAATGAGTTCAAATGAATAATAAATCGATATTCTTGAAACAACAACTCAATACGATGTAATGAAATATTTGTTGTCTGTGCTCGGGTTACTTATCTTGAAACATTATTAATATTGCTTGTGGATTTAAGCTGTTAAGTACAATAGATATACAGAAACAAGATCATCATGATACCCACTTCGAAGAATTGCATCGAGTCACATGATTCATGAGACGTCACTTTTGAAGTGTGTGTGCGATATGTTTATATTATATGTTTCTTAGTGGAGAAATATAGGGAGTTACATGAAAAACTATTAATACAAAATATTGCTACTAAGTATAACTATAAATATCACTTATAGTGCTCTTCATTCATTTGACTGGGTATGGGAAAAATAATACAAGATGAGAGTTACATGGTGCTTGTGAGAGTGTGGAGTCGAGAGCCAAATATTTAAACTTTAAATTTTAAAGTAGTAAAATATTAGTAAAAAATATTTGAAAATATATTTGATAGTAGTTGTAGTAGTCAAAGACAGGTGCTGAAGCCATAGTTAAAAATGTATAAATACGATTAAAACACTGAAACTGTAGTAAATGTAGTACATTGTACGATAAGCAGCAACAACTATAATATAAATTCTGCTGTTCAAGAATATTTCAAAAAGAAAATACAAGTGTTGCTTGTTTGTTGCATTAGGATTAAATTTATTGCGTAAGCAAGTTTAATATAACTCAGAATTTTTATTAAAATTTTCGCCGCTTTAAAGTTCAAAAAGATCGTAAAGCAAGAAAACTTTTCTGGGGACAGGGGGACACATTCTAATTACGTAAGATTCTCTGGGCCCAAATCTTCAAATGTATATCTATCTCATTCTCTCTCAATTTGCACACATTTAATGAGGTTATGAATCTGGCAATTTTTATTAAAAGATATCACCTCAGGGTTTGTTTCCTGGGCTCTGCCTGTCTGCCTGCATGTCTGATTGCCGGCCTGCCTGCCTGCCTGCCCGCCTGTCTCTCAGTTAGCTACGATAAGTTGCTCAATCTAAACTGGCTAATTTAATGTCAAATTTAATGAATTCTGCTTTAGCAAAAGGGTAGCAGGAATCCACTTTTGTCCTTTTGCTTCTTCTTCTTCTTCTTACCCTTCTGACATTTTTTAAGACTGCTGCTGTGGCACGGCACATTCTGGCCATCATCTCCATCATAATTTCTGGTGGAAATTTCGAAAAGTGGAAGGAAATTGAAAATCTGTGAGAAAATTATTAACATGATTTACATTTCTTCTCACCTGTCTGTCTGTCACAGGATAAGTGCCACGAGCAACGTCACTTCGTTAACTCAATTCTAATAGAGGGTGTCAAGTGACGGAGAGGACTAACAGAGAAGGAGGGTTGGAGGGATATTTTTTGCAACAGTAACGAGGGCGAAATTATAACAGATGATTTTCGAGTGGTTGTTAGTTGAAGATTACTTTTTCGGTAGAAGATGAGGAAGAAGTGTAGTCCACCGGACCGGTGATATTCATGCAGGCATGATGCTCGAAATGAGGAAAGCAGATCATTCATGATTGAAGAGAATAATTCAACAGAAAAAACCACAATAATAACCACTAATAAAAAAGCAAAATATCGTATAATAGAAAAAGAAAACTCAAAAAACTCAACCAATTTATTACTGTAACTAAGTATATGTTATAACGGTTGGTTTCTATTCTTCTTTTTGTGACTTATACTACACCATGAACAAATACTTTATATTTCACTTCGATACTATCGACCGATATCGGCGATATTTTTCCAATTAACAAAAATATGTCAGCGATTCGAACAAAATTTGAACAGGAAGAATATTTGTTCCTTATACGGACATACATACAAACATCGTGTCGAAGGGAAGTAATAAAAACAAGACTGAGGAAATTTGAAAATGTTCTATAACAACAACGACAACAACAAAAACATATTGCAACAACTCGCTCAGGAATCGATACAAAAAGAAAAAACATTAAAACGAACACAATTTTAATTGAATTGATGAATCGATTCGCGAACCACTCCGATAGAAAATCGTTCAATAGAAAAACCGCTGAAAAAGGAAAGGGATCAATTTACAAAAACAAAAAACCAAACAGAAATACGAAAAAACAGAAATAAAAATAAAATTCAAAAGGAAAATAAACTGGGAAGTAAGACGAGTGCGAATTGCGGATATCGTGGCAGAAAATTTGAAGCACTTTCGAAGTATTGTATTATTTTTTAATATACTTAAACACTTCGAAGCTGACTAAATTAATGAAAGTTAAGGAAATATAAGTGCATACTTATATTCTGTGAAAATTATGTATTAGAATTTGAAAAAGCTATAAAACAGTTAAAAAAAATTAATGATATGGGTAAATAATCTTTCTAATACCTATTTATAAATATTTATACATTAAATAAGTATATTAATATATTTATTATATGTATAATATTATATATAATACAGATATATTATATAAGATATAAAGTACATGTAACGTTGGTATTATTATTGGCTTTATTATGAAACAATAAATTAAACCTAAGTTAATATGTAAAAACACCAAATTAGTTTAACAGACAGACTGCGGACAGCAAACAAACAGGCAGACAGACAGACTAAAGGCTAAATCGACTGAAACGGTGACACTGATCAAGAATATATACGTATATACTTTTCTATACCTGAAGGAAAGTCTTAAAACACACTTTCACTACCGGATGTAGGGTATAAAAATATACACACTATATACCTATAATTTTTTTTTTCATTGTCAGCGGTAGTCAACATTCTAGTGTTTATTGTAGAAATAGAAAATAAAACTTCAATATTAAGTACAAAATAAAAAAATCCATATACCTATGATTGATTATATGCCAAAAGTGGAAAAAAGCAGCAAGTTTTTGTTGTTGTTGTTTTTATAGTGATGCACCAACAACACAGGGACGCTAATCGTACGTGAGCGCCTTTTTACCGCAAAATATACGTAGCATGAATGAGTCGCTTCAAACCCATTGAGCAGTTTTTGATGAATCATCAAAGAAACGGTTACGTGTTGTTGTTTTTGTTGAATGCAACATCTTTTAAAAAAAATTAAGTACACTATATAAGACCTCGAGTTATTAGAGTACACTAATAAAGTACTATACAGTATCTCTACATTTATGTGAAAAAATCATGTATATACAATAAAATAAAATAGTTAATAATAAAATGAAAAAAAAAATTAAATGACAAAAATACAAAATTAACTAAAACCAAATAAGAAGAATACCGTGAAAGCCGGTTATAGCGACATTGAAGGGACCCAGAAAATGCAGTCGTTATACCCGGATGTCGGTGTATCAGGTAGCGGTGGATAAAAAGCATAAAATTAATATAAATACAAAAAGTAACCATTATTACATGTACGAGTATGTAGTTTTATTACCTTGACAATCATAAAAAAAGAAATTTACATAACATAAAAATAAAAAAGACTGGAACAAAAAAATAAAAATTAGTAAACAAAATGTACGCATTTTTAATCTATATTTAAATAAACTTTAACTAATTCATTTAACTATCATATATTTAAGAAGTTTGCAGTTATTAAGGAAGTTGTTAAAATCTGAAAAATACGAGTAGATGTTGTACAGCAGAGGGGAATAATTTAATCTGTCTTGAAAAAGAATATAAATATTTATTAACGAAATTCCAATTCCTGATGTTGCTGGCATAAAATCGTGTTTTTTATTCTTCTTGGCAAAATTCACACCACGTGATTGCTTCTTTGCACATTAGCAGTGTAAAGTCGTTATTGCTGATGTTTTTGCTTTTGCTTCAACGTTTAAACTGCTTGGCTTATTTGGCTGTTAAGTTGGTTAGTTGGCAATTTTTTTATAAAGCAGTAAGCTTGTAACGAACAGCCAATGTCATTACTAAGCCGCCAGTTCCAGTTCTCTCCGCAGTTTCTCTCACTCGTTCGTTCTCTCACTCGTTGGTTGACTTCCAAAAAAAACAATACTAATTTCTTTGTTCTCTTTCCTAATTCCGTTGTTCGCTTGTTAACCTTGAAGCCAATAGCTAAGTTTGCCAATTCGTTTTCTTGTAAAATCAGTCGCATCGAAATAGTCAGCCAGCGAGGGAGAGAAAACTGCGGTGAGTGTTCACGTATACGTACATACATATTTGTCTTTATAACGTTCTTTGTAATATCTTTGTAATCATATTGTGCATATTTAGAATAAACTCATCAACTCATCAATATCATCGTCATTATCGTTAAATCGCAGTATCCCTCGCCGAGGTGCGGCCACATTTATTCGCAGTTTTACGGCGTCTTACGGTGCCTGCCTAACTGTGCCTTTCATATATATGACCATCGTCATATATATTGCCGTTTTATTATAGCTGTACACATATATTGCTGGGTTGCACGTGATATCGATGGAAAGATCGCCGCCACGAAAGAGTTCACGACTAATAGGGCTCCAGGTAAGCCAAGCAAACCAGCGAAACGCTGCTTCTCCCGTCGCAGCGCAAATTAATGCTGCTTCTGCCGCCGCAGCACAAACAAGCGCTGCTTCTGCCGCCGCAGCGCAAATTAATGCTGCTTCCGCCGCCGCAGCACAAACAAGCGCTGCTTCTGCCGCCGCAGCACAAACAAGCGCTGCTTCTGCCGCCGCAGCGCAAATTAATGCTGCCTCCGCCGCCGCAGCACAAACAAGCGCTGCCTCTGCCGCCGCAGCGCACCGAAACGCTGCTTCTGCCGCCGCAGCGCAAATTAATGCTGCTTCTGTCGCCGCAGCGCAACAAAACGCTGCTTCTGCCGCCGCGGCGCAAATGAATGCTGCTTCTGTCGCCGCAGCGCAACAAAACGCTGCTTCTGCCGCCGCAGCGCAAATTAATGCTGCTTCTGTCGCCGCAGCGCCACAAAACGCTGCTTCTGCCGCCGCAGCGCAAATTAATGCTGCTTCTATCGCCGCAGCGCAGCAAACCGCTGCTTCTGTCGCCGCAGCGCAACAAAATGCTGCTTCTGTCGCTGCAGCGCAGCAAAACGCCGCGTTAATAGAAATTCAAAAACAGCTTGCTCTAATGCAGGCTGAGCTTCGGCTTACTGCAGAAAGGCTATCAATGTCAGAGCTTGAATGCAGAAGCCTTAAGTCAGCCTTCAACCTTCAGCCTTCAGCCAACAACCCAACAGTAATATCGCCAGCGTCGCATGAGACACTCAACCTGGGATCCTTTGTGCAGGCGTCACCAAATGCGCCATCTACCACTGGAGTCTGTTCAGCTGCACAACGTGCCCAGCCGAACACACCGAACTTATCATTCACGCCCGTTAGTGTAGTGTTGCCGCCGCCACCACCCAACAACTTATATCACCCATTGCAGAACAACGCCTACAATCCGCCTAGAAAGCTGCAAGATCTACCAACATTTTCCGGCCGACCGGAGGATTGGCCGGTATTTTACACGTCGTATTGCCAAACAACTGCAGCATATAACTACACCAACTTGGAGAACAATCAACGGCTTCAAAAATGTCTCACGGCTGAAGCCAGGGAAACAGTCGCTTCGCTCCTGATACATCCAGACAACGTTGGCGTTATAATTGATGAACTCAAGGTTCGATTCGGCAGGCCGGAACAGCTCATCCGCAGCCAAGTCAGCCAAGCGCGAGCAATACAGCCGATACCTGAAAACGCTGTGGCACGATTTATACCATTTGCCACCAAAGTGAGAAATCTAGCAGCCTTTCTTCAGGCAGCGAATGGCGAGCAGCACATAGCAAACCCAACGCTATTAGAAGAATTGGTCTCGAAGTTACCAGTGAGTAAGCGAGTTGAATGGGCCAGACGCGCCTCACAGATTAAGCCATACCCCACCATAATCGATTTTAGCGAGTGGACAACTGAACTGGCAAACATCATTTCTATTGTACAAAACAGTGACGGCAAAGACGACAAAAAACGCATAGTACTGCATGCTGTAGAAAATTTACCGCAGAAACACCAAAGGGAATGTCCCATCTGCCAACGAGGACAACATTATGCCTTTAAATGTAGGATCTTCACGGATGCAGACGTCCCGTCCAGATGGACCATCGTAAAACGCCATCGTCTTTGCTTCAGCTGCCTTAAAGAAGGCCACGCCGTACGCACCTGCCGTACCAGAAAGAGCTGCCCAATAGTGGGCTGTAACAGAAGACATCACGAGATGTTGCACGAGGTAGTGCAGGAGACGAACACGCAGCCCACAGCCAGGAGCCGATCGGATGAAGCAGTCCTTAGCTGCAACTCCGTTGAAGCTAGCCGCCGTAATTTGCTATTTCGAGTTGTGCCCGTTACACTTTATGGTCCAAGCAAGACGGTTGACACATACGCCTTATTAGATGAGGGCTCTTCAGTTTCTATGATCGACAAATCTTTAATGCTACAACTGGGGTGCCATGGAAAACATCGTAGTCTCAACATGCAGTGGGTCGCCGGCAGAGCTGCGCAAGAGCCATCCGAGGTTGTAGACCTATACATAAGCGGTCGAAGGATGAATAAGAAGCACCCTCTGAACAATGTCTATGGTATAGCCAACCTGAACTTGCCAACACAAAGTGTAACGGAACAGGATTTGCATAGTTGCAAAGCGCTGAAGAAACTGCCACTACAATCATATCAAGACGCCGAGCCTAAACTCTTAATTGGATTGGACCACTGTCATTTGGGAATTCCAATTAGCCGCATGTACGTTCAAGACGACGGACCATATGCTGTAAATACGGCATTAGGATGGGTTATCTTCGGACCAATAAGAACACATAGCCCGAATAACAAGCAGCCAGCCTGTTTATTCACCAACGTCGACAAAGATAATTGTCTACAGGAATTAGTAGCTGATTACTTTAAAACCGAAAATTTCGGTGTCAAGCCATCGCCGCCAGTTTTAAGCGATGACGATATAAGAGCTAAGGAAATCCTGCAGAAAACCACCGTAAAGATCGAGGGAAGATATCAAACTGGTCTCCTTTGGAAAAAGGATGAGTTCGAGATGCCAAACAGTTATTCAATGGCGTTAAGGCGTTTAACGCAAATTGAGAAGAAAATGAAACAGAATGTGAGTTTCAAAGCCGCCTACAAATCCATCATCGAAGGATATGTGACAAAGGGTTACGCGCGAAAGTTACATCCAGCAGATTTCGAAACGATGGAACCTCGATCATGGTTTTTGCCGCACTTCGGTGTACTTAACGCTAACAAGCCAAATAAACTGCGACTTGTATTCGACGCCGCTGCAGAAGTACAAGGTATGTCGTTAAATGATTTTCTACTTAAAGGTCCTCAGAGTGTCCGTGAACTGCCATCCATATTATACCATTTCCGAGAGGGTACTGTTGCTGTCTGCGCCGACATAAAGGAGATGTATCATCAGGTAAAAGTTCAGCCAGCCGACAGATTATCACAACGTTTCCTATGGCGCGACGGTGATGACAGTCGACCACCTGACGTGTACGAGATGCTGGTCATGACGTTCGGAGCAGCCTGCTCACCTTGCGCTGCAGAATATGTCAAGACTGTTAACGCTTTGGAACACCGATCTCAGCAGCCAGAACGTGCCATCGAAGCTATTTTGAACAACCATTATGTCGACGATTATGTCGATAGTTTCGATACAGCTAAAGAAGCAATTGACATCTCATGCAGAGTGCGAGCGATTCACAGAAATGGTGGATTCGAGCTCCGGGGGTTCACGTCGAATCTATTGCAAGTTGTCCAGGTACTTGAGGGCCAACAAACAGCTCTACAAGTCCCCGAAAGTGGCCGTTTCCACACGGAAAAAGTGTTGGGAATGTATTGGCAGCCACAGTCGGATTGCTTCAAGTACGAGTTAAAATTTCATCAAGTGCCAGACGATGTTTTATTTGGTTCTAAACGCCCTACCAAAAGGGAGTTACTAAGAATAATAATGTCTGTTTTCGACCCTTTGGGATTGTTAAGTCACTTCGTAATAAGCGGGAAATTATTATTACGAGAAGTTTGGCGTCGTCAAATTCCTTGGGACACAACCGTGCCACAACAAGTTGCCACGATTTGGGATCAGTGGCGCAGCCAGATGCCAGACGTAGCAAAGTTCTGTGTTCCTCGACATTACTTCTATGAAGGGCAGCCGACGAATATTCAACTTCACGTGTTCGTCGATGCCAGTGAGGAAGCCTTCGCTGCCGTCGCCTACTGGAGATATGAATTTGAAAACGGAGTGGGAACGAGCTTAATATGCGCCAAAACAAGATGCTCACCACTGAAGCGCATTACTATTCCTCGCCTTGAACTACAAGCCGCCGTTCTTGGATGCCGTTTAGGACATACAATAATGAAAGAGCACGCTTTAAGAATCCAACGATACGTTCTATGGACGGACTCTACTACAGTGATAAGGTGGATAAATAGCGAACATCGCCGCTATAAACCATTTGTGGCACACAGAATCGCAGAGATTTTGGATTCAACGCAGCCGACGAACTGGAAATGGCTGCCGACTTCTGAAAATGTCGCCGATGAAGCGACACGACGAAGCGTTCGTGCCAATTTAGCCACAGGGTCCCGTTGGTTAAAAGGCCCAAATTTCTTAAGAGGAAACGAAGCAGATTGGCCAGTTGAGTGCGCGAATCGAACGACAACGGATGACGACGTGGAACTTTGTCGTCGCCACGTCTTAATCGCTGTAAGTTTCTGCTTTATTGACTTTAAGCGTTTTTCGTCCTTCCTTAGGCTCATTAGAACCATGTCGTGGGTGCAACGATTCATTCGCCTTTGCCGCAAGCAAGTTACGCCGGACGGTGGTCCACCTGGGCTTGCTGCATGGGAACTGGAATCGAGCATCACAGTGGCATGCCGCCTGGTTCAAAAAGAGCACTTTTCTGCCGAAATTAAGGACATAGAAAAAGGCGTAAACATAAGTAGCACCAGTTTACTGTACAAACTTACACCGTATAAAGACGATCAAGGGCTTCTACGGGTGGCGGGACGCATCGACGCCGCAAGCTGGTTGCCTTATGACGTGAGACGACCCATAATCTTGCCACCTGAGAGTCGATTCACTACGCTTCTAGTCCTTCACTACCACAACCAGTCGAAGCATCAGAACACCGAAACAACAATATGCAATATCAGGCGTAGATATTGGATACCACATATTCGTCGCCTGTTGAGAAGTGTAATCAGCAAGTGTGCAATCTGCAGAATCTTGCGAGCCAAGCCAGTCCAACCGATTATGGGTTCATTACCAGAGGACAGATTAACGCCATTTGTCCGACCATTCACTTATACCGGCGTCGACTATTTTGGGCCAGTTTCAGTCACTATCGGACGCAGAAAGGAGAAAAGGTGGATAGCGCTTTTTACCTGTCTGACAATACGCGCCATTCACCTAGAAGTGGCGTACGATCTATCTACCGATTCGTTTATCATCGCAATCCGCAATTTTATGAATCGCCGAGGAGTGCCGAAAAGGATACGTTCCGACAACGGAACTAATTTCGTTGGTGCCAACAACGAGGTCACCAAGTTTAAAGAGGCGTTTGACTGTGGGCGCTTGCAGGAGGAATTATCGTCGAAAGGTGTGGAATGGCTCTTCAGTTCTCCAGCGAATCCGTCAGAGGGAGGCGTTTGGGAGCGCATGGTGCGCTCAGTAAAAAGAATCCTTCGTCGAACCCTGAAGGAAATTGCGCCGAGAGAACACACTCTGCAATGCTTCGTGATAGAAGCTGAAAACGTCGTTAATTCCAGACCGCTGACGCAGATCCCGATTGAAGCCGGTCAAGAAGAGCCGTTGACGCCTAATCACTTTATCTTGGGCTCCGCCAATACTTCACAAACGCCGAGCATTCAAGATCCAGACGTCCATCCAGCCCGATTGCGTAAGCAATGGCGAATTGGACGCCAGCTGCGTGATAGTTTCTGGAAACGATGGATCCTAGAATACCTGCCGACGTTGACGCGTCGACCGAAGTGGTGTCGTGAAACCAAGCCACCAACAGAAGGCGATATCGTGTTCATATGCGACATCAACGTGCCGAGGAGCCAGTGGTGCCGCGGACGGATCGTCAAACTCTACCCAGGTTCTGATGGAGTCGTCAGGAAGGTCGACGTCCAAACTGCAAAGGGAATCGTACGTCGCCCAGTTTCCAAATTGGCTGTTCTTGATCTCGTTAGTGAATCGTGAGCTATTCACGGGGTCGGGGATGTAACGAACAGCCAATGTCATTACTAAGCCGCCAGTTCCAGTTCTCTCCGCAGTTTCTCTCACTCGTTCGTTCTCTCACTCGTTGGTTGACTTCCAAAAAAAACAATACTAATTTCTTTGTTCTCTTTCCTAATTCCGTTGTTCGCTTGTTAACCTTGAAGCCAATAGCTAAGTTTGCCAATTCGTTTTCTTGTAAAATCAGTCGCATCGAAATAGTCAGCCAGCGAGGGAGAGAAAACTGCGGTGAGTGTTCACGTATACGTACATACATATTTGTCTTTATAACGTTCTTTGTAATATCTTTGTAATCATATTGTGCATATTTAGAATAAACTCATCAACTCATCAATATCATCGTCATTATCGTTAAATCGCAGTATCCCTCGCCGAGGTGCGGCCACAAAGCTGTTGGCAGCATTTGGTAGAATATACAACTAAAGAGCGATAAAGAATGAGAAAAAGTTAAAGTAGGAGAAAAGAAAAAAAACTGAAGCGAGAAAACAGATGAACAAACAGCAGGCTAGCAATCGAGGTCGTTTGGTTAGCGGAGAGAAGCAGCAGAAACAACAACAACCAAACCAAACCAGCAACAAAAAGAACTTGGGTCGTCGAAGAAAAGGCTCTTTTTCATATGGATGGATGATTCAATTCAACTCCACCTCCAAACAACTCCTAATAACGTATCGTAATTTCTTTTAAACTAAGCTCGTTGATGCCTTAAAAGAAATTATAAAAAATAATAAATAATGAAATAAAAACTATTTACGTTTTAGAAGAGCGAAAACAAAACAGAGAATAAAATACGATGGCAACCTGGTAAGTTTCTGCAATCTTGTAACCCTAATGGAACAATTGATGTATCCTTCGTAGGCAGATTCGATAGAAGCCTTCCTTTTCCCTTCGCTCAGATTAAAATGTACTCATCATCCATTCATTAAGTTTTTCAGTTATTCATTCCTCCTCCTTCCATTTCACCACCAGCATTTATTTAAACCTTTAATTAGTGATTTCTTTTTGCTAATTCAATGGTGTTAATTTTTGTTTTTCCTTCTTCTTTTTACAACTATAAACTGGCACAATTTTTTGCGTTAAAAGAAAATTTCTAGTTCCAGCTAATTAAGTTGCACGAATTTTTTTTTCTTTGTTTAAATAAACATTAGCACAAACATTTGTGGAGTGTTGTTGAGTTGGTTGGTTGAGTATTTTGTTTTTTGCGTTATGCATTAATAAACACTAGAGTGTTAGTTGTCGGTTGCACAAAAAATACAGGGGAAAAATCGAGTGCTGAGGTGAACTAGACATCAGTAAAAAACATTGAACAGATCCTGGAGAAAAGCTCTTAATAATAGAAGCTTTAAAAAATAAGAATCACAAAAATTATAGAGGCAAAATAATTACTAAACTACTAAATTAATTAATGCAGAACTAATGAACATGCAGCACTGAAAAAGACAATTGATTGAGCTTTACTAATCCCTGGTTATCTAATAAAAACTCATGCTAACTAAGTTATAACTTCTGCTAGTTGGTTGGATCCAGCTAGTTAGTTCAACTACTTAATTCAAGGAAGAACTAATTTCGAAGAAATCTAGTTGAGACCTGAGAAATTGCAATTAAATTAAAGAAACAGAAATAATAAATAACTAAGCATAAAAGTTAAAAGACACAACCAGGAAAGAAGAAGTTTAAGACAGGAAATGCCAACAAGAACAAATTATAAGGTTTACAGCAACAACAAGCTTGCGCTAAAGTTTCCATCAAAACGTAAGTAAAGAAGTTTATAAAACAATGAAATTACATAGAAACAAATTAAGAAGAGTCAAGAGAATAAAACAACAATATATACTTAAGAAAAACAAAAAAGAAAACCCGAAGGAACATAAACACTAAAAAAAGAACAAAATTGCGAAAAATTAATTATAACTACTGAAAAATTAAGTTTAACGCACTTAAGAAGTTTAAATTTTTATAAACGTAAAAATTGTACCATTACTGAAACTAAACGATAAACATACATATAATCTTTAGATAAGAGGTTAAAATTAGATAAGATAAGTAATGTACTCGTATGGTATACGTATAAGTAGGCTAAGAGTTGGTAAAGATGAAAAGCCCAGCTGCACTGAAACATTCACATTCGATACACCTCAACTACCAAACAACGATTAACAAAGCGATTGAAGCGAAACTTCTTCTATTACTGACCAGATAACGGTGATGATGATGATTGCTTAAGAAATGCTAAAAATATGCTCTTACAGAAAATGTTTTATGCACTTTTTAAAAACGCCTTCAATAAAATTTCTCAATAGTAAGCCAAAAGTCGGGTCGAAGGCGTTAAGGGGCAATTTAATTACCAAAAATTACCTTCATTCCGATAAGAAAGAACCTGTAAGTTACCTGTAAGTATTGTTAAGTCGTTAAGTTCGGTTAGCCAGCAAGAACTCGAAAAGCTTATTAGAAAAACGTAATTTCTTTTAAATAAGAATTCAGTTTCTTTTCAATAAGAATTCAATCAAAGAATTTATTTAAATTGGGCTTTCAATTGAGATATAATAAAATAACAATAATATGATAAGATGATCATATTTCAAAGCAATAACTTTCCGCAACGGGAACGTTTTGAAATCTATCACAAATGAACAGCTAAAAATTGTTTCTTCAAGTAAAACGTTGTGTCTCTTTAATTTTGTTTGGAATTTGTTATATTTATTATCTATGTATATTATATTATATTATATTATTATTATTATTATAAGCTCACCTCCTGCGTGATATCCAGCTCATGCTTTGTTTGATCGTACAGCGTTTCAAGTTCCTCGCATTTCAATTCCAACGCAGACTTCTCCTCCAACAACGACAGACCGTATTGAGCAGACTGCGCCCGTTCACTGGTAGCTTGATCGAGTTCACGCGACAAACGCTCCACTTCCAAGTGCAGCGTCTCAATGGTTTTCATACTACTGTCTGGAGAACTCACTGAGTCGTTCATAGCAGAGTTGGACATCGTCGGACGACAGGTTAATAAGAATAAAGGGTAAGCTTGTAAATAAAGCAAGACGGACAGATGGATGGATGGATGAGTGGATGGCTGACAAAGAGCTATCTGCTGCCCACTTAGTTGCACATTCGTGTAGTTTTCAGTCGTATATTTGCAGCTGTTGTTGTGAACGTCGATATGATGACGACGCTGGCAACTGAATAAGAATCAGTGGTGTTGCAGCAACCAACCTCTGGTAGCGTAGCCGGTGGATTTTTACGGAGGGAACCAATATTGGATGGAATCGAATGAGTATAAATTTATTTAACTTCCTTTCGTTGCTACTTGAGGGATGTTATTGTGTTTTTGTTTTTCCTTGCTTGTTGTTTTTATATTTGAATTGCCACTATTTTGCTCTTGTTGTTGCTTTCGATGTAGTGGTTCTAGTATTCTGCTTTGTACCCAATTTCGTAATTCTTGCTGGAATTTTTGCTGCTGCTTTCGTTGCTTTGAACCTCGTCGTTTGGCTTTAACCCCTTCTTTCGTTTTGATTGTTTCGCTTAAGTGGAATGAATGTAAAACCCTCAATGAATGAATCTCAAACAAATAAAAAAATCGCGTTGAACTTAATTGAAAAATTGTCGCAGTTCTAATGAATTAAATTATGCGAAATGCGTTTTTACTAGATCTTCCAAACTTCCGTGCAATACAAGAGATTGTCCAGATGTTGGCCGAAGGGTCAAAGAGCGCAGGAAGTGCCACAAATTAACCAAACAAAGCGGATCAAAAAAGTGACATCACGAAAACACTTTATTTCGCTTTCCTTTGTTCACGTTATTTTTACGGATCTATTTTCACAAAAACACTCCTTCTTTTGCCTTTAAAATTGCTTTGGTTAAATATATTCCTTACAGTATTTAATTAATGCAAAAATTTTCTCCAATTTTAAAATTGGAAAAAATTCCGAAGCCACAACGCGTAAACCCTCTTCGTTGATTATATCTGACGGAATGCCAAATCGCAAGCAGATTTTCAAGAGCGGTGAACATTTTTGCTATTTCTCTCTTGTGCTAACATTCGTAGATGTCTATATTCAGACTTAAAGAACGTCAAACGAAGACTGCAGATTTTAGAAATCAATGGGCCTGTTCACAATATTACTCTTTTAAAATTCAAAATTAAAGTAGGGACCATTAAAACATTAGAACCAAAAATTGCGCGATTTTTCATATTACGTTTCACACACTATTTTTTCCTAAAATCTTAACGCTTTAAAAGGTAATCTTTAAATTAAGATATAATCTCTTAAAAGTAAGACAATTTTATGGGCTAATTATCTGTAATAGTTTAGGAGATGTATTGGTAAAAATATCATTCTACAACGGGCTATAAATCGATAACTGTACGAGAACAATAAATTTGTTATTGTTGTTGTAATCAGCATGAAGAACTAGAACAATAAAAATAACAAAATCAGACGACAAAGTTAAGCTCATTATTCTGCTATGATGAATATAAATATAAAATATTTAACTTATTATTATATCACAGTATTATTTTTATAATTATTTTTTAATTAACACAAATCAAAGCCAATTTGAATACCTTTCCAATGATGTCAATGACATGGAGATATCTCATATAGTTAAAGAGATAGAGCAACGAAATTTTTGTATTTCATGGTGCTATAATTCTGAAACCAAAAGAGAACTGAAAGATTTGTTGCTGTTGTAATTACCGTATTAGCAACTAAATTGAGCATTTTGTTCGGATGTCAATTTGAGCCCATTTTTTTTCACAGTTATGAAAACCATCGAAACTTACACCACATCCACTATGGGCACATCTCGCTGTTGACGGCATAAATTTTTGTTGACATTCTGAACAGCTGTGTAAAATTCTAGTCGTAATTTCGGGTGTAATTGTTTTGTGTTGGTGTATTAATCTTGGGACAAGTTTTTAGAAATCTCTAATAATAAACAATTGCTTAATATTAAACAAAAACAACGGAGAAAATGTGGAAACCAACAACAAAGCCAATGTTTCGCTGAAACCGGTTTCCACGTTTTTGTGTAACGCCACCAGAAAGAAAAAATTTAAACATTTCGCAATAGTGAAACACTTCAAAGCCAAACGAAAACTTAAGGTGTGAAATTGGAATCTTGCCCTGAACACGTCCCCTGGCCCACTAATTTTTACTAACAAATAGTTTTTGCTTTTTCCCAGCCATCCTGACGTCACTAGTCAACAGTCTGCTGTGCGGTTTCTATTGGAAACCTATAATTTGAGCCCAGCTGGTGCGTGGGTGGTTCTAGCAAAGAAAGAAGCTTGAAGTGAGACAGCATTACAGACTGGTGCCAATTGAGTCACTGAATTACCGTCCTTCTGTTAAATGCGGCCTCGCGACCCGCTTTCGATGGAGGTGAAAGAAATTTTAGATCGCGAAGGCCGCGATGCTAAGAACCTGCTTGTCTATCAATTCTGTGCAGCACCTGACGCAGATGAGAGTAAGTCTGGGTGAAGCAGATTTTATCTAACTGAACAATAATCTTTTGCAGAAGCTGCCACATTCCGCAAGCCGCCGCGTTCGCCGAAGTCTCCCAACACTTTGGCTGCAGCTGCGT
Source organism: Myopa testacea (assembly GCA_949629155.1). Taxonomy (NCBI): domain Eukaryota; kingdom Metazoa; phylum Arthropoda; class Insecta; order Diptera; family Conopidae; genus Myopa; species Myopa testacea. The sequence continues at coordinate 45,414,962 of OX451347.1, forward strand.
CAAAACTCCACAGACCACATTCCCCCGGCAACAACATGTCCCGCACGGTAGTCCAGCAAAAGTCATGTACGCGTGTGCGTAGCGCATCGACGGGCCGCGACAAGAGATCAGAGCTACAAGCTCGATACTGGGCGCTTCTCTTCGGCAACCTGCAACGTGCCGTTAATGAAATCTACCAAACAGTCGAGTGCTACGAAAACATTTCGTCCTGCCAGGAAGCGATTTTGGTGCTAGAAAATTATGTGCGCGATTTTAAGGCACTGAGCGAGTGGTTCAAAGTGTCATGGGACTATGAGGCCACACCGCTGCCGCAGCGTCCACACTCGTTGACCTGGGAAATTCGTAAAAGCAATCCGGCGCCACGTGTGCGAGCTAAAAGTATGTCTAGCCCTACGCAAGCGACATCCGGAATGTCGAGTCCAACATGCTTCTCCGGCAAATCTTCACCCTGTTGCAATATGGATACACTTTCGCCGCGAAAGACGGGAGTGCTGCGTGCATATGAGCCAGCGCCTAAAGCAGCAATGCGGGTGAATGTGCGCGAACTGTTTTCCTCCAGCAAACGACAGACTCCAGCTAATGAAATGCTGCCTGAGGTCCAGTCGCCCAGTTGTTCGATTACTCCATCTGAACAGCCAGAAGCGGAGTCGATGGACATGCAAGACAAATGCCATCAATACACGCAAACGGATTTGGAAGACGAGAACTTGACTCTTGCTGAGGTACGCGAAAAAATGCGTTTAAAGGATGAATGGCCGCATATTGGTGAGCCCCAGTTGCCGCCGACGCCGGATTCTAACGAAACACTTATTGAAGAAAATGAAGCAAGTTTTGCCTCAGTGCGCGAACCTACTGCACTGGAGCTGACGTTGCAAAAAATGAATGCCATGGAAAACGAAATACTTATGAAGGATGCTGCGAAGGAACCAACGCCACAGACAGCACTGCTGAAGAAGGTGGAACCGGTGAAAGTGTCGGAAAGGTTGGTAGAAGAGGAGAAACCAGAAGCTGCGGTGCTTCTTCCGCAACAATTAGATGAACAGATAATTACTAAACCAGCTGCACCTGTAAACCAGAATGCTGCCGTTGTGACCTCTGCACCGGCTGCTGTTGTGACCTCTGCACCTGTTGCCGTTGTGACCTCTGCACCGGTTGCTGTTGTGACCTCTGCACCAGCTGCGGTGGTGATTTCTGCACCTGCTGCCGTTGTGACCTCTGCACCGGCCGCTGTTGTGATTTCTGCACCTGCTGCTGTTGTGACCTCTGCATCGGCTGACTTCACAAAGAAGTCAACTACTGTCATCACTGGTGCCCCTCAAAACAGTCCACTCAAGTACTCGAGCGTGGTTAATCGCTTGTCCACAAACACACGGCTCAACTCAAAGCCTAATCCACTGAGGGCTGTTTCCAGTGCATCTGTTATCTCTGCCGCAAACAACAAATCCAGCGTGGTGCCCAAATTCACTACGAATACTGGTCTGCGTCGATCGGCCACCACCGCCACAGGCGTTGCACCAACGACTGTTAAAACTCAACCGATGAACGCCCGAAATGTACGCATGAATCCACAAAATGCATTGTCCGCGCGTCCATCTGGCAGAACGGAGAACTACGGTCCTCCTAAGAATATAGCAGCCCGCATGTCCGCACGCTCACGCACAATGATAGACATGAATTCCGGGAACAAACAAACAGCACCGCCAAACGCCTCACGTCCTACTCTGCTCCGCGGATGTACTTCGCGCAAAGCTTCACGAGAGGACATTAGCAGCTCCAGTTCAACGTTAAAGGCTAGCAACGAATGCATCGGGGTGTCTCGCACCAATCTGCGACCGCTTAACAGCGATGCCGGTGATGAACGCCGCTCAGAACCGAAACAGTTGCCGCGCAACGAGCAAAATGATGGTTGGCTGATGGTTAAAAACCGCAGGCGATCCAGCTTGCACTGGGCGAATCGCTATAACCAGCCCACAGGTTACGCCAGTCTGCCGACGTTGACGCTGCTCAACGTTGAGAAGTCTGAAGAGGAACAGCAACGTAAAACAGCAGCGGGGAACACAAAGGCGGAAACAAATAAACCGGAGAAGCAATCAAACACAGGAAAACAGGAGAAGCAGCCGTCGCCTCCCCGACAACAACAACCAGACGAAAAGCCTGCAAAACGGCCAGAGATAAGAAATGCCAAAGCGAAGGTAAATTCGTTGCCCGTAAATCGCAAGCAACAAGCAGTCGCAAAAAGTAAAGAGCAAGCTGCTGCTTCAACTAGTCGACAGACGCTTATCAAGCGACAGAAATCCGACCTGACCGGCCTCAAGATGACCTCGTTGCACAAGGAATACATGCGAAGTGAAAAGCACGCCAAACAGCAGCGCAACGCTGCGGAAGTTGAAGCCGAATCCAAGCTGAACACAAACGAAGCGGATTCTTCTTCGGCGGACACCGTCATTGAAGGTATTTCTTTCGATTGTTTCAATGGTTTTTTTTTTTAATTCGTTTTCATTTCTTATGCATGAAGCTGACACGAATTCACATGCCACAAATTCACTGGATTCAGATTCTGTTGACCAGCAAAAGATTGACATAAAAATTCAAACCAATCGCGACTTCTCGAAAACCATTGGCGATCTTTACGAAAGCATTTCGCTATCCGCGAGAAACTCAGTGCTTCCGAATGGGCCCAGTACTACTGGCGATGCGGGCGGCACGCTATCGAGCTGCGACGAAAACGAGGAGACGTTGGCGAGTGAAATCGAGTGCGACGAAGATCAACAACGGATGCTCGTGGAAGAGCAAGAGTCCCTGGAACGACAAATACGTGAACTCGAGAGCACTGAAATCGACGTTGACACCGAGACGGATGAAACTGATTGTGAGGCAAACGCCGTCGGGCGTTTAAATGATGAAGATGATCAGGAGGAGGACACCTGCTCCTCGTCCATACTTTTCGTTACAGATGACGAAGTGGAGAATACAAATTTGAGTCTGGAGCTGCGTTATGGCGCGCTGCTCTCCGAGATGTCCTGGGGCGAGCGCGAGGAAGCATTAGCCACCCTGCAAGCCTATGTTTCCAGACACCCGGGACGTGCTCAAGAATTACATCAGAAATTATCCTCACCGTCTCGACGTCGCTCTCTCCAGGAAACGCTGAAGAAGTATCAAGCAAAACAAGCACGCGCTCAACAGAAACGCGAACTCTTGCAGAAGGAGAAATCAGTAAAAATTCAACAGCTCCTGGCGCGCGTTGAGGATGTTAAATCGGCCAAGCAGCAGCTAATCGAGAACAAGCGCCTCAAAATGGAGGGCAGATTGCAGCGTGCAGCAGAAAATCGTTCGCAGTTCCTAAAGCAAATCATCGAGAAGGCGCACGACGAGGAGAAGAAATTGAAAGAGATCAACTTTATAAAGAATATTGAGGCGCAGAATAAACGCTTGGATCTCATTGAGTCGTCTAAAGAAACTGAGGGCCGCCTGCAGGACTTGGAACAGGAACGCCAAAAGCGTCTGGAGGAAAAAGCTGCCAAAGAAGCTGCTGTCGAGCGAAGGCGGCAGGAGTTGGAGAGAGAGCGTCAGCGAAAACTGGAGAAAATGAATGAGACACGTCTGGAGAAGGAGCAGCGCATTGGCAAGATGCAGGAGCAGAAGGAGCGTCAACGACAGGCACTGGCTCGCGAGAAAGCACGGGAACGCGAAGAACGGTTGCTAGCACTGCAGGCTCAGCAGCAGCAGACCACCGAAGAGCTGCAACGTAAGATTCTGCAAAAGCAAATGGAATCGGCACGGCGTCACGAGGAGAATATAGAGCACATTCGGCAGCGCGCTTTAGAGATGGCCATACCGACGCGCAACCAGGACGAGAATGAGCGTGACCTGCAACGCGATGAGAATGGTTTGGAAATGGGCGCCGGAGGAGAGGATGGCGATCTATCGTCCACCGTATCAGATGTGGGCAGCCGCGAACACAAGCGAAGCTATAAAAAGAAGATGAAAAAGTTAAAGCAACGAATGGCGCAGAGGTGAGACATGATAAGTGACGATAATCTTGGGTAGCGGAAAACTTAATCTGTTTCTTTGTTTTACAGTGCTGAGGAATACGTCAAGGAGTTGCAACCGTTGCCATTACACATGAAGCGTGAAAGTCAAGTTCCTAAGTTCCTAAATCTCGTAAGCAAAGGCGGAGGCGCATTGGGCTTGGAGCGTCCGCTCGGGCAGCTGGTACGTCTGATGGCCAAGGCGCAAGTTTTCGATTTTCAATGTTTTCTACTGATGGACGGTCTGGGCGTCATTGCGTCGCATGTGATCACAAACGGATTGCAGGAGAACTCTGAGGTGTCAAAGAAGTGTGTTGAAATGAAAGATAAAAATGTTATGTTTATTGTTAATTTGAAATTCTTTTCTGTCTTTTAATCTAATGACCGTCATCAGAGCTGTTGTTTTGGCTGTGCAATTATATAGAAATTCCTGTACACTATGTCCGCAAATCTCTCGTCATGCTATTTTGGGGAATTCCATTGTGGCGCTCTTTGATGCCCTCTTCCAGAGTTTGCAAGTAAGTTCATATGCAATTCGTTAATGTTCAATGCAAAGGAGTTCAAAGATCGAAATCGCTGTTTGACGATTTAAAAATGACGAAGCTTCAAAATCTCCTCTTTTTCTTGTTGTTTGCACTACTCGTTAATCACCCTCAAAATGTTATTCAGTCCGTTTCACTTTCATACTAACAGTACACTGGGGATAAGATTATTCCAATTGGTCCTTACGTTTGCGATATATTGAAAGATTTATCAATTTTTTCAATTTATCTATTTAAGTATCAATAGAAAGCATTATTGATAATTTCAACTGGTCAAACACGTCAAAACGGTCATCCATTAATTTCTTTATTCTTTAAGAATTCTATATTTTTATTAAAAATCGTATCCTTGAAACACATTCTTTTTGTTCCTTTTGAAAATTTAAAGAAATCTTTTTCTTCCGACAGTCTACAGCTGATGAAAATTTATGTAGCATGCTTTTAGGCTTTTTAGTTTTATAGTGAAGGTTTATTTCGTACTGTACTTTGACAGTGTTTTTACAAAATCGCCCGAAATAAAATAAAATTTTATAAATCTATTTCTATCTTTTGAATTATTATATAATTTTAATATGTTTAATTAAATATTTGAAATTATGATTTTTTGTCGATTTTTGAGGTAGATTTATTCGTTAATTTAACTATTGAACAGAACTCGAATTTGTTTATTAGGCTCGTTCTGGTGATTTGTTATTCAAGTCCAACTTTCTGGTCTACCAAATCAAGAATATCGTATATTCAAATCAGTTCGTCATAGAAATTAAAGAAGAAACATTCTGAGTTTGTGTCTGAAAAAGTTTGGTTTCATTAAAAAGCTCGTTTCATTTTATTTCCATATGGATTGAAAGAAATGCACTTAACACATCATATCAACATCTGCTTTTTCGTAATGTAATCCTTAAACGTAATCAAACCCGTTTTGATGAAACCAAAGATGATAACTCCTGATAAAATATTAATTGTCAACAGTTGAATCCAATCTGAGAGCAAACGTGATGAATGAAGCAAACACATGAAACATCGACAGCGCGAATCTTGAGAGTATCTTTTATCCTCATCGTTTAAGTTTTCTTAGATGGCAGATTCAAAGTTTTATGTTTATTTGGTAAATAATTATAAACGTTCCATTGAAATGGAAATACATACCATAATTGTATAAATATTTACGTTAAATATTACCTACTCTCTATAAATCGAATTGTTTAAGTTTTAGTTTTAACACTTATCAAGTGCTGATGGTGGTGGTGGTGTTGTTGTTGTCGTTGTTAGTGTAATTTACGCACGCTTCTAAAATCTTTTGCGTGCTTCAATTAAAACAAACAAACAAACGCTGTGTTTCTTTTGGCTTCAGCTCCATGAATCCATTGTTCACACTTGACGAAGTTATTGATACTCGTTCATTATTCATTCATTCAATAATATTTTTAGTCCGCTTGGAGGGCAATTAAAGTGTCACAAAACTGGCGCCAGTTGTGTTTAATTGACTGAACACAAACATGAATTTCGTCCTCAGCCAATAAAATGCTTAAAAGCCAATCATAGCAAAAAAAGAAATAAGAAAACTAAGAAGAAGAAGAAGAAGAAGGAAAAGAAGAAAAATACGAACACGAGATGCTACAAAATATCAAACGAATTATAAAAGTTTTATATTTTTTGTGCAACGGTGTCGTTGATTGTGGGAAACACTTATATTGGTAGTTTCTGGTGTTGTTGTTGTTATTTCTACAGTCCTTGGTTGGTTATATTATAGAATGTAACATTTTGTTTTCGTTGTTGTTGTGCCACTTGAGTGCCAAGTGGCTTTGTAGTCATCTACACCGGCTGGCTGGCTGCCGGGGCGCAGACCAACCCTTTCCCCTTCCCCACCCCCAAACCCACCTAATATACTATACATTCAGAATCAGTTTTGTTGCTGGACCTCCAACAAAGTGTTGAACGTTGCTTCTTCGATGCTTCTTTTTAACGGAGTTTTGATATTTATTAACACCGTCATCGTCATCATTTGGCGCTTGTTTAATGCTGCAAATTCTCCCTCTCTCTCTCTCGTTCACTCACTCACTCTCTTTGTGTTTTATTTATATTGTAAAATACAAAAATTAAATTAGCTTTTTATTGAATTCTTAGCTGCTTGCCTCTTCAACACTTTATTTGATTTTATTATCATTCTTTGTGCTGTTCACCGGTGTTGTTGCTATTGTTGTTGTTGTCATTAATGTCTCGCTCTTCTTCTTCTTCTCATTTGCCATTTTATAGGAAGCTTTTTCTGTTTCTTTTAATGTTGTGTTTATTTTATTTCCTTCAGATTTCATTTACTGGCATCTACTTGGATCACGAGCCAATAAATTAACTCATTTTAATTGATAAATCTTTAGGATAGGTTTTGTGTTTTTTCCATTCGTAAATGTTTACATTTGTTGTTGTTGTTGGTGGTGGTGTTATTTTGCCAATAAACCTTAAAAATATGTTCCTTCTTGTCTAAAGTTGAGCTCTTATTTGTTCATCGATCCATTAACATCGATTGCCTCGATCCATTGCCTTGATTTATTAACAATAATGGATCCTACATCCAAGAAAGAGCACTGAAGTGATTTCTTTATTAATTCCTTTCTAATGAATAATAATAAAAAAATCGAGTAGAAAACAGTTGTTCAATCCTGATCTAGAACTAAATTTCAATTTCGATCTCAAACAAACTCGTGACTCGAGATGAAATGAATGTAGATGAATTTCGTCCTTTTTGAGAAAATGAAACAGTTTTAAATTCCAAAAAATGTTAAGAAAATAAAAAAAGCAGCATAGAGCCAGATAAAAGCCAGATACAACCCCTTATGAATAATGATAAATATTAAATTAGATGTGTAAAGAGTGAAAGGATGCAACATGGCAAAAAAATGCAAAATAAAAGTTGACGTTGCAAAAGCACTGTTATTTATTATGTTTTTTTTTTGTAATTTCTATGGTTTGAGTTGCGTCACAGAGTATTTGTAGTGCATAAAACTATTTTAATAAAAATGGAAGAAAAAATGGAAATTCATCCCTCTACCTACAAAAATAATGCTGCTTTTGATTTCTTTACATTTTGATAACAACAGTAGAGGAACAACGACAACAACAACAATGGCAACTACAACTACTGATGCCATGAACAACAGTCAACAATCCTTCATTTAACCTTTAACCCTGCTCTTCAGTTGCTGTAGTTGAGCAATGAGTTGTTCTTGTTGTTGCACTTGCTGTTTCTTTAGTTGCCTTTCTTTAACGCCATTTATAATGAAAACGTAGTCATCGTTATTCTCTCACCTCCTCCTCAATTCACTCCTCTTCTCTACAATCCTGTCCACTCCTCTCCTTTCCGATTCTCTTCTGTCTTTTCCTAAAATCTTTGTTTATTTTCTATTCTCTGATTCTGACTTCTCTGATTTCTGTAGCTTCCTGAAGAAAAATCACCGCAACATCCTGTCGAGCTATCAACGGAGTTGATGTTGGCCTGTACAGTGGCTCTGTCGCCAACGTATGCCAAGAAACACTCACACCCGAAGGTGCTGGAACGCCTGCCGGATCTGATAAGGTGAGTCAAGAAACCAACGAAGAAGAAATTTTAGTGAAAAAAGAAGAAAGAATGAAAGTAGAGAAAAAAAAAATAAGTTAAAGAGAATTGCTTTGCAGTGAGAGTTTGCTCGTTGGTCAGTTAGCACTAGTGTTGCCGTTTGGACACACAAATTGGTCCAATGTCTCATTACTAAAGGATATTTACTATGGCTTTGATCCTTACAAATGCATTAATGAGAACACAGAACATAAGTTCAGAGGATATACAAATTACAAATAATAACAGGGAATATTATGTCGAATTAACTTCACAAATCTTAAACAGATTTGACTTCAGTAATAAAATTTTGAAGAGTTTAAGAATATGTATATTAATCCAATATAGAATGTAAGTCCACAAAGCAGTTTATATGACTTAACATTTTTATTAAAGAGTTTTCTTAATTTAGTAGAATGTAGAATATATTATATCGAATTGGCAGCTTTTGCATTTTGTGTCTTCGTTCTTAAAGTACTTGGACAAAACAAATGCTAAATATTTCTGATTTGAAATCAATAACATGAAGAATTAGTATATGGTTAAAATCTTAACAAAATTTAGTTCTTAATTTAATGACATTTCCTCCACGCTTCGCAGAAATCAAAAAGCCAACCGATTTTCAATAGTTAGTATACAGTTGAGACTATAATGTTTTCGAAAGAGCTTTGCGTGTGCGAGTGCTGCATACGATGTGAGTAAATGAATTGGGGCTTCTTTATCCCCCAGCAAACCCTGCGTGAGTAGTCATTGAGTATTCCCATAGCGTGTAGGTGATTCCTCAATTTACGAGGACATGTTAAGTCGGACATTATTCTTAGCTTGTTCCTCAATATAAACGTATACATTCTTTTAAACGCTTTGGGTTGTAAATCCCCAACGCCTTCTTGGAGTTTTCCAAACCTGATTGTCCCAGTGTTCTGTTCCTATTCCTCAGTATTAATCTTCTGTGATATTGTATTATGTTTAATACATTTACACTCAACTCTCGTTTTACACGCATTTTTTTTACACGATTTCGAAACAACACGAACAACACCATGATCCCAACCTAGAGCGTGCCTCAAAAATTTTAACGTAATTTGCAGATGTGTTTGGCCGGGTATCAGGAAATGTATAAGCACCTTTAAAAGGCCAAAACCCAGCAACCTGTTACAAATTTCTTTAAAAACCAAACAATGACGTTAACGTCCAATGTTTCTCCAAGTTTCGATTGAACTTTTAAATATATCGAGTGATTCCAATCAAGACTATTTTAACTAAAAAATAATTAAGTATGTAATTTAAGTAATTGCCTGTGTTATTTTTTGTAGTCGCAATCGTATTCTTTTCTTATCGTATTTTTACATATGTGAAAATATTTAAATACGAATAAATTTAGTTTCCAAAACTTCTCTTCGTTTTCTTTTTTACACGGTTTTCCAAAGAAAATTGAGCAATTTTTTTGAAACAACACGGTTTTTTTCATTTGCGGAACGAATCCTCTGTTTTTCCATAAGCTATGTATATTTTTTTACACGATTTCTTTTGCACGGCTCCTCGCTGGAACGAATCTACCGTGTAAAACGAGAGTTGGGTGTATTGGTATATGTGGATGCATTTATTTCTAAATTGACACATTTTTTTGAAGCAGAGGGCAAATTTAATTTTAAAGTAACGGCAACACTGGTTATCACTCTCTTTCGCTCTCACTCTCTAACGTACTCTCTACAGTTTTTTTGATCCCTCTCTCCTTCTCTCTCTCTCTCTCTCTAGCGCACGCGTGTTTTTTGTTTTCCTTATTGTACATTTTTATTTTTTTTGTACAATTGCGAATATTTAAGGGGAACGTATTCCTTATGTTCCGTGTTGAGCGCGAGAATGAGACAACAGGCGGTTGAGCATTACGCATGTTCGAAAAATCTTCCTAGTTCGAAAAAGGTGTGGCCAGGCGAGTAAACTCTGGTATTTCCGCTAGAAAGAGTTAACGATATTGTTAAGGAAGAGAGTGCTACTAAAACTGCTCTGGCTCACTCACTCTCTCTCTCTCTCTCTATCGTTTTCTATCTCCCTCTCTCTATATGGTTGTCCAGGCTGTCCCTTTACTCTTGCGGGCGATAAAAAAGAATAAATAAAGAAAAAATGTAGGAGCCACAGCTACGCAGTAGAGTTAATCGCCAACATAAAATATTTCCTTTGTTTATGTTGAAGTTGTTGCTAAATGTTGGTGTATTCATTATTATTATTGTTGTTGTCGTCGTGGTTGCTGCTTTATATCCTTATGGTCGCCCATAGAATATCCTTTGTGTATCCTTCGTTGCATTGCGTTATATCCGGTGCACTTGTTCGTTGGCAATATTTTTGTTTTTCGGTGCTTGTGTTGTTTTTTGTCGTTTTTCTTTCTTACTCAAAATTGCATTCCCTTGAATTTTCTGTTCAATTTTCTCTTAAATATCGAAAAATTTAATTTTCCTTTTCTTGATTTTCTTCTTTCTACCATTTTTATGCCTGTTTTATAGCATAAACTGTTGGTGTTGTTGTTATCATTTATGTTGATGTTGATGCTTTTGTTGTTGTTAATTTTTTGCCAGTCTAGCTGATGATTATGATGCTGTAGTTGTTGTTGTCATCCCGTTCATATCAGTCCTGTGCTTATTGTTGTATCCGTGTTATTTTCAGTCTTTGCGTATCCGTTTTTTTTTAGAATGAACGTGTTCTCCTTTTGTTGCTGTTATTTTTTGTTTTCCTGCAGATTTTCCCTTTAAATTTTATCCTGCTGTTATTTTAATTCTATCTGCTTTATTTCGCCATTTTTAATTTAGTTTGTTTACAGTTTCAATTTATAGTCAAAAGCTTTCGATTATTTTGTTAGGATGCTGGTTTGTTTTTTTTAATTGTTTTTCTATTTAAAGTGGATACTCCTTGTTGTTGTTATTTTTGTTGTAAACTCATGTCCTTTGAAACTTGAGTTTTTATGTTTCCAATGAACATTGAATGGCTGAAAGAGCAGACCCGAATAAAAGAAAGAGAGAGAGTGAGAGAGAGAGAAAGAGAGCAGCGTATTGCAAATTGTTGCTAATTTGGCTTTCTGTGAATTTGATCTGATCTCTCTGTGTACAAAGTTTTGTTTTCGCAAACTCAACAAAGTTTCGAAATACGTAGTGTAAAGGTTCAGTGATTGGATTGTCTTTGGTCCTTATTAAAGTTATTAAAGATTATTATTATTAATAAAGACTAAAGTATTTATTATCAGTTCGCTAAACAGGATAAAACATTGGGAAAAAATAAGTGAGGTTTCATTATAAATACCATTAAAAAGTATTCAAAATTCAGCAGATTAGATGTAATAAGAATTGTTAACAAATGCTGAATGTTAACGGTACTTTTACCCTATACTTTTGCTACAACTCATCGTCATCATCATCATCACTATTCTTTGCATTGCTTTTGCATTACTGTCCACAAGTTTAATTGGTGCTTTTGAAGCTCTCCTGCTCTGCTGTTGGGGGTGGATGTGAGGTGCAGAAGATGTGGTGTGTGAGTGGAGGGGGTTGAGGAGGGTGAGAGACCGACGACGGCTCATTTCTGTGCTCTCTGTTCGCTTGGTATTCATTCAGTGGAACGAACATAAAAACGAGAGATCCCACAGCTTCAATAGCAACTACAGAAGCAACAACAACAGTAACAAGAGATGCAACAACAACAATAACAATAGCAACAACGCACACACAACAACAACAATAACAACAACAACAGTAAAAGCAAAACCTTCCATTACATTGTACACGAAAGATTTGACTTCGTTGCAAGTTTGTGTGGGCGTCTGTTTGTTTGTGTCTGTGTATTTCTGTTTGTGTGTGTTTTTTGGTATTCTCCATTTTGCATTTTCTATTGAAACTCTTTCTATTGAACTTTCGAATTCTCCTTTATATACTCTGGGAATTTCTTGTTAAAGTTTTAGAAATTCTTATTGAAAGAAGTTTTGAAGTTGTTGGTATTGCTGTTGCTGTTGTTGATATTACAGTTGCACGTGTCTGCACTCACCTCGAACCATTCGCCACCTCGATGCTTACCATCCACGCTAAGAAAGAACTAAATTATTTTACAACTTTGTGTGGCTTTCTTATTTCAACTCGAACTCATCCACGTCCGGCCGTTTCTCCTCCCTCCCCTTTCTTTTCTTCTTGCCACTCGTTTCTTTTTTTATTCATTTAAAGCGGTGTTTTCTTTATTATTCATTTGACTCAGAATCAGTCACATGGTTCACTTTATTGTCCCTTCGTTCCCTGGATGTTTCACCTTCCTACAACTTCATCCATCCATCCTTCACTGCATCCATCCATCCCTCTATTCATCCACTCCTCCCTCCATCCACTCCTCCTTCCTTCTTTTAGTACGTGCGCAGTCAACGTAATTCAATTTCAGTTGGTACTCAACTGAATCCCGTGGATACATAATTAAATTTTTGTTTACTTTTAATTGGTCCAAGTTTCGTCCTGTTATTTTTGTGCTGAGATTTTTATTCAGCTTCTACATTTTCTCTGGTAACTAGATTACATGGTTCTCTCTCGCTTCCTCTCTTTCCGCATTCATTGCTATCTAACAAAGCAATGTTAAAGCGATACATCTTCTTAGCGGTTCTGATGTCGTTTCTTTTTTTTTAAATCGACTCGTAAAATTCAGTTAAGGATGTGATGACAAAAGTTATTCTTAAGCTTGACTTTGGTTTGTAAATTTTATTGTCCTTCTACCTCCTTCTAGCGGTTTTCCTACTCTTTGTTATTGTTTCTTATTTCTTTACTTCATTTTTATTAAAGTTCTTATTTGTTTTAATTTGAATGACAATGATTCAGATATTCGAAAACTTCAAAACTTCCATTAATTCTGTGTTTTTGTTATCGTTCTTTAAAAGCTTTATGCTATTCAAGGAATAAAACATGCATTTTGGAGAGAAAAAATATACTCCCGAAATACAGAAAAAAGAATCTTTAATCTTACAACAGAAATTTTCTGTGCTTTAGTACAAACTTTTGTTAAAACAATTTTGAACAGAAAGCAAAGCAAAACATAAAATAATAAAAAAATAGAAAAAAAAACTGAAAACAGAAAACGAAGAAGTAAACGAAAACGAAAAAACCTCTTCAAAAACAAGGGAAAAACTTGAGTTAAATTGAAGAAAACTTTTCAACAGAACACTTGAAATACTTTCGTTAGAAACTTTCACGGAAATTAGTTTTTGATACTTCTTTTTTCATACACGCAAAAAGTTTTACTGAAGTTTCCATCATCCCACAATCCCCCGCATCCCCCCCCGCCCCTTCCCCAGTGTTGTTTTGTTTTCTGATTGCAACTTTTCGAAATGTGAAACGTAAACAAAAACATTAGAAAAATATTAAATTTTGGGATTTTTTGTTGATTTTAAAAGATTTCCGAAATTTTGAAAGGTTTTTCCATAAATAAACAATCGTTTTTTCGTCTTCCTGCTCTTCTTCTTCTTAATGTTCTTCTTTTTCCTTTTTATAATGTAGTTTTTTTTGTTTGTATATTATTTTAAAATCATGTTGTGATCATTAATTTTGAACAAATGATAGAAAATTATGAGTGTCAGATACGCACGCGATAAAGCGCGAAATTCATCCCCTTTCAAAAAAAAATACAACACACACGAACAAAACAACAACAACAACACCGACACCAACAATAAATAGCAACACTAAAAAAGGTGCATACTAAAAATTCGAAATTAATTTGATGCATCTTGTCGAGGAGGGAAGGAGGTGGTTGCACGCAGGGTGGATGGAGGAAAGACGGAAGGAAGGAAGGAATGCAGGAGGATAGAAAACCTAATCTAACGTAGACAAGGATACATAACGGATAATTAAGCAGCCGCGCTCGAGTCCACGTCCTGCTGTGATGTTTTATTGCTGACGTATCGTCTTTTGATGTTGTTGTTGTTGTTTGCGCTGGTGTCGTTGCTGCGCTGCGCTATTTCCGGCGCGCCATATTGTATGCAATAATTTAATTACCCTTTAAGTAACCGTATCGAATGACAGTCGGTTGTTTCGGTCGATCGCTGGTCGCGCTAACCACTTCGGCTGCTTGGCGGCATTTGTTGCCGCTCTGCCGCTTTTAAAATAGATTTTTCGCTTTATTGTTGTTGTTGCTAGTGTTGTTGTTGTGTTATCATTGTAACGTATCAATGCCGTTGTATCTATCAAAGGATTCATGCCAGGGTTAGTTTTCTGTTTTTTGCTTTTTGTTTTGTTACTTCTCATTTATGATTCATAAACTTTGTCCTCTGTTGAAAGGACACTCATTCGAGGACTTCACGTTGTCCGTGTTACTGATTGTCATATCAGAGTGTTATCGTAATCTACAAGCTAAGCAGCTAATTTGTTGCTCAATAAATTTGCCTGCTTGTCGTGTTGCTGTTGATGATTCTATTACCGATGTCCTTGATGAACAACATTTAATCTATATACTCATCAAATATTAAATGTATTTAGTTTTAAAACTCTCTCGGGATGTTTTTTGTGTATGAATGCATTTTTTTGTATCCTACAATCGAAGGTGAAATGGTATAAAAAGTTTGTTCTAACGTTTGTAACGCAGCGAAGGTTGGTAGACTATAGAAATGTGTATATAAAGTATAGTGATCACCCATCATAATTGATAGAAAACCCCTAGAGATATCTGAATAAAATTTAGCACACATATTCTTTGTTGCATAGCGCTGTTATGGACTGAAAATGGGCGAAATCGGTAGAGAGACACTCCCACATTTTATACTAAGACTCAAGGAACTTTCTTGAGGCCTTGTAACAAGGCTTGGAAGTAAGTTATTAAGACAAAATGTATTTTTCCGAACATTTCACTTCAATAGTTACTATTCCACCAAAAATGGGCTTGACCCCCTGTATTAATATTAACTCTTGGTTCGTCCTCTATTTCACTCTATGCACTATAAACATTTTCTTGTATAAAATGCTACCTCCTAAACGTTCAAGTATCTTGTCTATCTTTCAGTCATTCAGTGCATCTTCTATACATTATATAGACGAATATTCTATTCCTTTTCTAGTGTATTCTAGATACTATCAGTAGTCTCACTGTACTAAGATTTCACCTCTCATCCGAAGCCATTTATTATTATGTACTATTATTTTCCATTTAGTAAAAGCTCTCAACTTGTCTTTAAATTTCCGCTATAAATCTTGTACTTACTTCACTTTTATTACATAGATATTTATAAAGATTTGATGTCTGTGCGAAACCAAGAAGAAGTCAAAAGTGCGTACATATTTTGAACCTAGCGTAGAGCGTTGGCATTACTTACGCAACATTGGCTACATTCAAGTACGAGTGCTTAGCGTGTTAATTCACCAGCTTGGATTTTTATGCGTGGTCTATAAATTCCCAAATGTCTCAGATCAGGCAAAAGAAGGGTCGTGTTCGGTGTTCGGTGTTCGTTCGACGTATCAAGAGGGTTGCTATATCCTAACTGGTTGGTGTCAGTTGGTCGCTGCTGTCTGCTTTGAGGGAGGGTTGTTGGTACGATACGCTTGTCGTTTCGGCAGTTTTGAGCCCTCGTCATAGCGTTTTGATTGACTACTCATCCTATTGTTTAGTTGCTGTTGTTGTTAATGATGAGGATGTCTATTATCGTGTTTTTGATGACGACTGGGACCGAATCATTTGGGATGAAGCTTAATGTACTCGTACCTATCCGTCGGCCTACATCACTCGTAAGCCACCTTTTGGGCCCACCCTTGATTGGAGTTTCGCTTGATTGTGCACGTAGGTTGGTGGGTGATACCTTTTGCTAGATGTTCGTGAATGATAAAAGTCACCTCTGCTGCTTGGGCGATACTCCGATACTCGCCCAAAGAGACAAGCATTCAATTAAGTTGCATCCATGGCATGCACTCTGTACACTTTTTACATATGTCGCTCGTAAAGTTCTGTTTTCTGGTTGTTGTTGTTGCACTTGTTTTTTTTTGTTTTTTTTTTTTGTTTTGGTTTGTTTTTAGAAACGAGATTCAATTTCAACTCACCGCTTTGATATCCCAGATCAGGCAAAACAAAATAGATGAGGAGTGAAAAACTCGGAGGACACCTAAAAAACGGAGCGTTAAAATTCTCTCCACTCCTGCATCCGCCTGTAATTCAATTGGGAAAAAATGCAAGCTTCAGAGAATTTTTCTGATAGATACCATAAAAAGAATCACAGACGAGCGGGCGGACCAACAGAGAGACGGTCAGACCAACAGACAGATAGATCAGTCGAAGTTTTTGACATGCATCATCGGTTGGTCGGTCGGTCGTCCAGAGATGCAAATATTTGGCGCATATGGTCTGCTATTCGATGTTGTTGTTGTTGTGTATCGCTCTTGCACATTTCCATTCAATATAAATCGTACCTCGAGTGGTGGGTAGGTTTTTTCTTTTTTTCCTTACTTCTTTTCCTCTCTCAACTTGTCATATTTTGATATTCCTTTCAGTTTCATTTCCTGGACCTCTTGATTGACTTTGACTTTTTGACAGTTTTCAAGATGTTGCTGTATGTAAGTGTGTTAAAATGCCATTCTTGATTATGACTTTGACAGTTCTGATTTTAATGAAGTTATGATGTTGTGATGGTGTGGGTGCGGATGCCATTTTGGGTATTGAGTCTGTGTTGTTACTCCTATCGTTGTGTTGTATTGTATAGATGAAAAAGAGCACTCAATGAAAATTCATTTAATTTTCTGGACTGAGGAAATGTTGAGACTAATTGTATTTAGATTATAGGGTTTGTTGAGAAACGAAAACTTAATAGAAACGGAATATTCTATTCTGAAGACCAAAATTATACAATATTTATTTCTTTATTCTTTCTTTTCTTTCTTGAAGTATTTATTGAAGTTTTCATTCAAGTCTTTATTCCATTCTTTATTCAAATCTTTATCAAATCTCTATTCAAGTCTTTAGTGGCGCATTTAATTTGTATCTAATCCAAAATGTTAGTCTATTTTTAATTAAATTCTATATTATATATATTAAAATAAAATGAATACACTATACACAATAATGAAAGATGATTCGGAAATATTTTTTTAAATGTTTGTTTCAAATATTTGTATAATATTGTAATTGAAAAAATATCCTAGATATTAAATTAAATTATGTAAATAAACTATTTGCCGTTTTAGACTTGTTTTTCAATTTTGTTTTTAACACTTTTATTTCATGAAGAGCTACTAATTTTTTTATATTATTAAATGTTGTGTTGCTACGCCTCCTCTTCCATCATTCACCCATCCACCCTTACAATAGTTGTGGCACAACAACAACAACAATAACAACAACAACAACAACAATAACAACAACAACAACAATAATTTGGTAATTTAATACAAGTCATACTTCGTTAGAAGTGACTTTTTGTAGGGGGGTGCGTCATTTTAGTGTAGTTTACTTTCTGTTTTCCTGGCGTCTGTTCGAATGGAAGTGTGCCTGGGAGGATATCAAATTATTTCTGTCATGTGCAACAGCAACAAATGGACAAGAAGAACAGCAACAACAACAACAACAATAAAAGAAACCACATCATTATTTCGCCAACGATCACAATGAGAAGCACACGACGTTGTACACGATGCTGTGTTGCTGCTATTATTTTTCATAGTTTTTCATATATTTTTAGACGGTTTTGCGTTTTTATAGTTTCTCCTCTTTTTCTATTTTACTTTGTCTTTGTTTTTGTTTTTATTGTTTTTGTTTTTATTCTCTTTCTCTCTCTCCTTTGTGTTTTGTGAGCTATTCTATTCTTCTATGCAAACAAAGTGGAACAAAAGCGAGAAAAATTATCCTAAAAAGGTATCATTTAAACTCTTTTTTGTGTCATTTCGGTTTTTGTCATCCTGCCAATAACAATGCTATGTTGTTGATTGTGTGGGTGTGGGTGCTCCAAGGATCTAGAGCTCTATCGTGAGAGCGCACAACGTAGTGTCGCATTGTCACTGTTTGTCTGTCTTTGCCGCTGCTTGCTTGCTTGTTTTGCACTGTTTGCTAACGTTGATGTTGTCAAAGCTGCTTCTGATGTTTTCCTTCTTTTTGTTGCTGTTGTTGTTGTTGTTGTAACTATTATTATTATTTTCTAACGTATCCATTTTCAGTTCTGTTGATTTTTCCACTGAACAAAAATTCGCCATTTCTGTGCACACTACAGAAATCTATCAAATATCCTTACTATTCCTATTATTATTATTATTGTTGTTGCTTTTATAATTTTTTACTGCAGTTTTCAGATTCTGATATAGTGTGGTAAACTGTATATTCATAAATACATAGAGATGTATTATATGTATTCACCAAGTTTGATGTCGATATTTTCGCCTTGTTTTGCTTCTTATTGTTGTTGTTGTTTTTGTTGTTTGTTTTGGCGGTAGCGATGCGACAACGGCGACGGCGGCGGCTTTTGAATTGAATTTTAATCAAATAATAATATTTACTGAAGTCAAATTGATGCTGTGCATGACATTCACGTCTTATGCTCTGTTGTCGTCTCAACTTTAATATCTATCCTCTGTCTTTCTATCTATTTGAGCCGATGGCAGTGTTATATATGTATATATATTCACATAAATAAACCGAATCATATTTTATAATTTTCTAGTACTTGAAGCTTTTTCAATGTGAGTCTTCATACTCGCCCTTTCACTCTCTCTCTCTCTCTGTGTGCCTCTCTCTCTCATTCTCGTAGTTTCTCCCCTTTTTTATTATGTGTAAATTTAATAAACTTTAAAATTTAATATTGTTTCAAAATGTTTGGTTGTTTTAAATTATATACTCAAATAATATATTTTTGTATCCTTTTGTCGTTTTTGAAGCTTTTTCATATTCGTTCCGTGCTGTATCAGGACATAATTAAATTTGTTCATCTATATGGTGAATTTCTATTCAATCTCAGAAAGATTGGTGAATGAAGAAGTTTCAAAATGATTTTATTATTTCTAAATGTAGCAAATTTAAAAGTCAAAGGAAAACATTTAATTCGATTAATTAAAGAGTTAGGAGAACTTCCAGATTTTACAAAACTTTATAAAACTATGTCAAATGATATAATGAAATTAGAAGCTTATATATTATAATATACCGGACATCATCAGATCATCGAAAATTGTACACATACCATTAGAGGCTACAAAAGATAACCGAATCGAGTTCTCTCGGATAAGAAATCTACAATTATTTAGGGTATCTTTAATTATTAAAGGTTACATTAATTTCTACTTTCTAAATTTGCCCTTAAATTAAGTGGTTGAGGCTGTCATTTGTATGTTTTACCAACACGTCAAAAATTATATCGAAATATCATTACAGTCAAAAATAACAATAACAATAGAAAAGAACAATAAACACCTAGATATATTTTACTATTTGTCTATATATGAAAATCGTTTGTAGCTTTTTTACGTACATAACTCCAACAGCCTCTTTTATAATCCTACATTAACCAGAAAATCCATTAATACAACAAAATACAAGATAAGCCAAGAAACCTCAGAAAGACAGCTCAGAAGCACTTTTTTTAAAGCAACAAAAAAAAAAAAAAAGGCTACCAGCCGGTGAGGCAGCTAAAGCTAAGCATAGACAAGAACTACAAGAACTAAATTACAGCAAAAACAACCACATTTTATCTGGTCTTTTGGTGAACAAGATGAAAGAGAAGGCAGCAAGATATACTTAGTACCACTTAACCAAGTTAAGCCGCAGAATGTAGAATGACTCAAGCCATGCTCTATGCGACTGTCTGCCTGATGGTGTTCTCTTTCGTCTGTTTGTCTGTCTGTTTCTATGAGATTCTTATGCTGCAAGTATTCTTCTATGTCTGCCTTTCTTCTATTTGTATGGCTGTCTGTCGGTCCTTCCGATTATCCTTCTGTATGTCTGTCTCTTTGTCATCTGTATGTTCTGTTCTGTATGTCTGCCCTTCCTCATGACTTCATGAATTACTATGTATATGTATATATTGCGCATGCGTGGCCCATTGTGACTCTACCCACAGCAAGAGACAGGTCGGGTTTCCAAGTTGTTGTGGTCAACTATTGCACTTCAAGTGTAGACCATCTAATTTGGATTTTTTTCTTCTTCTATTTCTATTCTTTTCTTTGGGTTAGAGACACAACTATCAAGAAATCTTTAAAGCTCGTGACTGGTTTGTTCCTGGGATGGTCTACTCTTGCCTTCATGTCTTCTTACTTGTCTATCCTTACTTCTGTGGCCTCACTTCGCTAAATGTGTACCTTCACATGGTATTTCAATTGTCGTTATTCTTCTACTTCCCCATACTTTTTTTGTTGTGGCAATCTTAGAGTCGCGTCTTGTAGTCGTCGTGTACTTTGGTTGGTATCTCTGAATGGATGTTGGGAAAACATGGTAATTATCTGGAAAACAAATAAAGTCAACAAATTTGGCCTGTTGGCGCGATCTCATTTCAGGTGTTTATTTCAACTTTTTTGCTTGCGCTTTTCTCAATGGAAAGCTGAAGAAAATTGGTGTTTATTTATAGAGTTTAGGCAGGATATAAATTTACGTCTATGGTTTATATTTCTCGATTTTAAAGAATAACCTCAATGTTATAAAAGTTTGTACTTCACAACTATATATGATGACTAATAATAACCAGAGAAAAAAAAGCCCATTACGAAAGGGTAACGCAAGGCAAGGAAGGGTAACGATGACACTGTTAGGAATTTAAGTCTCCTATTGGAACTATAAAACTTCCAACTCAGTGTAGATCAATTGATTTCGAAAATTATTTAGGAGTTATATCTCGATAACAATCATTCTTGAGTCTCATTGAAGATGACCATTTCAAGCTTTACAAAAGTAGTTTATCTCAAACTCCATAACAATGAGTAATCACTTAACTTCAATTAATTCTTCAGGTATGATATAATGAATAATGCAGAAGATATGATATATAATACACAATTCAATGAAATTATTTCGCATTTAGCGAATTTCTTACCTAATTTTTCTTCTTTTCGGCGATAGATTTTAAGAACTAAAAATTGTGAAAGCGAACAACTCGCTTCGGAGAAATTAAAGTTTGATCTGTGTTGTTGGATTTTCTATGAGTTCCGAGTTGGTTCGATGTATAAATTTATGCCTGTCTTGCACACGTCTTAAGCACCCCCCCTTTCATTACCGTTTGACCTTGTTTACATGTTGTAACCTGAGATTTTCGCTTACTTTTGCTTGCACAAGATGTGAAAATGTGGAAATGTGAAAACTGTGTAGAAAATGAAATGAATACGTTGCTGCATGAGTTTCGGTGGGAAGTCATGATTGACAACCTAAGAGCGGAAGAAGAAGAAGAAGAAGAAACAACACAACTGTAATGTGGAAAATTAAAGCAGCTCCCTTTAAACTAAAACTACTATCTATATCTATATATACGATATTTTTATACCTCAGTCAAAACAACCACGGATGTTGGTAATCAGAAATCCTGTCAAGGAGTGAATGAAATTTAAACGTGGTCTGGTGTTCCAACATGATTTGGTATTTTCTTTGGAATGTGTCACTTTTACCACCCAAAGAGTCAGTCTTTATTTCCATATCGTAAAGCTGTTTATGATGATGATGTTGTTGATGAGTTAAGTAGAAGCTGAAATGCTGGGGCCATCGCAAGGGGTGTCATGATGTTGTGTGGTACCATCTGCTTAGCACAGTCTTAGCGCCTCACGATGTCTCGCGATGCCTGACACTGTTATGTTTTGACAGTCGCATAAAATCTCGTCAAGATTTTCAGCATCACTTTGATGGACATAAAAAAACACACCAAACCAACCAAAGAACATATCAACGTGATCAACGCACATCGCATTTAAATTTTGAAGAGAAAATAATATCTCATCAGCTTTGTTGTTGTTTTAAGTTTTTGGATTTCGGTGGTGTCGATTGGGTTTCGGTTCTGCTGATTGAGTTAATAATAGGCGCTTGTTTATCTATCGGAACCGGAAAAATACGCCATCTACGAATCTAAAAAAAGGAAAAAACGTCATTGTCGACATCGACTCCATAAATGCCATTAACATCGATAGATATATCGATGTATCCATCCTTACCTAACCTAACCTAGGATTTATATTCTTAAAATGCTATGCTTTACATAGTGTTAAGGAAGCAGTATTAAATCTCCTTTAACTGATTTTTCAGAAGACAATCTTTGTTCTCAAATTATTGCAATTGGAAAGAGAACTTTGCTCTTCAGAGATGAGAGGCATTTGTGAAATGAAAAGAAACTATTATCTTTTCTCCTGAAGTGTTATAAACAACGAAAAGATCTCTAAAGAACTTCCCTTAACATGAGTTTAATAAAGTTTTTCCATTTCTCAGTAAAGTTTTACTATAAAAGAGTCATAAAACCGCAACGTATACAATATTTACCCTTGTTGTATCTACTAAAACGTCTGTCTCTCGGCCTGAACAAATAAATTATTATTTTTCTTAGAATTTTATTCCCTCTTTGGTGAAATTACAAAAGTAACTCAAGTACTACTTATTAAGTACATATCCAAGTACAACCTGAAAGGTTCACTACAAGAGAATTTGAAACTATTGGCTACTTGGCGCCAAATCAAACCACAATCATAACGATTGTGTGTTATTTGAAAACTAAAAAGAATCATAAAAATAATTCAACTACTGAGAGTCTACTTGGATCTACAGATTTTACCACAAAACAAAATGGCAAAAATGTCGCCAACACGAATAGGAAAAGAAAAAAAAAAATTATACGAATGGCTACTAAAAGTAAATGAGCCACACAAAAACATTGAGTACATAAGAAAAAATGGAGCTGTTTTTATGTCCTCAGACGCTGTCCTGTGATGGATTCGTATAGGAGGGGTTTTCAGGGGGAATAAAGTTGGCTAGATTTTCAAAAGAGACTAAAGAAAAATTTCATAAAATGTTCAAAGCTAAAAGAAGGAGAAACCACTCGATAGCAAGAAGACGACGACGAATGAAGGGATCCGACAACAACCAACTTAAAAACTCTTTCTTCTTTTACGAAAACAGAGTTACTCAGAGACAGACACAAGTACAGGCAGACAGACACAAGTAATAGTGCAAGTATAGACAGGCATAAGAGTACATATGCATTTATTTACCATATCTACTCTATGTATATCATCAGCTAATAAATGTTGGCACTTACAACACACTTGTTGGGTAGGGACGGAGGGAGGAAGGGATGGAGGGTTGAAGGAATGAAATTGGTAGTTATTAAGATATCAAAAATTATAACTGTTTTTTAAGAGTGAAAATACAACAAAGATTCTGAAAAGTGTTGGGGAGAGTCACTAACATTAATATAACCACAGAACCAGCCACACACGAGTACATACCATATACTCAAACACTCACTCAGAAGCATAGATACCAGCACACACACACACATACACACCATAAACTACACAGACAGACATAAAATCAGGCACCGAAAACTGCTTTAATATACGTTGTATAAACGGCAACCAAACGACCAACATGACAGGAAGTTGAGGTTTTGGTTTAATGGCTGCCATATAGGAGTGTGTTTGTTATGAACAGTAAAAGTTCCGTTATGTTTGTCTGTAGGAGTTTTATGGGTTGGTGGGTCGGTGGATTGATGGGTTGGTGGGTTGGTGGGTCGGTCGATAGTTGAGTGAAGTGTGGGTTGGTAGTTCCTCTACGCCGAACAGCTCATTCTGAAGTGTTTCTTCTTTTTGTATTATTTCTCTATCTTAGCTTAGGATGGGTGATGTGATGGGGGAGGGGATGCTTGAAGATTGTGAACAATTTTTAATTTCTTTCTTTAATAACAAATGTCGTATTTTTCTGTTCTTCCCAATAACAAAAATGCGTTCTTTTATCTATTGTATTATTGAAATATTGATGAATGATAAAAAATCATATTGTGACCAATTTTATGCCTATAAGTCTTCTTTTTCTTAACACAGTAAAGTCTTTATTCATTTATTGTTATTAATTTTAAATAATGGCTCTTGTAATATTCAGGTCCTGGAAACAGTTTAATTGAACAATTTTCCTTTCCATCAACTAATAAGATATAAAAGCTTGCTAATAACATAATAAGTGATAAATATTCTATAAAAAATTACCCCTCACTGCAGTCTTTTTAAAATACTTTATTAAATCACACCGCCCAAATCACCCCAGAAAGAGAGCAAAAAACAACGAAAAAAATCACAACAACTGTAGCGTGAACATTTCAAAGAAGCTACTAATAGATCCATCAATTAAGGAACTTAAAAAAGTAGGATTAATAATGCTAATGAACCGTAAAGCCCACATATGTTGCAAAACAGGGGCGTAAAAACCAAAACCAGTGAAGACCCGAAAAATACTGTCATCTCAAATCACCATGCATAAATCAAGCATCCAAGTGAAGCAGCCAAACCCAGGGTCATGAATGAAATCATTTGATTATAAAGAACCAAAGAGAACCATGACTAAATAAAAACCGAAAGTAGGTACTCGTACCTACCAAGCAAAATTTAATGAAAAAAAAACAACAAATCATCCAGGCCAGAGCAGACGAAATCATAGCAAACCATACCAAACCCAACCAGATGAGAAGAGACCAGTTTAATTTTATGCACGCGCCCTGCATAAAATTATTAATATTATTGATGCACACACCCCCGAATCCGGTGAAAAAAAAATAAATAAAAAGTGAGTCCATGTTCAGTGTTGCAGGCAAAACAACAAAAACACCACATTTTCACCCTTTCGGGGTGGTAAGGAAAACATAAAAGTTACAAGTTGAAAAATGATCATATAAACCTATCTTCTCGTAACTACCCACCGCAGCACCCTTTTCTATTCAAAATATATCCTGTCTCTCTATCACTCTCTTTCTGTCTCTCTTCCTCTCTTTCTTCCATGAGAGTCAAAAAAATATATGCATAAATTAAAATGTGAAAAATGAAATTTTGCCAATCTGCTGCTCATTTTGAGGTTCCGTTCGGATGCCATTAAATTCATATTAAGTGAATAAAAATAGCTGCAGGATATTTAGAGGCTTAAATGAAAAAAATAACCCAAGGCTGTTGAGCATAAAGTGAGTAGAGTGAGTAGAGGCAGCGGCAGGGGTTGATCTCCCCACCCTGGTGTTTGATTGAGATGTCAATGATGATGTCAGCCAGGAGGGCAGGCAGACAGACGGGCACAGAGACTCACGTGCTCACAGGCTAGACAAGCAAACGCATGCTTGCAAATGAGCAAAATCAACGTTGCATGTTTTTGCTTCGAACAAATGTTGAATTTTGTTCATAAAATTAACTGAAAATGCTTGATTTGCATGTATGGATATATAATTCGCACAAAACGGTGTGATTATTTGACAGCTGTCATGTTTGTAGCATTTCGTTAGCAATGCTATCACAACACTCGCTCTTTATTGTTATTGATTATAGAAGTAAAACTCTCCCACGTTATTCAAACTATATACATACACCTCATAACTAAAACTGAGAACAGTTTAATCAACAAAAATGTACTCCTTTTTAAGGAAAAAACACCAGAAAGACTTTTAAGTATAGTATAGTATAGTATAATATGGTATAGTATAGTATAATATAGTACAGTATAGTATAGTATAAGTATATTCTATTCTGGGATATCCTTAGACGCGTTTTAGTTAAGAAGCACGAGTCATTGACCATCAAACTATTAACAGTTAAACGCTGATCTTAAATAAGCGACCTGGCATGCCTTTAAATTGGGGTACTAAAACTTTTTACACTCTCATCGGGCGGTTGGGTCCGATGAGAACTTTGGAGTACTCGGTACGGCGTCGCCAAGCGATGACAACCCAAGACAACAGACCACAAGTTTGGATTCCGATCAAATGAATCTGAATTTCAACAACTTCGAAGTCTCCGAAATAAATTTCCTGATATTAACTCAATCCAAAGAAGGAAGGATCGTCATAAAATTACAAAAATAAAAACCAAAATACGAAACAACCAACAAAGCAAACTGAAACTGGAAATTTATTGTTTTGCACACAAATTAATGCGAATTCAGATTCTGCCAGATTGTGACAGTAATTTTTAACAATTAACACAAAACAAAAGATTGTTGTTGGTTTGTCATGTCCGTTGTTGGTTGATGATGTCGTGAGCGCGACCGAAAAACGGTCAAAAGACAGTCATCAATATAATAAAATACAACAAAAACCTGTTCTTATATATGGTTGTATATTTATATTATATATCTACTTTGGGCCTTATATTAGCGTTTTTTTATTTTCTTGTTGTTGTTTTCAGGCAATACATTCCTTTGTTTACAACTTTAATTTGTGGTTTTTCTTTAGTTTTTATTGATTGCAAATAAAAGTAACATCCGAACAAAAGACCCACTAAAAATTAAAAAAACAAAAAACAGCATATCTGGTCTTTTATTTATTCATTTTAAGGTACTCGTATTTATTGTTCGCTAGAAAGAGATTTAAATGGGGTCTGGGACAGTTTGAAATGTCACAAAAGAACAGTCGTTCTAAACTCCTTAAAGTTCAATCGTTTATAAACTCATAAAAATCGTCAATAAAACCGTCGAAAATTTATTGTTTTTTTCTATTTTTTTTAACATGTAATTCGAGTAGGTTCGCGCTTTCTTTGAATGGGGCCTCAAAGAATAAAACAAAAAAGTGTCAAAAAGTTTTATTTTCGATGTGATTCTCGCCTGTGATTTTGTTGTTATTGTGTGTATCTTCGGTTTTTTGGTTCCTTTTTCTTTTTGATTTCGGCCTTTTATTAAGACTTAAGCTTTAATATATCACCAGCAGATGAGGGACTTCGACGCAGCGGCGACACATTCCGACCACAGCGACCTCGACAGCTTCCAACACGAATACTGGCTCGTACAGCTTCAGCTCGAGCTCCAGCTGCATCCTTCAACAGGCTCCTACTTGAATTATTTATGATCCCATTCCGAACGCTTTGAGCCCCTCATGGGAAGGTTTTTGTTACTGACTTGCTGTGCGTCTCTTCTTCTGTGTCTCTTTCTATCTCTCTCTCCCTCTGTTTTTTTTCGATTGTCTGTGCTTCTTGACTACTGAATATCAATTATCAATTAAAGAACGGTTTGAATTTGTTTTCATACTTTATATGAATGCTCATTATAAAGCTATTTATTTTATATGCTTTTTTTATTCTTTCTGAATTTGTATCTGTATCTCTTGTTGTTGTCATTGGTGATTCATCGCTTATATTGTAATAATTGCAAACTTCATTTTCAAATGAATGCAGTGAATAAATTAAATTTCATTCATCACAGGATAATGTTGCCTGCCTTAATTAGTTATTATAAAACACCGAATCGGATGATCATAAATTTTCGCGTACATCAGTTCTTACATCATTCTTTAATTAGCTCGGATCGTGTTTAAATTAGCTAAAAAACCATTTACACGGTTGTATTTTATTCTTTAGAAATGTTTTATGATTTTACGGCTTCTAACTTCAAATTGAACAACCCTTTAATTCTGTTTGGCTGATCGGTTTTTTAGATACAGTTTGATTTGCATTCTTTGTGTGATCTTCTGTGTGTGTGTGTGACTTTGTACGATTATCCCTTAAGTGGTTGTAGTTGTTGTGGTTATCTTTCTGGTTTAAATATTGTAATAATATTTTCATCTTTAAACATTTTTCTCTTTTAACAAAAGAAACAATAATTAGATTGTGCAAAATTTTAACGGAATTTCAGAATATAGCAACCAAGCCTTCAGTTGATGTCTTCGCCTCCTGGTTTTTCTTCTTCTTTTGTTTTCTGCACTACTCTATAATTCATTTCCACGAAATCTTCTCATTATTGCTTTTTTGCATCTTATCTGTTCTTATAAAGTTAAATATTTAATGAACCTGTCCACAAAAATCCGAACGAAAATCCATTTTTTTATAAATTTTATAAAAAATATACCTTTTTTCCTATAGCACGCTGTTGATGTTGTTGTTGTTGTAGATACTTCTTTCTCTGTGGATTTTTCGTGGTCTTGCTGTTGTTAATTTTGTAGTTGTTGGAGGTGTTGCTGTTGATGATATCGCTGTAGCAGTTGTTGTTGTTATTATTGTTGTGATTGGTGTTGTTGTTGTTGCCGCTCTGAAGTTGGTACAAAATCCGCATTTGAAGTATTTTGTAAATACAGATGCATCGAAATGGAACGTTTGCATCTGACAGATGATGCGTAGAGCAAACAATAAAATATGAATTCTTGTTGACTCTGCTGGGTTTATTTTGGAGTATAGCGGGGAGGGGAAACAAGCAGCAGCAGCATGGCAAGCAACGGATTGAATTTCAAAACCATTTCTTCTCGTTTACTATTGATAGAATATTGAGAAAATATTGAAATAATATCGAAAAAATTGAGAGAATCTTTTGAAAGAGAACAGAATTTCGATAAATTCAATAAATGTTGAAGCTGAAACAAAATCTGTTGTTGGTTTCCCACTTATTTTAGTTATTAAAAAATTAATGTGGGCGTGAAAAATTCAATTGAATTGAATTTAATTTTCTGTATGAAAAATAATTGTTATTGCTTTGCAATTTACAGCTTTTGACTCTTCTCTTTGAAGCGAATCGTCCTAGAAGTGTCCTCAATCATTAAGAGTGACCCGACTGACCTCAATTGCTTGACTCACTCCATGATGAACCAAGGCCAACGAGGGCATCCTCTAGCACTCGTATGTTACACCTTGAGTTCCTTTAAAATGCGGGAAATTATTTTAAAATTGTTTGTCTGTGCAATTTTTTTCATACAAACCCTCATCTTTTTGCCTTTGGCACGCTTTTCAAATGCAATTATTTTTGTTACGGTACTCATAACGGCTTCGATGTAGCATAACCGTACTCTCAGCACGAGACCGGAGAATAGAACGGAACAACCGTATAAATACAATATTTCTCAATCCATCACGATTGTCCATTATAACCGTATATAAAAGCATATACAATACGTATGTATGTATTCTCTAAATCAATTCGTTTCGTCTACGAATTATATTTAATGTACAATTGTACTTTTAATCATTAAATTTTTGATTTTCGGTTTTCATTTCGCCAAAGAGTACCACAATCACAATGGACATCATCAACATCATTACAAATAAAGCCTCAATTTCGACCGTTGGGCGAAATTAATTGCCCAACCTCAGGTTTTCATTGTTGTGGTACAGCATGAGGTCGGCTTTGTGTCGAGGTGTCCAACCGCGTTTTTCAATAAAAACATTACGAATTCTTTTGTAGGTTATGCAGACATTCGAACATTCATGCAATCATTTCAATAAAAATATTTTGATCACTTTATTTGAATCTTTATTATGCAGAAAAGAGAGAAAAGACATGGCATGTAGAGGGTAGAGAGGAGATTCGATGAGGAGAGAAATTATTTAAAGCACCCAATTTCAAGGGTTGTATGGCGAATTATAACGCTACTTAAGTAATTAATGACCATTTCCTCTAATAATATTCTATATAGAGGTCACATTATATAATACTAATATTAAAAGTAGCCACTACCGCGGTTTTTCTTTAATGAGCATGTTTAATAAGAAGGCGATGCTCTATAATGTTCTTTAATGACACTTCACTGATCAAAAACATCGCAAATGAAGTAATAACAATTTATATAGATTTCATGTTCAATCGGGACAATATAATAGACATATATAGTGGTTTAAATATAGCCTTATAACGTAAGAACATCGCTAAGCCCACATCTGTTTCTTATGACGCCCTCATGATCCTTTGTTACTTTATCCCCGCGTCTAATGATGACATTTAAACTACCATAAATATTTGGCACTCATTATTCGCGTACCTTCGTGTACGTGGCTCTGTATTCGTAAAAAGTCCTTCATACATATAATGAGCACCAATAATTCTTTTCCCCCTCGTCTCGTTGGTTGGTTGGTTGTGTCCTTAACAGTCATAAAGCATGGTGTAGTTGCTGGAGTTTTGCGACAAAATAAATTTTATGGTCAAATGTTGCATTTGCCAGGCGCAAGAAACACCTGATGACACACACCAGCCAAGGAGACAAGAGAACAGAGAAGATACTCGTAGCATCAGCAGGCGACAAAAATCCTAACAAGACCAATAAAAAGTCGTGTCTTTGGTTGTTTTTGTTGGTGCTTCGGTATCGCGCAACAGCATTAAAATCATTATTTTCGGAGGCTTGCTATTTAATGATGTTGTTTAATGATGTTGCTAAATGTTAGGGTTTCGCTAAAATAATGTTTGTCTTAAATAATGTATTATACTTGAATGGGTCGCATATGAGCCATGAATGTGAAAATGGGTGGTTGCGAAAGTAAATAAAATCGCGGGGAGGGGGAATGGATGGATGGGGAGTCAAGGTAAAGTGGACATAAAGTAAACCTTGGAAAAAACAACCTGAAGCAAAAGTAAAACTCTATAAAAGATAAGAGAGAGAAATAAATATATCAGAAGCTCTACTGCTAAAAGTACTCATCACTAAAATAGTATCTCCTTAAAAAGGGAAACCATATTTAAAGAATTATGATCTCTCATCTCGTAGAATCTGTCATCTCATAGAATCTGTCATCTCATAGAATCTCTCATCACGTATAATCGCTCATCTCATAGAATCTCTCATCTCAGAAAAATAACGACCTTGGAGAGTAATTTTTTTTCCACCACTCAAGACTCAGACGCTGTCAGGATTTATTTGATTTTTTTCCTACTTCTTTTCTCTTGCGTCTCATGATTAAGTTATAAATTTTATTTTACAAGCGTAATTGAATTTATATGTTTTTTGTGTTGTTGTAAGGACATGAGGACATAATTTTTTTGTACTTCTGGGCTTAATCACATGCTGCTTGACATATATTTACACATAAACACACAGACACACTCGCAGACGCTTGCTCACTCATAGAAAGATAAACCCACAATAAACAAGTCCTTCGGCACCCTTCTTGTTGTGAGCTCACGCAAGGATAACTATAAGTGGGCGGTGTATTAACGCAGCAGGACTCTCCAAACGTAAGTCTGCTGTGCTTCGAAACTATTGTATGCTATCACCACCACCATCATCCACCCCCCCCGCTGTTCGCATCTTCATCATCTTCGTCATCATCAACATCAACAACAACAACAACATCCATCCACATCAACGTTAGTCTCAACGTACAGAGCGTGTTCCGTCGTTCCAGCCGCTTTTTATCCATTGGTTCCGGTGAGTTGTGTTGCTTTCCTTCATTCATCATAATTTTCTATAACAAAAGGATCGAGAGCTGGGATGGAGAATGGGTTGGTGTGTGCGCTGGTGGGTGAGGGGGACCGTAAGAAGCAGAAGGAGTCGCTTGTTCATGCGTTCGTCATGATTGAAATTCATAAGAAGGCGTTTATTATCGTTATTATGGTTCCATTAGATGAATTAAGACCGCAGGATATCCAAGCAGGACATTCACGCATATACACCGTTCTTCTGCAGTCGAGAAATCTATGGTGTTGGGTTGTAGGGTGTATGTGAGTGATTAAAAGTGGGTGTAGTGCATGAAGTACATAAACTAAACCAAACATGATTAATTGACTTTCCAAATCATTTAATCATTTAATCCTTCACTTGATGAGGAATCCATGACATATTGAAACAGTGACGATTTTAATCGTAAAATCGACCGATGTTGAAAAATTCTCTGTAATATATAATTCTATATAATTTTCTTTTATATTTTTCTTTTATACATTTCATTTATTCTTAGCCCGGATAATCAAATATCATTTAATCAAAATAGTATTATTTACATTAATAATAATACATTAGTTAATACTACATAATATTAGACAATAATAAATAATTTTAACAAACTACAAATATTATGGCCTCGAAAATCGTTTACGAAACTAACATTAATTCTTTCGGTTTATTGTACATCTTTTATTTGAATTTAATAAATGATCCATAAAAACAGGAAGAATCTAAAAACCCGTTTGATGACAAATAATAAAAAACAGTTAAATAAACATTACGTAATGAAAGACAAACATTCGGGCGCGAGAGAAAAACATCAACAAAAGAGACATGAGCAACAAATAGAGAATTTCTCACCCTTTTCCAACAACAAAAAACATCAACAGCATACGAATTTATAGTTTTCCAGGACGCATGCGCAACTGTAACAATGATTTTATAAAAAAAAAAACAAAAAACCAAAATAAAATACAAATCAAACTCGTGCTACTTGTGAAAAAAAAACTCTGTAGAAACTTAATTAAAATACGATTTCATGTGTTGTCAACAGTTCATTAAAAGCCGCTGAGCCGATGCAGTCAAGCGTGGCAGAGAACAAGGGCACGAGGATGAGGACGATAAAAAACAAAAACAGCAACAACAACAATAATAATAATAATAACGATACGCATGCGCACATGTCGCCCTTCGATGTCAAAACAATGAAACTGTAGCCGAACATTTGAAATCTGATAAACATCTGAGAGACATTGCAACGAACGAAACAAAACAATCCAACAACAATTCAGGACAACAACAACAACAAAAACTCAACAACCTAACAACAGCAACAATGAAAAGGAGCAACGTATTGAAAGGATCACTTCTGATTTTAGTTAATTTCGTTTCGTTTCGTTTCGATCCCTCTCTGGTGACATCCTTGACGTACATTTGATTACCTACCCTACTCGTCATTCTCTCCGTCATTCATTCATTCCCTCATTCACTCGCTCGCTCGCTTGTTCCTTCGGTAGGACGGTCGGTCGGCCTGCTGTATCGTCCTGTTGTTCTACTCTTCGAAACGAGCCTCATCTCGAGTGCAGTTGATTTGCGCTGATCTGCTTTGTGTTGAAATCAAATTTCAACCGTATTCAGACCAGAGCGACTATCAAAGGATATGATATGCAGATTGAGTTCCAGCGACGATGCTATGCGTAAAGCAATTGAAACAGCCAACTATAATAAAATAAAAGTACGAGTGTAACACGTGCTGAGGGGCGGAAAAGGATTCATTGCAAAGGTGTGCAGTAAATCCTTTTTGCTGCTGTTCCTTCTGGTTTTTTTTTTGTTTTTAGTGTGCGGTCGAATTTAAGGAATTTCATGCGATGGTTGATGATGCAGCTGGAGTTTGTACGAAGTTCATAACAATTAATTTTATTTTTTATTCACTCTTTTCTTCGTTCTTCGATTCCATTTGGAATGGTTTTCAAATATTTGTAGCGGTCTTCAGTTTGATTTGAAATTCGTTTAAATGCGTGTCTTGGTTGTTTTATTAAATTTAACCTTCGAAAAGGGTGCTGCGCATTTTATTACCTTATAATTAGTTTTTTTTTTATACCCTACACCCGAAGGTGAGAGGTGTACAGTTAATAGTACGGTTAATAGAATTACGTTTAATAGATTAGAGTAGCGTACAAAAACAAAAGTGAACATTCTTACACTTGATTCTTATATTATCAACCCTGAAAAGAAAGGGTGTGGTCTGCCCACTAA
Source organism: Myopa testacea (assembly GCA_949629155.1). NCBI lineage: Eukaryota > Metazoa > Arthropoda > Insecta > Diptera > Conopidae > Myopa > Myopa testacea. The sequence goes on from OX451347.1 coordinate 45,448,625, forward strand.
GCTCTATGCCTTAAAGGATTAGGATATGACTTAAAGGAGCCTTTAAAGGATTTCTAAAAAAATATTGATTCCACAATTCTTGAACTCTTAATGATCTTTTGATCATTGTTTTTATCTTAAGTTATAAATATTCCTAATGAATGTTAAGGAATGGATGCAGTAATGTAAATCATATAATCATTAGGAATTACATTCTTAGAAATTAAGAGAAGAATTAATTTAATTTTATGAGATTTTTATCTTTATTTTGTTAATTTGAGGGGGTATCATAATATAATAATTAATAATAATAATCATTCTTTCTTTCTCTTCTCTCCCATTTCTTCTTCTTCCATGTCCACCTTCTTCTCTCCTTCTTGTTCTATTAAGCATTAACTGTTTATCACGCTAACATCCATCAAATGAACGTGTCACTCGGACCCTGATTTTCAATTAAGAGTTAACTCTAAATTAACTGCGCGTGCTTCTTTCACGTATTTCCTAATTATGGATTTCGACTGGCTTAAGTAACTTACTTAAGTTAAACCTTTTCCTCTCTCTCTCTCTCTCTCTCTCTCTCTTTCTCTCTGTCTTTCTCTCTCTCTCTCTCTCTCTCTCTTTCTCTCTCTTTCTCTCTCTCTCGCTTTGGGTTTCTCGCTCTCCGTTTCTCCCTCCCCGGTTTATTGCCAATATTGATTTAATAATGATGTGAATATATTTGTATTTGTTTAATTTCAATATTTCAATTGATTTCTTGCTGAGCTCGCATATTTTAGCGGTTGCTTGATCGGTCCGTCGGTTGGCGGCGACGGCTTCTTTGACAAATATTGGTCATGGGCCATCGTTGTGTTTATTTTCCCAACTTCTGAAGTGTTTAAAGAAGAAGTTTTATTTTCTTTCGAATGGATTTCGTTTTGTTTTCTTTTTTTTGTTTTAATCTTTGCCGCTTGGTTCATTTTAGGATGTGAACTGATGAGATGCATGTCTAAGTGGACAGTGGAAAAAATTAACTTCCAAATTTATTTAAAAGGAGAATATTTTTTTGAATATAAAGAAATGGGTTTATTAGTATTTAAGTATTATTTGAGCCATAACGCGTATTTTTAAGTGTTTAACTTAAGCCGGGAGTTTTTCGTTTATCATCCTTCAATAAAGCAAAAGCTACAACAAGAACAACAAAAAGTTTCATAAATTTAACAAACAAAAAAATGTCGGTACAATCATTTGTCATAGAAAAACGATTATCCTCTTCGATTTTAATCTCCCTCACGTATCGCATACATTGATAATGTATGTATATTTTGCCTGATGTCTTGATGACCTGAAAGTCCTCGTAGTGCAAAAAAATAAAAACACAAATAAACTTTGTCGCAAGGTGTTCAAATTCACAAAATTGTCCTCTTGTTTGCATCACTCGACTTGATATGAAGTCTGTCGCACTCTTCAGCGTCAACGTCAACGTTAACGTCCTTGTCCTCGTCCTCGTCCTCATCCTCATCATAGTCCTCTTCAACTTCATCCTTTTCACATATAAATCTGTTTTGATTTTAATCCTGCTTATTCACCGACTGCACACACAAAAGCAACAACATCCTTCCGTTAGCAGTCGCTCATGTTGTCCTCTACATACGATAGACACAGTACAGTGTGCATCTTGTGACCCGAACCACTTTTTGCCATGAACCCTCTGGACCGCCCGGGAGCAAATACGATCGAAATCTCATTCACAACAATAACAGAAGCAGCGTCAGCGAGCGGCAGGAACATAAACAGGAATACGAAATAACAACAATAAGTACTGGAAGAACAACGACAACAACAAAAATGTACGCTACACAAATCCGATGATGATTAAGTTCTTAAATGCCGAAATCAATGCACACGAATGGGCGAACAATAAGCAGAAGCAGCAGCAACACAAATACTCCGAGAGGTGGAAAGATAGACAGACAGACAAACAGATAGAAACACAAACAGACATACGGATAAAGAGACAGACAAACAGATAGACACACCAACAGACAGACAGATATAAATACACATACACAGTAATCGTGGAGTTATTCAAAGATGCAGACAGAGTTACAAAAATATATCTGCATCGAAACGAATCCATGCCGAAAAACGACAGACAAATATTTTAGATCCGAATGGATAAATAAAGAGACAGTTAGGAGGACAATTATAAACAATAGACAGACAAATATACGGCGATCCAGGAGTGGACAACCATCCACAGATAGATCCACAAACCATCAAACTTCCTTTAACGATGTATGTGAAGCATAAAAACTGGGATCTACATTTCAGCATCCAAGGACTACGAGTACGTTTGCCCGGATGTGGTTGCCCATTTGTTCGGTCTAGGATAGTCTTGGTTTATGAACAAAACGGACTTTCGGACTTCCGATCCGTAGAGTATCATTTTGTGTTTAGTCTCTATAGTAAATTATACAGGAAGAGAGGTTAAACTTTCTCTCCTTAGAGAAAACAAAAGTATTTATTATAGATAAGAGAACAGTTTTGCTTGAAAGTGGAATTATTTACAGATTCGAAAGGAAAAGAAGGTTCTGCATAGAGAACTATACTTATCTTTTTATTAAACTTAGTAGAATAGTTCATTAGATTTGAATTCCCCGGCATCCGAACTGACACTGAAAAACTGATAGAGTTTGGGACCCTATAAAGTCATCTCTTCGAACAGGATGTACTATATGCTCGATGTGATGCACGATGTTCTCTATAAAGGATGTGCTCTATAAAGGATGTACTCTATAAAGGATATTCTCTATAAACTCTAAAAAAGATGTACTAAAGAATGTAGTCTATAAAGAATTGGCTCTATAAAGGATGGACTCTATAAGAGATGTCTAAAGTCTTGGAATGTCTAAAAAAAAGAAAGATACATGATATAATCGCTTTATCAAAAGACTTGATTTTGATAGAGATCTTCGATCATTATGATAATTTGCTATAAAAAAACATTACTATAGAGTAATTCAACGAGTCACAATTTAAATATAGCTTCTCTTTGATCCTTTTAAATATAAACAACTTCTATTATATTTGACATCTGATAATTATGAAGGATTGAGTATTGATTACTTCAATAATCAACCCAAAAATATTAATAAAAAATATGACAATTGTAATTATCACACTGAAGTCACGGCCGACCACCACCAATTACAACAACAACAACTGCAATAACAACAACAAGAGTTTATTGCTGCTGCTGCTGCTGCAAAGTGAACAACAACCGAAACGAATCAAGCATGCAAAAGCAAGCCATATGCACTGAATTCCAACCGAAAAATAAAATGTTGCCAACCGTAATAAATACATTGTCGTCCTCGCCAGTGCCGGGCCTGGCTTGGCTGGCTGGCTGGCTGGCTGGCTGGCTAATGGCCCGGGTCGCCAGACTATCGAGTCGAGTCTTAAGCTGTAGTGCGTGCGTACGCTGTATGAACATCGAATGAAAGCATTAAAATATCTCATTGTTGGTGGAGTGAAACTGCATGAAGCCGTTCTGCTGGGGTTACTGGGCTAGAGTGGGCTTCACAGGGCGCACACCGGGCGCAAGCGAGACGAAAGCAAGACACACACAAAAAATGAGGAAATAAAACTTTATTTAAGGATTTACAAGCGCACGCAAAATTCAACAACGACAATTCTTCATTCCTTAGGATTAGTACTTTCTTTATTCCATCTCTCTCTCTCTCTTCCTCTTGCTTTTCTCTCCTTCCTTATGACCCTTGCTTCTATTTAAAAATAAAAGCTCTCCTATCGTTCACCCCCTTCCACCTACCCTCCCTTTTATTGCACACAAGTTGTATGTGTGCCAACTTTAGTTTCTTTCAACTCTTGGAAACCCTGCTTGAAATAATAATTTCAAAAAGAATGCAAATCGTTGGCACGTTCTCTGCATTAAATCTTCATTAACATATTTTGACTTTATCTGGAGTTTGGAAACAATTTGTGTCTGCGCATTTATTATTAGGTGAGGGCATTCATTTTATTTGTTCGGACTATTTTTAGAGAGCGGTTCGGGGTCAGGTCTGTGAATACCGACTGTAGCATTGGTTAGATGAACTATTTTTACTCAAATGTTTCTTTAAAAATTATCATAAAAAAATTATATAGTCAATCAAAATTTATATTTAAACTATTAAAAAAACTGGGCATCTAAAAGGTGTATCATAAATATATAAAAATAATAAAACCATCCATGTTCCAGAAGGTTAAAATTTAACACTCAATTTAATGGGATAAAAGCACTATAAATTACATACGATTGCCTGATATATACCATATACACATCATATATGATGATATAGCATAGTACAGTTTGATGATGATGTACTTGTAGTGTAGTTTTTAATATAGTTAATGGAAGATCAAGTGAAATCTAGACCTGTGGATTTACTGTGGGAGTACAGTACTAACCTTGGAACATTACCTTTTTAAAAAGATCCAGAAAGAGTGATATTTTTGACCTGGCAGAAGCTGAGAAACCTTAAAAACTCGTGGCCGCTGATGTAATATCCGTTAACTGAGAACCTTCAGAAGGAAGTACTAGGGTGGTACACCAGTAGCTCATCCTGGGGACTTTAAATTAGGAGTTTATGGGAAATTATGTTATGTTGAAGTAGGCAGACCAGGCCCTTTCATGGACGATAATACAGTATTGATACTACGTGCACTGATTGACTTGACAAATATCAATAAAATGCTTTATTTAATTTCGTCATTTAGTATTGAACTTTGTACATTGATAAGTAATGCATTTCATATATCTTTGATTAAAATAAGTCTACTCACCTTTCTATAGATCCTTTACCACTCCACCACCCCTCCACCTCGTGCTTCACTCACTTAATAAAGTATCATTTAGTGCGCATTTTTTTTAGATGTGTGTACTTTTTGACAACTTGCATATCTTTCGAGTTGATCCTTTCAATTAGCTCTTTAGTGGATTTGGAACACTTAAAATATCAGAGCATATTTATTTGTGATTTATCACAACAAATAATCTACAAATCATCATCAATTATAACAGAATCACACAAAATCATCAAAATAAACAGCAGCGAATGGAGTTGAGTTCGAGAAATGTTTCTGGGTTGAATTGAGTAATTGTTGGTCAATATTAGTTGTGGCCGAAAGGATATCAAACTTGTATGGATAATGAGTAAGTGGATATGTGTATGTGCGTGTGGATGTGTTAGTATGCGTGATCCATTAGCACCAACCTGTGTGGTTAAGCAATGAGTGAGTATGTTTTCGTATTTGTGTATGTCATTGTGCTGAATGAATATGAGTGATTGATTTGATAAAATACGAAAAAATACTGTAGAAAAAATTACCCTTGAATATCCTTGATTCTCCAAAACCAAAATTTATTCCATTATAATCCGATTTTCGACCCTTCTAGTTTTTTTTTTAGGAAAGGAAAAAATGAAGCATAACGTTTAATAAAAGCTGTCATTTCTTTCTTAGCCAGGATGTGCTCCACAGGACGCTGTGCTTTTAGTAACTAAAAAAGATGCTGTCAAACGTAAACACTGTTTTGCTATTTTTTTGGGGTTTTACTATTTCTTTACCTTTTTTATTGACACACACACACAATAAAAACCAAATTCATCGACATCCAAATCATGGACCTTCGTCATTCTCTATCTCTCCCTTTACTAAAACTTTCTGTTGTGCTTATTCTTTGTTGGCCTTTTGGGCCACCAACATAACATGCAGAGCAGAGCAGAGCATTGAGTAAACTCATCAGCACCACAAAAATATCCTTAATAATTTTCTTAAACCAACATTTAGAGAGTAGCTCAGCCAGAGCAGTGGAAAGAGTAAAGTTTGGTCAACAACTACTTGAAACATGCTGTGGATTTCATTGTTAACGTGTGTTTTTTGTTATCCTTTTTGCTATTTTGGTCAAGCGAGGACTACTTCAGTGCCTGCGTCCACCGCTGTTTGCTTTTGTCAAGTGACAATACGGACAAAATCCACACCACAGCGACTTACCTCCCTCATCAAACCCCCGACGACCAGGGAGGGCGGGATGGTTTCAACTCCTGCTCAATCACATGCTGTTTAGAATTTTAAAAAAAATGCACTCGTCGTGCTGTCGAACGTTTATCATGTCCTGCAAAGTAGTTCATGGCATCAATCCAAGCATTAAATAAAAGCTTCTTTCTTCTCGTTCCTCTTCCACGACCTCCATCTGTTATGTCGGAGAAAGACGAAAGGCATGCACGGTGCTGAGGGTTTCCTCAAATCCTGCTGCCACACACAAAACACAAGCAGCCAAAGTAAACATTCGTTGGGAAAAAGAGCCCAAAAAAATTAACATCCTTGTTAGCTGAAAAAACACGTTCGTTAAATATCCTTAGCAATGTGTCGAAGAGCACGGTATCTCCTCGTAGTTGTTGTTGTTGTTTTTGTTATTATTATTGTTGTTGATGATGGTGTTGACGTTACTACTGTCGCTGTTGTTGTTGTTATTGTCACTGTGGTGGTTACTGTTTATATTTAGTTAGTGTCTCTGTTTGTGTTTTGAATGCGTTTTGTGTTTCGTCGTTGATGTTTAAGTTTCTCAGCGTTCTTCCCGTTCATCACCCACTTTGACAGAAAGCAGAAAACGGAAAAAAACTGCGCAGAAAGAGCAACAAAAAAAGGATAACAAGGATGCCTAAAGGACAAATATTTTAACAAGTGTCAAATACACACGCTACTTACAGGAACACGTCATCGCAACAGTCACAATCATCATCCTCCGTCGTCGTCGTCCTTGTGACTGTATGCGTCACACGAACGCATGCGAGACTCACACTTGTATGCATGTCCTTCAGTGCATCCTTTTTAGCTTCTCCCATTTTTCGCCCAATTGGGAAGTGAGTATTTTTTTAGGTGTTATTGTTATTATTATTATTATTTTGTTTTTTATTATAGTAGAGTATAACTTTTAGATACTAACTCTAAAAAAGCGATTCGCTTTGGATTGTGGATTTATTCAATCGATGATGTGTACTCATCTCATACTTGATCGAAGCCAAAAATTATACACATAATTTTAATTCAATTTTTGTATTTCTTTTATTTACAGTTACGCCGTCACAACTGGACTCATTGAAATTCTCTCCCGGCGATGCATGAAAATCCGGGAATCCATTGAAAGTCATCAAAGCGTGGTGCTTTCGCTGTTGGCCACGCTTGGCTTCCTCACCAGATTCATTGATGTGTGTCCACCGGGTAAGCATTGGCCACTCTTTTCGGGTGTATACAAGGAAGTACTAATGCACTTCACACCTTCCCTTCACCTTTTCACAATCATAGTCAATACTCGTACAATATGTTTTTTGTTTTTTATTATTTTTGATTTTTCTTCGGTTTTTTATTATATTTTCCCCCTTTTTCTTCTGCTTCTTAATCCTTTCCTTCTTCTGCAGGACCCTCAGATACAACACGGTTCCTAAATGCTGCCAAATCGACGGAACTTTTCGGGTCGATTTCAATGCTTTATGCAAGCGTGGTGCCAATTGGTGAGTGTATACATGATTTCGATTCTGAATTCAAAGCGGCTTCCTTGAAGTCTGATCTGTCTGTCCATCCATCGCATTCATTCATTCATGTACTCAATTTTATTATCAATTGTTTTATTGGGATTCTAATTGTTTGTTATACGTGAGATTTTCCTATAGACGGAAATTACTTAAGGCAGGAATTTATTACAAAATTTCCGGTTGTAAGAATTTTATTTCCATGGTTTTTTCTTTTCTTCTTATTTCTTTTCTATTCTATGATGTTTTTGTATCTTATATTTTGTGTCTGTATTTTACAGGTGAATACATTCCACCGAAAACTACTTCGTTAGCGGCTGCTACTTTTAATCTACTTGTTTCGTTAGCTGTTTTGGATTTGGCCACTTTTCAGGTATGTTAAATTAAAAACAAAAATCTTATTACTCAAAATAGCCCAAAACACCTCTCTAAACTATAATCAGCTAATACATCACCTTCATTATGTTAGGATGAAGAAAGACATTTGGTTTATATATGATCTGAAATAATCCGTTCTTCAAGTAATTCTTCTAATCAGAATATATTGGAGGGGATTATAAGAGTAGATTTTTAAGAATATTTGATCTACTGATCGATGATTTAGAGACACTCTAAGTTCTTGGATCTTCAGTAGATCGAAAGGATAAGTTAGATAAGAAAGATAAGAACAACAGAGTTAGCTGTATTTTGTGATTTAATATGAATTCAAATATTGCTCAACGAAGTCAAAATGTTTTGAAAAACCTTTCGTACTTTATTTAACCCTTTAAAGTTTGTGGATTGTTTATTGAATGGAGTTCAATAAGGAATCCACTTAAGTTTACAAAATATTTTCCAACTATATATTTTAAATCCTTTCTGTCTCTCTCTCTCTCTCTCTCTTTATTTATTTCCCTTTCTTTTTTTGCTATATGTTTTTAAAATTCTGCGAAAAACATTTGCATTCAACTTTTAGACAGCCTGAAGTGTTTTTATTGATTACCCTTTTTTTCAACCCATGCATGTCGAATAAATTTTCGCCTTTTGCAAAAAGTTGCCAATATTTGTTCCTTTCACACGATATCCCAGCAAAGAAAATCGAAGTTTATTACTGCTCCGTACTACAGTATTTCCTTTTTCTTTTCTTATTTCCTCTTTTTAACCCACTTATTCGTCGCTCTCTTTATTTTTCTTTTTCCTTCTCTTTCTCTCCCCTGTCGTTGTTCCATTCACATTTGCATAGGAACATCTGTTGGAACGGAAATGAAATCTCTTTAGAAAGCAAAGCTGAAAAATACACAATTTAAAGTTATTTCTTTTTCGCAATTTTCAGCTTTAAATACAATGTGCGTAGAGGTAGAGGGGTTAAGAGGGGGACCTTTACCTCAACGGAGAGCGAGAGAGAGAGAGCGAAGAGTTTATCCATTTCAACTTCGTACTATAAGGTTAGGGTATTGAAACTAGATTTTGGAGAACTTGAGGTATCACTTGAGGGGATACTTTGGGTATCACAGGCTCTCCGCCGAACACCCTCTTGGTTAGGCGCCTGCCTGTACCACTGTTACTGCTATCGAATGTTTCCCCGGCCACCATGTTGGCAGATTGTTTTTCCAGAAAATTTCAACTTCAGTTTTTTTGTTGTTTTCCTTTTGTATTTCACTCGAGATGCCCCCTCTGTTGTTTTTGTTGTCTTTTTTAATTTCCTAGCGATTTCACGTTCGAGAAACTTTTCGAGAGCAAAGCAAAGATTGTCGCTGAGTTTCGTTTGTTGGCGGCGGCGGCGGCTACTCTACAACAACGTTGAGGATTTGTTTGTTTGATTTTGCTCAATGGAATCATGAGAAACAGGAGAATCAGGGGGAAAATGCAGAATTGGAGGGAGGCAGGAGGGTTAACGGTTGACGCTCGGTGTTGAATTGGAAAAACAAGGGCAACATAAATAAGAGATCCAAAAATAGTGTTAAAATTCGCTTCTGATTTCTATAAAATAAAGTTTCAACTGTTATCCTTCTCATCCTTCTATTCAACCGACTTCTGTCCCCTTCTCCCGCCCTCTCCCCATTTTAGTTGAATATCAGTTTTCTTGAAATGCTTTCGAAATTCGCTAAAACTCACTTCAACTCAACCTCAAAGTGGTTTGACTCTCGTGCGTAAATAGGTTATCGGTTACAATACCACTCCCCCCCCTCCTCTCCCCTCCCCTCCCCTCTACTGTCGTCGTCGCCGCCTCGTAAATTCCGTTATTCGTTATTTATTGACAAGTTTTGCGTTCCAGAATGAAATATTGACAAATGTATGCAATGTAATCTTCTTTTGATGTTTCTATTTGGTTGCGTCTATCAGCGGCTCTACAAGCCTATAAATATTCTATACAGATGTGTGTAGTATCGAAGCGTTTGATTGTATGTGTGTGTGTGCTTGCGTGTTTAAGTGTATTCGTGAGTACTTCTTTACACGCGTCAACATCAAATGTCAACGTTGTCAACATCACTGACGTAAAATCATTCGCGATATGTTCTTAAGTAAAACGTCAAAATGTTTACTTTGGCAAATAGTTTGTGTAGCTCTCGGTTTCTCTCGCACTCTTTCTTTCTCTTTCTTTCTCAACCCTTTTTCTTTCTCTTCACCTCATAGAATTTCTTTTAACCCCCTCACATTTCTACAACATCTTCCTCATCTGCCATCTTTCACGAACCGCATCGTGATTCTATTTCTATAATGCAAATTGTAAACTTTATCGTCGTTGCTGTTGTCATTGATTTTGTTGATGTTGTTGCTTCTGCTGTTGCTGTCATCATCACCAGAATTCAAACCTTAAAATTGTCGGCGTACAAAATTCGATTTTAAATTTTTAATTTGCCTCAACACATTTTCGCCACGCGATCTGCTCGTTCAACCTCCATTTACACACGCTCAAAGTGAATAACACACGGATTCGTCTTTCGATGTGTCACGCATTACGTGGTTACGTTGACAGCAACCTGCAACTACTGACATCTAGTAGTCTAGTTCAGCTTCAGATTTTGTGGTTGTGCACACTTTTGATAGTTTTGCCTTTAAAACACCGAAACAAATTATTAATGGGTTGGGTTGGTTGGTTGTGATTCGTTTATATTTAGAATCAGATTTCATTTTTTATCGTTTTTTTAACCAAAAATTTACCAAAATCAAAATATTAAATTTAAAATTAGTATAACTTTTTATTAAAACCGATGAAATTGATATCAAATCTGTTCTCTTTGCTCTTCAACAACAATAACAATGATTTTACTATATAATTTCTAAATTTCAAGTCTCTTCGCTTCTCTGCGGCTTAAAATAAAGCTCATAAAGTTTACTTATTGTTAGTAACGGTGAAGTAACCCCTTGCAAAAAAAATCTAATTTCAAAACATCAATATTTGCGATTCCACTGGAACCGAGTTGATGCTCGTGATTAAAACCTAATAAACTTATTTACCTTGTGGAATGCGCATCGTAGCGCAGAAACGCACAACAAAAACATGACCGAAGCTGGCCGGAGCAGAGCAGAGCGGAGCAGAACAACCCATAAGATACAAAAAAATGTTTTTCAACACGCAAAAAGATAAACATCTACACAACCCAACCCAACCCAACCACCAACAATTGGGGTGGATGACGAATGAGGAGGCGGAAGACAGCGAAGAGGGAGTCAGGGGGATAGAATAGCAAAAAAATAATAGAGCAACGCAGGATTTAGTTTCACTGAAGTGGGGAACACTTATTAATTCATAATAATTTAAAACAAATAATGGAAGAACGAAAAGGGGCGAAAAATTTATGAAAAATTCACAAAAAATTATCCACAACAAACGAACTACGAGAAATGATCTACAATAAATGATCCGCAAAACATTATTCACAATAAATGATGTACGAAAAATGATCCTAATTAAAAAGTAATTAAAACTGGTCAGGTGTCATTAAACACCTTTTTTACAGTATAATTAAATGTGAAGTATCTCCAAAAATGATTCTAGTTACTAAAAACTAAATAATGACAATGATGAGCATGAGTTTGATGACAAACAAATACGACAGACATTCGGACAAACTTACTGTGGAATAAAGTAAGCATCTCTTTCCTTCAGAGTCGAGCGTCGATGCATTTTTCCCCCTTCAATAAAATTGCTTTTAACGCTACAATAATTCTTATTATTCTGGTTGTCGTTGTTGTTGTTGTTGTTGTTGGTATTATTGTTGTGGTTGTGGTTGTGGTTAATGCCGGCTACTAACTTCCTTCTGTACTTTCCATATCAGAGTCAACCAACCAACCAACCAACCAACCAGTTAGCTAGCCTAAGCATTGTTTACGCTTTAAATTAGTTTACACAATCGCCAGCAGATAGCGCATCGAAAAGATAGACAAACAAACAAACATTTGGCATAACAAGCAAATAGAACAGACGTCGAGAATGTGAACCCGATGATGATGATGTCCAAAGGACGACCGAAAGCGAAGCCGCTCGGCCGGAAGGATGACGTCTACGTTGTGCGTAAATATTGACAGTTGACAGGAGCGGTGCAACGACTACCAACCAATCAACGAATCACTGAAGCGAGCATTCAATTCGGTACTCACTCGTTCTTTTGATCGAATTCATTTGATTCTGGTTTGCTTTCGTTTTTTATTTAATCATGATTGTAATTCGTTGTTAAAAATACTTACCGGTATCGGTTCATCATTTCATTATATCTACGACGACAAAATCAACAAGATTCCTATTAAATCCTACAACTATATAGGTGCGTGCTTTTGTAGTAGTTGGACCTTCGAAAAGACTATCAGTTACCTTATAAATAACGTTTCTGAAGCTCCATATCCCGGAAAGCTTTAGGCACTTTAAAAGCTCCAAAATTACGCTTCAAATCATATTGTCGATCCTTTAAAATAAAACGGAGTAAACTTAAATTTAATTGCGGTAATTCTCCGAGGTCCATAGCTAGATTCCTCTAGAAGTGCCTCTAAGTTCAGGTCTATTCACTATATAAATATTATATTCATTCATATATGTACCATAGATGCAGATTTCAAGATGGTTGAAAGTATTTTTCTTTCCATCTTCAATCTGCTCATAATATTTTTAATATTATCAAAATATTAACCTAAAGAGTATTCATCGGTTTTCTTTTCTAAATATTTACATACTGGGTTTTCTTCTTCAACCAACGTCAAATAAGTTTTAACAAAAAAGGTCCAAAATCTTTTTTCTGTTTTTTTCGCTATGTTTGTTGAGTTCAACCAGTTAATTTTTCCCTCTCTTCTCCCTGGAGAATATATACGAAAAAAGGGCCATGTTCCCGTTTTGGGTTTGAAGAACTGCCGACGATACGATACCCTCTTTATTTGCTTTATAACTTAATTATGATTGTTTTTTCATTTCAAAACTTTTATGGATGAGATGTGAAATTTACGAAGTTTATTCAATGTTTCTATTTCTCAATTTATTTATTAAGTAAGGAAATATTTCAAGATAATGGCAATGATGATGATTAGGATGAGGATAATGATGATGGTTGACTAGGTTGATGATAATGATGGTGATGATACTTCCAAATGATGACGGAGTTTATAAAACTATAATATTATTATCATGTTATAAATATTATATTATAATCATTATTTTTGAACATTTATTTGGTTCTCTTCCAGGATGTGTTATCCGGTGAAACGTTGTCCTTGAGATTCCTCGACGTGGCTACCATCCTGCTGAAGTATTGCGGCATCAACAGCGCGGCTGCCAAAAATAGCGAAACCCAGGCTGTGGTCGTCGATCTGATAGCCAGCATCGGCTTCTTCTGTGCGAATAACCGCAAGAATCAGGTACGATTTTCTTCCTCGATGCGTTTTCTAATCTTGAATCCCATTCAACTTCTTTAATCTGATCTTCAATTGTGATCTGATATATTTTGATTGTGATTTCTAAGTTCGTGTTTATACATGTGAAGTGATTTCGAAGGGTTTCTTTTGCTTGTTTCTTTGGTTTTTCTTAGGATCTGTTGGCTTCCGAGCATTGTTCCATTATTATAAAAAGCTTAACCAAATTACCTGAACACTTCAATGTGGTCGTCTATCCATGTCTAGTAACGATAACGTTCCAAAATCAGGAGGCGCGGCGTGTGATATCACGTGACTTTAATTTAGATGTGAGTTTTTTGTTGTTCCTTTTAATTATCTACTTAAGTAGCTAAGAAGTTCCTGAAAATCATTATTGTGTACAACATTGTTAACTTGTTTTAATGATTTTGTATTGATTACAGTTTCTGGATGAATATAGTAAAACGGAGAAGGCTAAAAAGAATCATTTGGTTGCCCTGCTCAAAGAGCAAACATAACCATCGCACTTTAACTAGCATTTCTTTCAAAACTTAATAACAGCAACAAAAATGTCGAATATTTCGGACCCTTGGCGAATATTTTGGACCTTGCTTGCAGCACTTGCTTGCTTTTCTACTAGAGCTTGCATTTTTCTATCATTGGAATCGGAAACATCATCAACATCTTCGTCTTCATCATTTCACTATAAAAAAGAACCAAATATTCTATGAAATGAAAAATTTATCTGTAGAAGAATTGGAATTATTTATGTCTTGCTTGTAATTATGTACTGTAATATTATTATTAGATTGCCTGGCATTAAATATTGAATCCGGAATACATTTTGTTTTTATTACTCTATAAGAAAAGATATCGTAACAAAAACCGATTACTACAACATTCAATATAATGTCTGTCTCTCTGTCTATCTATAAATCGCTCGCATAGCGTGTGAATGGCGTGATACTATTCTTCGTGTTTTATTGTTGTTTTTCACTTACCTCTTTTTTATATATTTAAAAAAATAGAAAAAGAAAAAACATTCACACATGAATCTTTACACATACTTATATATACGATATTTACTTAAAATATTTATCTAGAAATGGAAATGAAAAGCATTATTTTGTTGTTACTCTTTCTTTCTCTCAGTATGTCTTTATTTCATTTCTTCTTTCTTTCTCTCTGTACTTCTGTCTTTCTTTCTTTCTTTCTTTCTTCCTTTCTTTCTTTCTTTTTTTCTTTCCTGTACACGCTCAGCAGCAGCTCTCTAAGTATTAATTTTAAGAATTAATTTTCTGTATTAATTAAAGTAATTTTCTTCCTTCTTTTTTTTTTTTTTTTGTTGAATTTTTTTCTGTTTAACATCGGTTTTTTTTTTGTTCCTTTATCTGTGTGTTTGTGTGTGTGTGTGTATGTATTTATTTTCATTGTATATTTCACTATATTCGATACATATTTTAAGTTAATATTTTTGTATAATATTCGTGTATTATAACGATGTGAAATGTTGTTTATTATTTGATGTTGTTTTCTGTAATCTCGATAAACACAAACATAGTTTAGTTGGAAAATATACACACATGCATACGCGTACCTACATACATACATATTGTATAAGTATTGCATTACAGTTGAAATTTGTTTAAATTTATATTTTTTCCCCCAATTAAAGCCGAATTCTTTCTACACAAAAGTAAAAGATTTACAACCTACATGCCTATTTTTTTATACTATTATATACTAAACTTAATAAATTGCTAACATGCTTTATAAACTGTGACTGTGTGTGTGTTTTATTTAAAAAATTCAACTGAAATCCTAAAGAATTGTTAAAAATTGCGATTCTTTTGGTAAAAAAGATGGATGGGAGAATTATTGTAGTTTAATATAATATCAAGAATATAATATATTGTATGTGATTAACTATAACACAATGTATTTTATAATACTTTCAGAATTTGTTCGAAATACTGCCAGAATGATTGTTTTTCTTAATAATTGTTAGTTTTGAGGATTTTTTTTTTGTTTTTCTCTGGTTTCGTGTTTGTTTTCGTTTATTTCCTTGTTTAACATGTGTTCAAATTTTGCGATTTGCATAGAAAACGACAACGATTTGCAATGACAACAAAATTTGTCGCTTCTGCTCGAAAGCTAGAAATTAGTTGAGTTCTTATCAATCGTGTGTCATCGGAAGGTCATCCGTTGCATGCACACCCAACGCGAGAACAAGTTCAGGAAGCGGATAACAAAATAATAAAAAAAAAAACAAATACTGCTGCTGTTCCGCTGAAACAAGCAGAGCGGAGGCGCTCCCTTAAACAATAAAGACACAGGAACAGCTAAAAAGGCAACAGCAACCAAAACACCAACAACAACAACTGCCGAACTCACGAACATCAGCACACAAATTGACTTCCTTTTCCGGTGTATCCTGGTGGCGTGTCTATCGAAATATTACGAAATCGCGACATCGCAGTGGGTGCTGCTGCTGCTGTTGTTGTTGTTGTTGTTACTGCTGACTGACTACTCGACTAACTGACTGACCATCTGCTTATCGTATCGACTCATCTGCATGTCCTGGTGTTGAAGTTGATGTATAGTATGTAAGTAAACTGGTCACTGTACGCTGTTGTTGTTATAATAGTAACTGTTGTTTTTGTTGTAGTTGCTGTTGTTGTTGTTGTATCTGGCGAGGTTTTCTTCTAATGTGTTTCAACCACGCCACGTCGGCCGTTCGTCTAAAAAAACAACAACTACCAGGCACCCAGGTGAGCAACTCGTACAAGAAAAAAAAGCCACCGCAAGTTTAAAAAAAACAACAACAATATTAAGAGCAACAACAACATCAGCACCTTCGACGCCAGTAACAATTATTAAGAAAAAAGAAACCGTAAACATCACAAAGCTAAACAAATTATGCGCATATCCTGTACAAAGAACGCTTCACAGGAAGCAGCGAAATACAGTATAAGCGAGTCATAATATCATAAAAAAGCGCGTGCGAATTCGGTGCGGCCCACTTTTGCCGGAACAAGGAGCGTTCCCGGTGTGATGATGGTTCTGTTGTGGCTGTGGTTGTGTCTATTGTGTGGTGGGTGCCTCTCCTTAAAACACGACAACAGCAGCGCTGTCGATGTAAGAAAATCGTTTAAAGACCCTTCAGAGAGAACTTTAAACTTGGTTCTTTAAAAGGTGTTGATTTTAGTTTCGAATCAAGTTTAATAGATACAGAAAGTAGATTTAATATTCTAGATTTTCTTCGAATTTTTAAAATTTCTCACTCAGTTATCGGAATTTATAACGTTACTGTTTATTCTGATTATGAACTCAGTGCGAAATCCCCATTCTTACCTCCCCGCCTTCCCCCTCCCACGACTTACCCTTCCCCCCTTCACCCATTCCTTGTCGTATACCCAAACATTTCTTCTTCTTCATTTCTGAACACTCATTTTACGCTTCTTTTCCTCAGTTTTCATTAACTCACGCGTCACTCGCTTGATACTTAAATTTTTAATTCGAAATGACAACACAGCAAAACTGCATGAGTTTTATTGTTGTTGTTGCTTTAGTTGTTCTTGCTGTTTTTTACCCTCATTATTCTGTGTTTGCGTATTTATTTATTTTTTTTTCGTTGTGTTTTTCTCTTATTACTAAATCAGTATTTTTCTTTTGCTTAACTCACTCGCTGTCATTCGGCGAGTGAATGAAAAAGCAGCCGAAAACCGAAATCAACTCCACGTCGACGATTCTTACGTTTGACGTAAACAGAAATGTGAAAAACGAGTGACGTGCAGAAAAATTATATTGCAGAATTCTACTTTCTCTCCCCACCCACGTCTTTCCCTCTGCGACATTCACCGGGTCCCCCTCCCCTTCTCACCACCACCCGCCCCCGTCATCGTTGTACCATAATTTTTCAGTAATTGTGATGTGCTAAAAAGCTCAACAGTCACAATGTGGACAAAATCACGAAATTAATTTGTGACTTACGTGGGAGGGCTGCCATACTTGACAGGTGGTTGGAGAGGGGGTGGGTGATGGCGGAGAGTGGAGACAGGAGACAAGAGAGAGAGGCTGGTGACATTTATGAAGTCAGTCATTCTTAATTTTCAATCTTCAACGTAAACGATTCGCACAAGCGAACAGGCACAAAAACGGTTGCCAAGCCTGAAAATTGTACTTTCGAGTTGGATTTTATTCTTCTTCTTCTTCATTCCATTCTTCTTGTTCATTTTCTTCTTCTGATGGTTGCCTGTTTTCTCATCAATATTTGAACAATTCATAAATTGACAAGAAAACAGACAAGCGAAGGAAGATTTTCAGGGCAAGCAAGCAAACAACCAACCGAACAACCAATCAAACAGAATTTTCGAATATTCAGAAGATAGGCTTAATTATTATTGGAATATTCATCCTTTAAAGTCATCTTTTATAGTATTCTTCAGTCGTAAATATTAAAAAAGAAATAAAATTACAGAAATACTTACCATAGCGTGTAGCGGCTTCGGACCATCTCTCTATCGATTGAAGACCCTCGTTAAGTTTTATTGTCCTGCCGTCGCGTGTCTCAACTTCATTTATTATAGCCACATACAGAGTATAAAAACAACATGTTGGCCACCCCACGCTTCATTCATCGAACTTCAACACTGCCCACATTAACTTTGGCCAGGATGCGTCGGTCGTTCGTTCATTCGAGCGTCCTCCCTGTCGCTCACTCGTCCTGTCGTTCAATTGATTTCGGGATAAAGTCAATAAGTCACATCAAGTCGCCGCTACACGCAACTCCGCATTCGCGTTGTTATCGTTTTAAGTCACTTTTGAGTGACTCTTCGAGTGTGAAAAATAGAGCGATAAATTTCAGAATTTCTAATAAATTTCCTTTAATCTCTTTTTAATTAAGAGAATCAATAATGCAAAGAAGAAGATGAAAATTAGAAGAATTCACATCAATTACTAATATAGTCACAGATATCTATTTATTTGTTATTATTATATAAGAAATACGTCAATACTATACGTTATATAGTCTAAAATTGGACAACTTAATCTCTTTCTTTGCTTTCGAATCATTTCAACAATAAAATTTATGTTTTTGAATGAATGAATACGGTTTTTAAATTGAAGAGATTTCTTTCTGTGGTAAAATAATGAAGTTTCCGTAACAATTTTCCACAATCTCAAGCGAGAAAGATCTCATAACCGTGACCATCCTCGGTTTTTATTAGTACACGTTATCGAGAGTCCACTGTAATCACTTGAACGCATATCGCATTCTCACTTCACACCGCCATCAACATGTTTACCCTGTGTACTCAATCCAAATCAACTCCAACATCAACCTGAACAAACATACAGCAGTCCCTCCCCCCGTAACCACCCTCCACCCCCACCGGCCGCCACCCCCCATTATTTCGACCCATTGTAAATTCGCCAACTTAAGTAATTGCGAGGCCAAAATATGTCTCGCGACAACAAAAAAAGCGTACAAAAAGCATCCGAATTAATAAAGAGCACAAAACACTTGGCTTTTGGCACTGATTCTATGGGGTTTCATCTTTTCTATGCCACCTTCTCGACCACCCTTGCCCACCCACCCTTCCCTCCCACTCCTTCCATGCAACGGTAACTTAAGAAACCGAGTGAATGAAGGAAGTAAACGACAAAAATTCATTTTCTATTTTAAATTAAAGAGGAAGAACAGCGAAATGTTTGATTTATTGTTTTGAATTATGTACTTTTTGAACAATCAGAATAACAACAATAATAATAACAACATTGAGAACAACAACAACAGCAAGCAATTCAACGACTAAATTCTTTGAAAATGGGGACCTACACGTGGAATCAAGAATTACCTCTTCCCACCTACGTCACACTCCACCGCCGTCGCCTTCACCACCACCGCCGCCGTTCGCTAGCGAGATTCTAACAACAGCCACTGACAATAACGACGACAACAACAACAACAACAACAATGGGTAGATTATGAAAAAAGGTCCTTTTGAATGCATCGGCGGCTGGTTGCGTCTTTATTTCTGTCGCATTGCATTCAACTTGAGTGATTTCAATCTGTCACCGGTTCTATTTTTGTCTTCTCTCTTTCTCTCTTTTCTCACTTCGACTTTCCGCTTTTTCTGCTCTTCTCTTGTCTTCTAATTTCTGTTTTTTGTTCTTGTTTTCTTTACAAAACTTTTCCATGCTGTTGGCTTTCATTGTTCAACTGATTCCACCCTCGAGAATGTGGATCCATCCGAATTAATGTCCATATGGCAGGATTAACAAATCAAAAAAGAAAACAAGAAAAAACGAGAGACAGAAAGAAAAACGGAACAACAGAAAAAAAACACAACCTGATCCACACACACACACACACAATTCGCACTCATTGTCAATTCTCGCTGTGTTCCATTTCGTGTGACATCCTTCAGTTCTGCATTCTTTGGCATGCGTTGTTGTGTCAGAGAATGCGTCAAAAGAAGCGTCAACAACAACAACAGCAACAACAACAAATCTATGAATAGACGTCCTGCACTTTTTTTTTCTGGTGAAGTTTTCGAGTTCTATGACCAACAACAAAACAATATAACGTCTTTTTTTGTTGTCATTTTTATGGGAGTACGCAAAGAAACAAGAAAACAACAACAATCAAATCTTTAGACGCCCTCAATTTTTGATTCATCCACCTCGAGTGACGATGTTCCAGTGTTTGGCTCATTGTTCAGGTGACTTCAAACGGACAGAAAAACAAACAGAAAAACAGAAGGAAAACCAAAGACAGAAGGAAGATGGAAGAGTTGGAAAGGGAGGGAAGACTGGAGAAGGAAGACCTAAGAGAAGCTAGAAGAAATAATGAAAAATATGAAAAACGAAGAGAAAAGAATAGAAGAGAAAGAATAACAGAGAGGAACTAAGAGAAGAATAACAAGGACGAATAAAGGACTCAGGGGAAGAACAAGGAGACGAAAATTAATAATAATAAGAAGAAGACAAGAACAATACTATAGAATACAAATAGAATATATACTATATGTACATATTTTTAAAGCAGAACAATGTAAAGAATAGAGAATCGGTTAGGAGACAATATAGCAATATTATTACGGTTATAATATATGACAGGCAATATTGACTCATTAATTATACATAATAATCATCAGTATATACTATATGGTGACTGATTATATGCTATATAGGAGCATAAAACGTATAACTTTTATTTATATATGGTTATTATAATATAGTAGAGTTTTAGAAAAAGAAGCTTCTTCCTTAACCTCAATTTTTATTGTACCAGAAAAAAATTGTAAATTTTTATTTATCCTTTATTTCCTTAAGATAGTAATAATTACATTAATAAAAGATATAGTAAATAATACATTTTATTGAAATAATCTCTACGATTGAATCGTTGATTGTGTATGTTTAGGAAATGTAAATACTGGAAAACGCTGTTGGCATTTTCATCTCATGTCATCATATTTTCTATATCATAGATCCAATATATATAAATTAATACGAATGTATGTAAGTAGTCAGAGATGCATAATAATATATCTATTCTCATGAATATCTTAACAGAGACAAAGAGTTTCAAGTACCAATGGACGAACATGAATTTGAAAATCGGTGAGTGAATGAATGAATAAATGAATGAGTGAGTGAGTGAGTCGTGAATTTTCCGAATTTACCAAGGATATAATATATGTATAAGCATCTTAGGTTGGCTCCATCATCGGCATCAAGTGAACAGAGGTAATTTTTCACCAGAATGACAACGAACGACGTTCAAGCAAATAATTTCAGAAAAATACACATAAAATATACTCGTGTATACACATATTGGTCTATTGGGGGGAGTATAGAGAGAGAAAAAAGAAAAACAGAGAGAGAGACGGAGAGACAGAGCCAAATACGGAGCAAATGCAGTATGGTTGCTGATGGTTATTGTTGTTGTAGTAATGTTGGATATGATGATATGTGCAAATGCAAAAATCTTTAAAATCGTTCCTTCCTTTTTTATTCCTTCCTTTTTTTATTTCTTCCTTTGCTCTTTCGTTTCTTTCTTTGCTTATTTTCCTCACATGGTTGCTTGTTGATAAAACGATTTTTTATTATAGTCTGTTTTTTCTTTTGCACAGAAGACTTTTTATTTATATGAATTTTATTAATAATTCATACGATTTCCATCGTATTCATCCGTGTGCTGTATGCTGTACGTCGGTCGTGTGTACTTTTAATCATGCCAAATGCATTGTTTGACTTCCTTAAACTGGCTGTTTGTCGGCGTATCTGTCTGTCTGTCCGTCTGTCTGTCTGCAGAGCTTCCTACGTCTTTAGATATCCTCTGTGTATCTCTGCAGAGTGCTTTTCTTTATTTGCTTTAAATGTTTTTAAAACAATTTCATTTCAGTTGTTGAATTCTTATGAATACTTATGAATGTAAACTGAATTTATGAATTATATTGTGAAGCAGTTCCTTTTTGGAAGAACTTCCGAAAGCACAACCGGAACCGGAAGCGGATTATACTCGTTATCCTTTTACATTCATAAAGTTTATACTTCTAGACTTTTAAATATTCAAAGACTTGGAATGATTACGTTAGAATTCTCTTCTTTTCTTTCTAATTGCAATTCTTCTCCTTTTTACTGAAATTTAATTCAGTTTTCTGTTATCTTTTCATATAATTTATCTTTCAGGTTTCACTGCGGACCGAATAAGTTGAGTGTTTGTTATCAATTGATCATCATGTGTTTTTTGTCAAAATCGATGATTTAATTTCATGCATTATTTTTATCTTTTCCACCTCCTCAAATGATTTTTATTATTGTTGTTGTACTCGTGAGTAGCTCAGCGTGGTGATTAACTCAGTCTGGCTGTTTTTTATCTCAGCGTAGTTGTTGTTGTTGTTATGCTTTATTTTTGGCAGTCGTGGCTACATTGTGGCCATACATAGTTTCAACAGGTTTTCATTTTGCGTCTCATTACCAAGTTACACTCTCATTGTCACTTACTATTGTGGTCGTCAGTTGTTGTTGCTGTTCCTATTGTTGTTGTTGATAACATTATCATGATAAGCAACGTTGTAAGCACTCGAATATGCTAACAGCAGCCGAAGTGTTGTGTCAATATTAACCGAGCATTAAAACTGAAGGATACAAGATTTATTATTGCACGTTGTTGTGATTAAAAGTAGATTGATGACCAGCAACAGCAGCGTCACTAAATTGATACCCACTAAAATCGAGTGGTCTTGCTGCTGGAATGATAATGATTATGATAATGATGAAGGTGGTGATGATGGCGATGAAGGTGGTGATGATGATGATGCCATTTTATTCTCTTGTTTTTTCTGGTGTTTATCATATCCCCAGTTCATAGTTCGAATGTGTAATGAAATTCCTAAAAAACCCTGAATTGAACCCTGAAAACTCTGTGATTTTCAAAAAAAGGCTTCATTTTTTAACTTAACCAAACCTCAATTAATTATTCTTTAGTATTTTATTGATATTGATTTTATTGATATCTCACAATGTGACCTTTTTTTGTGCTTTTAGATTAGCGTGAAATATTTTTATTGTGTATACGAAAGTGATTTTTAGACACAATAATATTGTAGATAAAACATATTTTGATGGGTTATAATTAAAGCTTTTTACGGCTGGAACGTGACGCTCTTCAAACAAGGGACTCGATGTTATCTTTATTAAGCTACACATGCAAGTGCTCAGAACGCAAAAAAAGCAGCGGAATTCGTTGGATATCGCAACAAAATTTCGAGTTGCTTTCGAAAAGCAGAGAAAATACAATATTTTATTATCTATTAAAGTGTGCATGGAACATCCATCGAATTAAACACAATTAAATAGTTTATAATTTATGACCGAGAAATAATTGAATCGTAGCCACATGAATCGAAAGCTAACTCTTATTTATTGCCATAAATATTGCTTGAATATTTATTATTATGTCAGATAAAATATCTTATATTTTCTATTTGCTGCTGCTATACACAGTATTCTAGATTTATTACTCAATGACTATAAATTAAACTGGAAATTAATGCATTATCACAATTATTTATTATAATATAATGTATACACCAACGTATAAACATATGATGTGTATGTGGTCTATATATGTATGTACATTCTACATATATCTATATATATATATATATATATAAAACTGCTCGATCCAGCAGCTTGTATCGTCGGTTGATGCTACTTAAATGCTCAAGGAAAACATGGCGCCACATCGAAACGTATCACATCGGTTCACATCGCATCGCAGCACATCGCACCGCATTAAAATCCTCAAAATTCACTGAGGCGTTGAATATCCTTTCGTGCAAATGAACAATTCGAATCCGATTAAGTCCACAAAATGACCAAGGAGCAACTTCGGGGGTCGAGCGCCGGATGTGAAGCGAGCATGCAAGGCGATCATATGCTTTGCTCTGCTTTAATACGTTCTCTGAATACTCTCGGATAGTACGAGTATATAGACGATTATATTGACTATATTCATCATTTGTTGTTGTTGTAGCTGCTGTTTTCCACGCCGAATCATTTAAAAACAGGAACCCAAAAAAGCGTAAAAATGGGAGAAAAAACTTTTGTTTCGAGGATTAACGCGAGATTTAAAAGTTATGCTTCGATAAGTTTGCTAGCGGTGGAAAAAAAACCGAAAAAAAAGAAAATAAAATTCGAACAAAATGGCGATCATATTAAAATAACAATAAAAACAATAAAAAACTATAAAAGAACCACATTTAAAAAATACTTTCGCAAAAAATTCATGAGTTCACACTTTAAAAACAATAAAAACATTGCATATTTAAATATTTGAATAACTTTTTGATGTGTAAATTGAAATACAGTTTTTCTATTAATATTATCGATATTGAAATGAAATTAAAATGTTTTGAAATTGTTTAATAATTCAAGAAATCGCTCAAAGAAAAGCAAAGACTTTAAGACATGTAAATCTAAGAATTAAACTAATAAAAATAAAGATGAATCTATGCTTTTATTCACTTTTTGTATAGATTCTGTTTGTTTCTTATTATTTAATGATCAAAGCATACAACGTGGTCTTAAAAGCTCAAGCAAATCCTTGGTCACTTGTCACAAAAGAGTGGCTCATTCTCAAAATGTATGAATACAGAATACTGTATATTGTAATAAATACAGGAATAGCAGCAGCAACGACGTCGCAAATCCCACTTAAGCCCCGACATCCTGCCTCATAAAAGGTGTGAAAATTAAACATCGCGCCGAAAGGATTACAAATTATGACGCTTGTCGCATTGCATGAAAATGGGCACAAATGTGCTGACCACTGCTACAAGGAGAGAAGAAGGTTACCCCGCAGAGGGAGGCAGGGGAGGGAGGGGTGACCAACACAAGCCATACATTTGATGTTGTTGTGGTTGTCGTTTGCTGCTGGTCGGTCAAGCGCAAGTGTCAAGCAGGATTAACTAGACAAGTGAGGACACGCTGCTGCTGGGTGAGAAGAAGAGAAGAAGAGAAGAGGAACCGGCTGAAGGGGACATCATCATGTAGCAAGCATCAAACATCAGCAAGAGATGCTTGCTAATAACAATCTTGTGTTAAATAGCGACAGCTTAAAGTGCGATTAACGCCAACTGGACAACAGTGAGCACAAAGCAAAGCAATTATAAGAATCTGACATTTGATATTAAAATATGACGAAAAGTG
The DNA here is from genome assembly GCA_949629155.1 of Myopa testacea. Taxonomy (NCBI): domain Eukaryota; kingdom Metazoa; phylum Arthropoda; class Insecta; order Diptera; family Conopidae; genus Myopa; species Myopa testacea. Next base: position 45,473,713 of record OX451347.1, read on the forward strand.
CAACGGCGTGGGGGGGGGGGGCGTAGTTTAATCAAGATGAAGTTTGTATTGTATACTAATAATTTAAAATGTCGAATTCACCCACGAATAAGAAATTCATTTAATCACCTTGATTGTGTATTGATGTTGAACACTTTTTGAAGATATGGCAGTCACCTAGCAGTGAAAAGTTATATTATATTGAAGGAAGCAATCGCGAGATCACGTCAAAAAAACAAAATTTACTACGGACTGCATTAACAACCTCACAACAGCGACTGCACACCGACTCACATAAGCGACTGCATATCGACTGCAAAGAGAAGGGAGATCGACTGCATACCGACTGCACCGACAGCGACTGCACAGAAACTGCACCAGTGACATCACAGCGGCTAAATGGAAGCGGTCATGAAAACACGATTGTATGATACATATTTGATATTTCTATTGTACATACATATATTTATACGTATTAATTATGTATAATTAATTCTTTCTGGATTGTTTTGGAAGCAGTAAGTGAAAATGCAATAATAAATGATGGCAAACACATTCATTCGAACAAAGAAGAAATGTAAACGAACCAAAATGGCGTCGACCGACTGCTTTCGTTAGCTTTCGTCAATTCAAGAGTAAAACATCAGCGTAGACGTACAAATGTAAGTTCATTTATCATTTTATTTACACGTTGTGACTGGTTTTGTTAAATATGTGATATTATAGGTTGTAATAAATAAAAATAAATAATACTTCACATATGATTTAAATAGATATAAAGTGATATTTTAAAGAAAAATTGGACATCAATGGCGACGTGTGCCAGAAGCATAGAAAACTCTGCTTACTTGGACAGTGTTGCCAAGGGATTTGCAGTGGTTTTGTTGTTGCAATTTTTAGGTATATCCACGTTTACTTCAAGGATTTCAACGACTGAAGTTGACTGTTTTTTATGACACTGATTTTTCGCTTTTGAGAACTTGTAAAATTTTATTATAGTACATGTTCTGTTTACAGCTGCAGTCGCCTGTAGTTGTTGTTGTTGTTGTTATACAGCAGAGTGGTTGTTGGAATGGAGAGATGTGGTTGTTGTTGTTGGTGCTCTAACTCCTCTTAGAGTAGGAATCCGCATCTCAGTCTGTAAAATTAGATTCCCCAGAAAGCGTAGCCAAGCGTAGCAGTGCCATGTAACCGCTCGACTTTTATACTGTTTGAATATCCTTGTAAAAGGAACAAGAAGACGACGAAGCAGACGAACCACTGGAAGGAGGCGAATAAAAACGCCAACAAGAGCCTTATAACAGAAGCAACAACAAATGGCAACAATAAAAACATTATTTTGACAAACGTAACTGGATAAAAGAAGGACCGAAGGAAATAAAAAAAGAGGAGTACAACAACAATAAAAGCAATAAAAAAGAAAAAATAAAGATTTTTGAAGGAAATACTAGAAAATATGCTCCACTCGTCCGTAAGAGCAATAAAAGCAACTACCAACAACAACAAAAAAATATGTAATAAGTTTTGAATCTGCGCCAAGCTGGCTTTTTACACGTCTGTATGTACGAATAGAATGCAAGGTGCAGCCAACCGACGACCACCGACTGAACTGCTGCTGTTGTCAACACAAAGGAGACACACACACAAACACACACAGACACGTTCACACTCATTCTTAAACACTCTCTCACACGTCCGCAGGCAGAACCAATTCACACTTCAGCCATCGCAGCGCCATGTTGCTTCATAACGGCGCATTGTTAAAGCTTCTCCTCTGATGGTTGGCGTTCTGGATCGGGTTCCAGTGGGACAGGGGGACAGTGGGTCTGCCGGGAGACTACGTGAGCGATGTGGGGTGGTTTGCTTTGGAGTTGTTGGAGCTCGTCCAAAACGAAGGACGAGGACGCTTCACTGCTTTTTATGACTTTCTTTTGAAGATGAAACGAAATGGCCGACTTTGGTCTTTTATAGCAGTTGTTGTAGTTGTTGTTCTTTGGTGTTGGTGTGGCCATTGTTGTTGTAGTTGTTGCTATTATTCTTGATGCTGTTGGTGCCACTGTTGTTAGTGTTGCTATTGGAATTGTTGTTGTTTAGTCATGTGCACCATTTTACTTTTCAGGCTTGTATTTGCTTTTACTGTTTTTCTTCTTTCTTTGTTGGTGCAAATTGACGACGATGACGACGTGGCTCTGCGACGTCATAAAGGCAGCCAAAATCTTATTTTCGTTGCTCTTGTTGTTTTATATATCGTATTTCGCTTTATTTCTGCATGTTTTTCCTGTTCTTTCTTCATCATTTTTATATCCTGCTTCAATATGCTGCGTGTGCAAGGCGTATAAATTATAACATTTCTCTGCCTCACACATGCACATCGTCAGACAAACATACACACATACCGACATACCTACACACATACATCCACACCTACATTAACATGTATGCTTGCTCTTATCCTTGCGTGTGTAAGGACGAATCCCATGTATTGCATATCTTTGATTTATTTTTCCCACATAAAAAAAATCCTTCTGCAATTTTTGCAAAACGTTGATAGGCAGGAAAAACGTTTGTTTTCAATGTTTTCTTTTGTTTTTTTTTTAATTTTTATTTGAGTCTTTGAAGTCTTTCTTTGTATATCTTTTTTCTTGGTTCATAAACATGCGTTTTTGTGTTTCATGTGCCACTGTTTATTATAGCTTCTTATCAACGACGCTGTCGACTGTGTGGAATGTTGTTTAAAGGTTTTTCACCTACGTCCCTCCCATTGCAACCTCCCTCCCTCCGGCAATCATGGAGCGCCGCAAGTGTTCCGCTCTTTGGATCCATTCTCTGAACCCATCTCACAGCATTTTTTACCTGCCCGATATATCAACCTTCCTTCCTCTGTTACCCATCACCGTTGGCCCTCACTCCTCTCTCCCCCCTCCTAACACCTTCCTCCCCCTTCCCTACCTGTTGTTTACCTCATGGTTTCATGTAGTTTTCATCATCGGTGCAGTTTTTGCAGCCGGCCAGCGATCGCCTTATCATTCATTATCGTTTGTCATAAATTCGGAAATTTATTGCTGGCTGCAAGCTGCTGACTGCTGCTGCTGCTGCCTACTTGTTGCTCGGTAATCGCAGTCGTAATGCTCCCGTAATATGCTCATAAAGTGTTTGAATTAACGCCGTAGTTGCGATTATTTACGGCCCAAGCGATATAAATTCTGCGATTTTGTTGGAATTCGGACTTTGTTTTGCCTGCCGTTTTTTAATTAGTTACTAGAGTCATTTTTTAAATGCTTTAAAGTCAGCTTCAACATGTCTCGATAGATAACCACGAGTAAGTTTAACAATCATTCATTTGACGTTAGTTCCATTTAATAGAAACCAGTGTCTATTAAGATATTGTTTATGGGTCCAAGTAAGTGGAGTTTTTTGCGTGTGTGTGTGTGTTTGTGTCGAAAACCTCTGCTTAAGAAGGGAAATTGATCAGTAGGGGGGGGGGGGGGGGGGGAGGGTGGAGGAAGACAGTAGCTGGACTCAGTATAAACTAAAGAAACTCGTTAGTTTCTCATCAAACTCTAATAATTAAAGCTGTTTCTGAAACATTTAAGGGACATTATAGCCTCCATTGACCAATATTGATCTTGACACTTATTTTTTAACTTTTCCGATTACATTTTTTGGATTCGGAATAAGATTTAAGCTCGAAATTGGAATAAATCGACCTTATTTTTGTCTAATCTCCGGATTCTGCGCTCAGATCAAATCGTTTATCGATACCAAACTATTCAAGTAGATTATATAAGAGATCAATCAGTTTATATTATAGGAATATTAGGAATATTAGCCCACTGTGCACACTGTGCATATAATATACAGTATAGTTAGTAGTTAATGTGTAGTTAATAATATGCATTTAAGTTTAATATGCATAAAAGCGAAAACTTTCAATGGTTTTAATCGATTAATGGTTTTAATAAAAAAAGATGTTCTTTTAATAAAAATATATACATAAAGTGTATGAAAAAAGAATGCTTTTTTCATTCCAGTTTATTTTTATACGTATTTTAATCAAATATGTAAAAAATGTACTTCCGACCTCAAAAAATAAAAAATTAAAAAAAAATAAAATAAAATAAATACGTATCTTAATCGAATAGCGAATATTATTATTTTACAGTTTATATTATTTTTTTGTTTGGTTTTATTTACATACTCATGCAAAATATCATCATAAAAGTTTATGTTAACTGAACTTTAATTGTATTCATTTAATTTATTATAATTTTTTATATTTGTTCATTTTTTTTATCAGTTTTTTGTATTAATTTTCCTTACGTCCTTCCATTCGAACATTTTGCCACCATGTTTCGACCTTCGTCCCTTCGACTTTTCTATATCCTGCCATGACCCATACAAATAAGTGAATTATTATTATTATCATGCAGTGATTCCAGTTTGAGTATTAATTCTGCTGTTGTTGTTGTTTTTCTTTGCCTTTTTAGTTGCTATACATTTTTATGTGTTTTTAATAATAGCTTTTAACACCATAATGAACAAAAGCAAACCAAAACAAACCAAAACAAACCAAAACAAACAAAAACAAACAAACAAACGGGACAAAAATTAAAACGGGACAAACAACAAAAAAGAGTTAATAGAAAAAAATTATAATGTTTGAGAGAATATGGAGAAAAAATCACTTTCGGTAATTACATGCATACGGTTACCACAAAAGTAACAACAACAACAACAATAATAATGGGTACAACAACAGCATTAACGGCAACACTGTAAAGCTGCTTGGACACAACAACAACAACAACAACAGGCTCATCGACTTGATTACTGATGGTGGTGGTGTTGGTCTGTTGTTGTTGCTGTTGCTATTGTTGATGTACTTGTTATGATTGTTGTCTCTCTTTTTTCTTTCCTTTTGGTTTTTTGTATTGTTCCTGGTATTGTTGTTGTTGTTGTTGTTATTATCCTTACCATAATAATGTCCTTTCAACTTCCGTCATGCATTAAACAATAATAACAATGTAAATATACAGCATAAAGACAAAAGCAAATAAGAAACACAAATACAAATAAAGAAATAATAGAAAAAAATACACATACATACATACATATGCACGTACATATATAGTAGTATATGTATATATACAAATATAACAACAATTCCAAATGTCATTCAGTGTTGGCAAAAGTAGAACACAGAATGAACAGGAAAGAATGGAGAAAAATTATTATAAACAAAACATCAACATCAGCGGAAAACATCAAGAAAAGTAGGAAAAATCAGAATACCAACAACAACAACAACAACAACTCAAAAACAAAACAAATCAAACCCTTTCATTGTTAGAAATAAAAGAAAAATTATAAAATTCTACGTTGCATTTTTTATTTACTTGTATTTTATAGATTATGCTAGGTACTTATTTTGATCATTGAGATAATGGAACGAAGGAAGAAGAGGAGGAAGACGAAGCGGAAGAAGAAGAATAAAAAGAGGAAGAAGAATAAAAAAGACAAAAGAGTAAGAAGCGGAATGAGTTTGAGTTAATGTACATTTATTGTAACATTTAATAGCTTTTTTAATAACTTTTGAACTAGCTCTATGAACTTTAATTAATTTACTTCATTTACTTAATTATTCTATTCAAATCCAGAATATTTTTTTTCTATAAACTAAAACTACTATTTTAGTGATAAATTTTTATATATTTATTATTCTATTTTCACAAAAAGAAAGAAATATTTAATTCTGCAGTAAAAAGAAAGAATGAACTTTTAATTCATGGAATATTTACAATCTATTGAATCATTTAGAGATTTTATATGTTAATTCTTATTACATAATATCAATATTTGTATTGCTAATAATATTGATATTGTTTCTTTTTGATTTAATAAGTTATAAGCATTGAAATCGAATCCTTATCAATTCAAGTGACAAAATAATTAAAGTAGAATCGAGTAAACCACCAGAATCGTCGTATGGATGCCGAATGATCTTGCAAAGAAATGATTTACGTTACGTCCTGCAATAAATTAATCTTGTAATTAGATGAACTGATTTATCAATAAAAATTATGTTTTTCTTCAACTCGAATTGAATCATTTGAATGAGAATCGGATTAAAAAAAAAGAAATCTTGATCAGATCTCAGCGTGTATCTGAGACCTCAGCCGGGTATCTCTGGTGTATTAATAATGAATGAGATGGACGTCGGGATTTCAAAGAACAGATGAAAAGAAAAGTGATCCCTCCTGCCCCCCTCATTAATTCAACCCCCCACGATTACGACGACACCTAATTTATTATGTGCATAACATGCTTTTGATCCCGTTATGCTAACCCATCGCTGAATCCGGGATGCATCCCAATTAATTGTTGACATAAACCACTTTCGCAGACAATTTAGTGGGCGCATCTCGTTGTCAACACCAGCTGATGATGGTTGCCAGCCCTCGCAGATCGGTTTGCAGCCTCGCTGAGAGTGTTGATGACAAAACAAGCAGAACCACTTAATTGCCAGCAGCGGGTGATCGTGAAAAACAGTTAACAAGAAGCTGAGTTTATGAGACACTGGAACGATTAACATGTCGCTCTGAGTCGACGTTCTCTCAGTCGGGGCGCCAATCAACAACGCGCAGGATGGCTGGAGGGGTGCAGGGGGGGCGAGGGCCTTCGCAAAGAATGACAAATGTGCCGCATAGTGTAAACATCAAAAACAGCAACGCCGAAAGACGGCGGCAACTCATCAGGACCGCGTGTGAGAAGGGAAGCATCACCAGAGGATGAGGATTGTGGACCAGGGGAGGGGGTGAGCGGAGTGAGTAAGGGCTGGAGGGCTTGGGGAAGCCACTCGCCTAAATGCGATCATAAATTATCAGCCAGCGGGAGGGCGGGAGCGGTTGAAGCGCGTGCTTTCGCCAGCCATTAAAGTGATCGCCGTGAGGAAGGACGCACCGCAGCTAAGTGATGGATTCCAATACAACAACACGATACAACAACAACACGCCAACAATCTGATTGTTGTTGTCATTTTTATTGTTGTTACTTCTATTGTTGGCGTTACGCACTAAAAAGGTAAAAAAGAAATGCACGATCCATTAGTTGATCACAGCATACGTTGGATATCAACGCGTTACACGTCAAACAGACGGACAGATGGACGGATGGACGGATGGATCAGTGGATGGATGGATGGATGGATGAATGATTGGATGGGCTGTCTTTGGAGCTGCACTTGGACAGGAACAATATTTAGGGCGGTGTTTGGATCCGAAGTGCTTTTAGCGATTAGCAGCGACGGGCCCAATTTTTCAGTGAAGTTTTATTGTTGTTGTTGTTGTTGTTGGCACGCGTTTGCTTGATCCATTAGCTCGATGTTTGAAGAAATGGTTTTTATTTTTAATTATTGTTTGTCTTTCGGAGAGATTGTGAAAGAGGGACGGATTGATGATGGCGTTGGGAGGGTGTGAGGGGAGGAAGACGATGGTAAAGTCAGAGTGGGGGACAGAGTGAAGTTCAGTTAATAAAAATCGAAAGTCATGAATCATTTGTGACTCAATTATGTTAAAAGTCAATTTGTTTTTATCGCTCTGGAAACTTTTACAGTTACGAGTGCATTTTGAATGGATTAGTTGAGGATTTCATAGTTTTAGCAGTTGAAACTGAGTGATCTTCAGTGACTGATCTGGATTCAGTACTCAAAACTCTGAATCAAACGCTTGATTCGTTATTAATGACCGGTTTACATATGTTAGTCTCTGAAGAATTTATCCACTTTGAAGCTATCCACTTCCACGGAGGTTTCGATGACTTTTTTATATTAAATCCCAGAGTTTGAAGCTTGCTCATGAAGCCTGGGGTCATCAGGATGTTAAGAAGAGGGTCCATGTAAATATTTGAAATAAAGCAATCCTTATTTAGAAATACTTCGAGTGTTTTTTGAGTCACATCCGAAAACTCAAAGTAACGAAAATTGTGCTGTTCAGGAAAAATTGCAGCAGATGCAACACTTATTTATGTCGCTTGTAATTTTTTAAAAAATTTATGAAAAATCGCTGTCGGCAAGATCAGAAAAAAACCACACACACGCACTCGACTTGAATGCATTTTAAAAATATTACAAAAAAACAGAAAAGTACCGCCAACAACAACAACAAAAACAACACGAGGAACAACAACAACAGCCAACCACAATGCCAAATCCATTTGTATTCGAATATTTTGTAATGCTTATAAAATTGTGCCTCTTATATTCCTCTTCTTGTTGTTGTTGTTATTATTCGTTCCCCATGCGCCTGACTGCGTGCGTGTGTGTGTGTGTGTGTGTGCATGTTTGTGTTCGCATACAAATAAATTATGCTCTTGAGAGTCATATAAAAACTTAAGTGGCTCCACTCTTAGCTGGCGCTCGATTTCTTCTTCGTCTTCCCTGCAGTCTGGCTCCTTATTCGGCATCTTTTTGCTGACTAACAGTATATCAGATCTATGAGCAGATACCGTAAATTACCAATCTGCTTTTTTGGATATTGTTGAGGAGAAATGATTTAATAAATGGAAATTAAAAAAAGAGTCTCATTTTTTGTTCATACATATAAATATATAGTATATCCAGAGTATATATCATAAGTACGCAACTATTTCAAATGTTGGTCTCTGGAAATGTGGGAAAGACTGAGTAAAAGAGTGAGCGAATCAGTGAGGGAGTGAGTGAAAGAGTTCTGTGTTTGAGTACCTACTTCCGAAAATCGTGGGAACATATTTCAGTAAACCCGTTTTACAGATTATGTAAAGTGTGTATATTAATAATAAGTTTGGAGTTTTTACTACTTCTCATGACTGCATCTCCTCCTTGAAACTAAAAAGGATCCGCTTAGAAAAGATTTGTTTAAAGTTCTAAAGAGTTACTGTACACATTTCAGCAGTTCAACGACACTTTTATGAGAAATCTTTGAAAGAAGTCTTCAAGAAAGTCTTCAAAGAACTTTTCAAAGGAATCTTCAAAGGAATCTTTGAAGGTAACAAAAGTTCCGTGTTTCGAAATAACGAAAATGTTGGAAGTTTTGAAAACATCAGGAAACAAATCAACAAACACATTTTATCACCCTTTAATTAGATAAAATATGAAATTATGCACAATTTCTAGCTGTTTAATCGAGAGATTTAAATTGTCAAAGCTTCCAAAAGTTTGAATAAACCAAATAAAAGACTTTTGCTCCTAGATTTTATTAGAATAACCAAAAGAGATCAAAAGGAAAATCAAAAGTGCGACGAAAAAGAAGAAGAAAGAAGAAGAGGAAGAAGAAGAGAAAGAAGAGGACGAAGAAAGTAGAACCAAAAGAATAAACGAAGACGAAGAAAGAGTTGTAAGCTTCATCTGTGTTCGAAATCAAAGCAACATTTTATGCAAATAAAGGACACTCCAAAAAGCAAGACTTACATTAAAATCTTCTGTGTTTTCTTAACATTATGAATTCTTGAGAAACGGGAGAGTTTTAAGTGTTGTTCGTTGCTGCCGTTGTAACTGAAAGAGTACAGAGTACAACAACAACAACATCAAATCCTTTGTTGCTCGTGGTACTCGTAACTGTGAGTGGTTTGTGGATGTTGATGCTTTTCTTAGTTCTGTTATTGTTGTATTTGTTGTTGTTTTTATTGTTGTATTTGTTGTTGTTATAGAAACCTTTTCTATAAGCTTTTCTACATAAAATCATTTCTATTTTCAGCCTAAAAGGATGCAAACAAAAGAAACCTGAGTTGTGTTTAAGGTGTAATTTGTTGCTGTTGTTGTTGTTGCTTTTGTTGGTGCCATTACCATTGTAGTTGTCGTTGTTTTGTGGTGGGTGTGACAATAAAGGGTTACACTTAACCATTAAGACGTCGACTGACTGTCGCCCCAACTTAATGGATATCCTTGCTTTACAGCGATAGCGAAATTGTTTCTGAATTTCATTTGAATTTATTAAAATGCTAAAAATATGAATGAATAACAAATTGAAACAGCAACAGAAAGCAGCGACAGCAACCAGTAACGGCAACCAACAGCAGGGACATCAACCAGCAGCGCGTGTTTAAAGCAACAGCGATGACAACAAAGGCAAGCATCATTAAAGTGAAACAACACGATTCTGTTGCTTCTCTGTTGATTGCACTGAGTTTGTGATGATAATTTTAATGTTGTTGCTGTTGTTTTGTGTTTGTTGTTGTTGTTGTTCTCGCTATTTTATTATTTAATATCGTATTTTTTACTTTACGAACGTGTTTCATTTTTAAGTAATGTTTAAGTAATGCAACAGCTGAGAGTGCGTTGTTTTTATGTTTGTTGTGTCTGTGGACTAGAATATTCCTATGGTTGTTGTTGTTGCTGGTGTTGTTGTTGTTGCTGTTGTCGTTGTTGCCATTGTTGTCATTGTTATTGCTATAATTTTTATAATGTGCCAGCAAGTAAGCAAGCAAAACGTCGTCATCGTAATTTAATGCAAGTCGAAAGCTTTTCACAGCAGCCGCACCCGAGCTTCAGATTATTTGTAGCTGTGTGTGTGTGTGTTAATGTGTGTGTGTGTGTTTTAACTCCCCAGTAAGCAAGTCAAATGGACTAAAAGAAGAATGAGCAGAACACTCCTATCAGATCTTCTTTAAGAAGCAATAAAAAAGAAGGGACAAGAAATTTCAATCCCAACTAATTTTATATAAAAATCGAGATACTTTCATAGAGCTTTTATAGAGGACAACTTAGTTAAAACGGGGGTGGGGGTCCTCCTTCCAGGAATCCGGAAAGCATTGTATTGGAAAGTACAGTAGATCGAAATATCGAACGATTTCCGTTCTTCTTTCAAAGGTTCTCCGTCGACCTTCCGCAGGTTTCCTAACGGGTCCATGTACCCTACCCTACTACACTGTATGACTCCGTACGTGTTAGTAATTATATAACATTATATCAACAACATGCACATTAAGCTGCAAACACCGCAACAAGCCAAGTAAAGCTCACAAGAAGTAATTTCAATGGAAAAGCCAACGCTAAATGTGTTGTAAGCAATTTTGCAGCAGTTACACGGGTGTGTGTGTGTGTGTGTACATGTGTCCGTGTCAGCATGGAGTGTATAGCAGCAACATCGTATTTATTTATTTCATTTTCTCTGATTATATATTCAGCTCCATTTATTCGACTTTAATGCAACTGAGAAGAAATCATTACAGTTTTTAACCAAATAATACCCCGTAAGATCCGAATTAAGTCCCAGTTTTTACTTTCCTGGAACTGTTTTTCAATTCTACGTTGTGTTAGCTTAAAATACTGTTTAGTTTAAAAGCATCCCGTAATTATTACCTTCGAAATTCAAATATTGCGGCATTATCTACGGTAGTCTATACACCACATTATGACCATGATCTCCATTATGTCAATGATGATGATGATGTAATATTAAGCAACTATTAGTTCGTGTTTTTAGCCTCCTTTTTCGCTCCACTTTTCGAGTCACCTTTCAAACAATAAAAAGGATTTTAATTATGAGATCTTTTTTATAATAATTCTATAATACATAATTTAAAAATCATTTTAAAATATGTATCATAGATTTTCTCAATAATATTCCGAAACCAAGTGCTTAAGTGTAGGCATTAAAAATCGCAAATAAAAATCCTTTTAAGTCATAAAAAAGCCCATTAAAAATTTTCTATTTTTCACAACTTTAATTAGATCTTTGAATTAAAGATCAGTAGAAGAAAAAAGAATCACAAAATACACAAAAACAAGAAAACAAAAGAAGTCTCACAAAGAAAACAAATCTAGACCACACACACACACATAAACACAGATGCATTACATACACATATACAGAGATACAATACATACAAACATACAATACATAAAATACATACATATGCATCTATTATCTACATTATTAAAGATCATATTTGCTCCGAAGTAAAGTAAACAGATTTTCCATTAGTATGGAATGATTTTGATTATTTTAACTTTTCTTGATTTCTTCTTGATTGTTGTTTTCTTCGTTTCCATGTGAAAACTTCGAAAACATGTGCGATTATGAATCACGTGAGTGACAGCCGAACAAGCGATGTGCGAGGTGCCTTGAAAGCGACGATCGAGGAGCAAAAATTTGACTTCACATAATAAAAATAAATAAAAATAATAAGGAAAAAACATCAAGAATGGAAAAACCAAACCAAAAAAAGAAGAAAAATCAAAGAAAAGCATTTAAAGCGTGCCTAAAAATGAGCTGCGGTGCGTCGTGTCGCGTCTCCTAGCGTCCCGTCGCGTTGCGTCACTTTGAGGCTGAATGTTAACAACTACAACAACAACAGCAACTACAACAGCAACTACAACAACAACAAAAACACAAACAACAACACTTAACAATAATGCACTGCCTGCCCCGTTATGGAGATGAGAGACTGCTGCCAGTGCTGCCAAAAACAGGCGCTAAATTTAGATCGAATGCGTGTGCATTCATTGGCTTCATTGGCGGCCAACGCTAATGGATGCATGCGTTACTTATTGGTTTTGAGTTATTGTTGGCGATGTTGTTGTTGTTGTTGTTATGATACTCCTGCTGTTCCTGCTCCTCCACCGCCTGTTGTTGTTGTCATTTTTGGTTTTTATTGGAGAAATCCATTTAGAGTTTCATAGTATTTACTGTTTGGCGGCTTTTATCCCATCTCTCAGCACAAATAAACAATAATAATAAATCTATGGTCTGGCGATTGATGTTGGAGCGGGTCGGTTGATGGGCGGAGAGGGGAGAAACGGAGGGGAAGAGGAGGATGGCGTTATAGTGACGATTATGATGATGCTATAAGATCAAATATGAAAAGTTTTAAAAGGTTTCCGTTCTTTCTCACCCACTCTCACCATCTCCCTTATTTCCCTATCCTTATCTCTCTCTACACTGTGTCTCTCTCGCCCTCCCTTTGTTCCTCTTTCCTCATACCACATGTTAATCACGTCCATTGATCGGCTATCAAAGACTGCATCCTGACTGCTGTCAGATTCTGGCCATCAACATGATGCTTTTATTGTTGCACTCGCAGGCGTTTGATTGGGTTTATTAGCTGAATCTGCACCGTTTTGTGGTGTCTGATTCTCCGTCTAACTTTTGTGAATGTCTGTCCATCAGTTGATTTCGATTTGGCGGCTGTCAGTCGGAACGGCTGCTGGTTTTCAAAATTGAGCGATGACATGTGCTTCATATGAGCCTTTAAAACACACACACAAACACACACACATACACACATGAATGGAAGCGTGTGCATATGTGTTTAGTCGGTGTTAATGCACAACTTGTGAGTTATGAATGCAGACTGTAAAGTGTGCATTATCGGCAATATGCTCGGTCTTCTGTGGCTTCAGTGGATAATCCAGACATAAGAACAACAACAACAACAACAATGAAAGCAGAAAAAACTCAGCATTTTGAAAAAACTCGTGATTTTTTCTATAAGCTGGGCCATCGGCTGGTTTCTTTTTAAGATTGTTTTCTTTAAAAACATAAAATTCTTAAAAGAAACCAGCCGATGGCCCACCCTGTACTTCTAACTTCGGGTGACATATTTTGAAAATAGAAAACCTCACGATTTGATATTCCAAAATCTTGTTGATATTTTTGATATATATATATGTACATAATAAGTATGTATATATAATAACCGTAAATAGATTATATTTCAATATTCGATTTGCAGTATTTAGCGACTGTGAAACACAACTCAAGCAACTTTTGAAGATCATCGAAACCTCTGTTCGGACTTTTGTGCTCTAAAAAAAAAACCTTCAGACGGAATCCATTTTATTCGATGATATTCCTAATAATAAACTTACGTCAGACGCCACACTTCAGTGGTCGACGGAGAGACTGCCGCAAATGAAAGGGCGACCAGATCGGCCTCCGACTGATGTCGACAATGAAGCAAGATTAACCAAGCTGCAAATTGATTCGTCGGAACACACGACAGCCGCCTGCGCTCGATGGACATTCGAATGCGTACGAGAAGCGTTCAGCAAATCGGTATCCACATCGAGGAATCCGGCGTGGAGTGGAAATCAAGAAACCCTCTGAAAATAAAAACCGCTGACTCACTGCAGTCAAAAAGCTACGCGGGCCGACGTCGCATTTAAAAAGAAGTCGAGAAAAAAACCAGATCGAACGATTTATCGCGCGCTAATCACGCTCCAAACACACACACTCACCTACTCACCAACACACGCACATACAGCGACCTTTAAGCCCCGTGATCGAGCGCCGATCGAGCTGGCAGTAAAGTGAACGAGTGTTTTTAATGACAGACAAATGATGGGCGTGTGACTGACGTTTGTGCGGCGTGCGGCGGACAGGGCAGCCAGACACGTCGACCGCATGACTTGTCAAGTCTTCGAGTTTCCAGTGTTTCCATGGTTTGATGGCCGGCCTGATCAGCGACGTCTTTGCACCTGACTTGATTGGCATCAGGGACGAGAGGCGTCACTCTCTGTTGCGGCCCAAATGAGGGCAATTTTTCGTGAGCCCGTGAACTCGACGAAGGAAGGCGGAAATAAGCTGCAATCTGTTCGACATAAACGCTCAATAAAAACAAGTATCGTAATTTTTCTTAAGTGTTTTCGTGATCTGCGCCGCTCTGTTCTGATCGAACGTTCCTTGAAGTCGCCGCCGTTTTGTAAGCATTCTAAAAACGCGTGATCATTTGACCGGAGCTAATTTCGGTCACCTCCAACCTGGCCACTGAAGCCGATCGTGTTGGCGTTCTAATGGATCATCTGAATCCGGTCGAGTGTTTAAATGCTTAGTGAAACATCATAAATAATGAGTGATGCGTAAAGAGAGGGACCCGGAAGTGGAGTGCTATGGGCAGTATTCCTCTTGCACTCTTCTCCTGTCTTTGACCGGACTTCTATCCTCGAATTGCACTCACTTGCAATTCATTTCTTCTCTTTTCTGTTCATTTCAACTCTTTTTTTGCATTGTTTTTTAATGTTTTCTGTTTTATGTACTTTTTATTTTCTTTTTATTGCATTTCGCTGTTTCCACGAGTCTGTGGGACGCATTTTTTGTGCCATTACAATGTTGTTGACTCTTCTGCTGGCCGCACTCAAAACTTAAACAAGCAATTTAAAAAGTCGTCAAGCGGTTTTATTAACGTGGCTTAAGTATTATTTTACACCTTCATGATGACCGAATATGCAAATTTAATTAACATTAACAAGAGCAGCAGCAACAACAGCAACAACAACAATAATTATAGCAGCAACAACACCGAAAGCAAAGCAAACTCACAACATTTGTGACACTTTTTCAACAACTAAAAGTCATCAAAACTAAATTAAAAAAGGCATAAAATACGAAAGGTTTTTTAATCTATCATTCGAAAGATTCTCATTCAAGATTCGAGAGTCTGATTTTTCATAGTTTGCCAAGAGTTCGATTGCAACTTATTGGCCATTGAATCATCATTCAATTTATCAGTTTCATCTACTGAAATTATGTTTAGATTACATGTACTATAATTATAATCAATTTATTCGAATATCCTTTCAATTCGGTGAAAATCCGGGAAGAGAAAAGAAAAGCCAAGAAACTTCACTTCATTTCATGAAAAGCACGATTACAACAACAATCAGTGAAAATGTAAAAATGTATAATAAATAAAAATGTCAAAATTTTGCTTGTAAAATTACATGCAAATCAAATGACATTTTATTGACTTTTATTAAACCTGAAAAAGCCAGCAGCAGCCATTTTGTTGCTTTTGTTACTGCATGTTGTTGTTGTTGGTGAACATTATAATGCATGCATGAGTACAAAATATTGTCAACAAAAAAGAGTGCATGGCTGTGTGTGTGTGTGTGTGAGTGTGTGTAAATAATACATGAAAACCAATACAAAGTACTTGACCAAAAACCATAAAAGAGGAAACAACCAAGTAGAACAACAACAACAACAACAATAAAGTTGAAACACTAACAAAAGCATTGAATAACACAAACAATGGTCGATTACAATAACAATAGCATGCAAAAATGGCAAAAAGCATGAAAATATTGAAGTATGTACTACAAAAGCACTAAAAAAAGGATGAAAAAAACCGGAAAAAGCACAGGAACGTAAAAAGTGAGGCCGTTAAAAAAGTGCAGTCGTTAAAAAAGTGCAGCAGTAAAAAAAGGCAGCAGTAAAAAAGTGAAAAACATGATAAAAGAACATTAAAATATTTTCGTGGATTTTAAGCCACGACCTGCTGCTGCTCTTCACTCCGTCCCGCGATGGAGACCCTGCCGCTTCACGTGGTCGAATGGTGCAACGCGGTGCACTTAACGGTTTTGAGTATCAGTCACGATTCGTCAGCGAAGCGCCACCGACAGCCATCATCGAAGTTAGTACAGTCGTCATCATCGGCCTGTCGTCACTTCAACCCGATCCACATCGAAACATTGCGATTCAATGCGGCCCGCAGACAACCCGCAACGGATTGAAATGTGAAAAATCCAAAGGAAATCTAACCGTAATGGATTTCCGTTCGAAAATGCGAACAGCTCCGCGTTCAACAGTGAAGAAAAAAGTTGTGCGGGAGGAAAATAATACAGCAACAAATCTGCAACAAAGGTGAATAGAAAACACAGTGAGAGCTACAGCAATGAAATTTGAAGAAGAACAAGAGTTGCACTGCAATAAACTCGAGAAAAGCTAACTTTCCAGTTGTTGTTGTTGTTAAGTATGTATTTTGTATGTATGTATTGTTGTGGCTACAAGTATGTACTTTGGAACTATTGTTGTTGTTGTTGTTGGCGTTTGTGTTTGCTTTAGTATTTCTTTTTTTTGGTGTAATTATTGCAGCTACATTTTTTATTGTCGTTGTTGTTGTTGTAGTCCTATTGTTATTGTTCTATTGTTATTGTTGTTGCTGCTGTTGCAATTCTGATTCATGTTCAGCTGTCAAAATCTATTTTCACAACCCGTTATTTACTATTGTGTTTTATTCTAACTTTTGACAGTTTCTGCCACATTAAATATTTAAAATTGCTCTAGTTAGAGATTTATTTCTATTCATTCTTTGTGTTTTCTATGTGTTTCTATGTGTTGTGTTTTCTAAAAGTGAAAGAATAACATATTCGAGAACATCAAGGCATTGACATAATGTGGCGTTTAACAAATTCTAAGCACCTCATCATCGACAGCAACAACTGCAGCTGAAAACAAATAAAATACAATAAGAACAACAAAGACAACAACAACATTAGCAGCAACGTTAATTCATCCGTCCAGCGTCGAATAAACGTCGGTTATTCGGGCAGACGAATCATGGCGGGTCACATGTTACGTTAACAACAGCGACACGGGCTCCTCAACCCACGGAGACATTAAATGATGAGCCGCATTTAGAGTGGCAACAACAACAACACTATCGATGTTACGTAGAAGCAGGCCAATGATGATGCAGTGGTTCTGGATTTTGAGGTTCTAACAGCTTAAGAAGATGATGTTGAAGCTTAAGAAGCCAGCAGCAGCTGCCTTTGGCTGCATTAAATGTTTGTTGTAGTTGTTGTTGTCTTATTCTCGACAAAGCAAAACGAAAAAAAATTTATGTTCTTCGGGAAGCAATGAAAGAGCACGAAAGAACCACGAAGTATGCTGATCTGATGTTCGATAACACGACGCTGTTGTGTGCATGCGACAAGACGAAAAGAAGGAGGCTGCCAAAATGACGTAATGAAGCACACACCTACATACATATATAAATACATAAGTTATGTTCACACACACACGCATAAACATGTTCAAAGTTAGACGGACTGAAATCTGGTGGGTCTCATCCTGATCTTCTTTTTGGTCTAGGCCCTCGTCTTGGGCCCCTGTTTTTTCATCACATCCTTATTAATGACCTCTCAGTTGCCAGTCCGCTCCTGCTTAAAAATTAAATAGACAACAAAGCAGCAGCTAAGAGTTAAAACTCTGTGTTGCTACAGAAGACGACGATGAAGAGATCAAACGCCATGACACACAGAGGATGAGGCTGTCTTTTCGTCGGTCGGGCGTTCAGAGGGGCGTTTAAGCGGCTAAGCATTGTAAAGGTGTCGGTAAACACAAGAAAGAACACAAGAAAAAGAAAGAAAAGAATAGAGCAGAAATTAAATAAAAAACAACAGCTTCAAAGGAATTATATTATTGTACTTTACAGCCATCGATGACGACGATGAGGACTGCGATGACGATGGTGATTTCGATGATAAGACACCAAAAACACTCTCCCTGTACATCACTGGTGCGTCTGCGCCGCGTGGAAAATGACACCGAAAGCCGATTAATCCGCTTTCTTCGGTCGTATTAGCCGCTCTTTTTTCCCCGATTAGCCTCTGCACATTCAGCTAAGCTCTTTAAACTGCCGTGCATGCAGCTGTAGGGTGTGTTTGTCGCCTCTTCTGGATGCTACTCTAAATAGGATCAGATTTTCTCAAATGGGTTTTACACATTATATTGTATTCCACATTCTTGTCTCTCAGCTTCTGTATTCAAAAATCCTTTGAGCGAATCCTTATAATAGTATATATTATAATATTAATTTTCAAATTTGTCGGGTTTTTTATTTCTAAGTGAAAGTGATGACAGCGATCATGTTTCAAGAGCCTCAGAACAACCGCAGAACGGTGGATCTCTCAAGTCCCTGGTCTGGAACTGGGAGTTTCTTATATCTTGATCATAATTCACAACGGATGATTCGAAGGCTGAAGAGAGGAGACTTTAATTCAAAGCTTCGTGACTGTAGAGTACTGGACTGCATTAAGAACTGGTCTCAATTTCTGGGTGTCTTTCGATATTGTTTCGTATTTCACAATATATTCTCATATGTCGCCATTTAAGGAATCTCTCTTCACCATCAATCCAATTCAATCAGTAATCATTCATGCTTGAGCTTCGGCACTTCGAGCCACTTCCTTTCTTGTCCTCCGCGCATCCTGATGGAAATCAGAAAAGCATTTAATTGGAAGCGAATTACATCGATTAACACAATCAGTTTATAAGTATGCAAAAATCCATAGAAGCAAATGATCCAAACAATTAGAACACGTGGCCATCATCAAGCACATCCTCGAAGAAGCACGCCCGCGCACCCACGACAGCAGGGTGCCCCGGGCGCAGCATGTCGTCGATTAAAGCGATGCGAAGATTACGACGAGCCGAGTCGGATGGAAGCATAGTGGAATGGCTGATTTGTGCGGGAGACGCCCAAAGGAGTTAAACCACCACACAGCCATCCACCCACCCACTGCACCACCCACAAACTTATCCACTCAGCAAGGTCAACAACATTGCGCTGCAAATCCGATTATCAATCGCTGACTTGATAAATTGTCAAATGTCCTTCCAAGGATTGCGAGAAGCGAAGTCGCAAAACCGGATATGCTCTAAATATTCGCTCCAGAAAACGTGCTGCGGGCGCCGGCTCACTCACTCACTCACTCACTTACTGTTGCATTCAACAACAACATGCTTCATGGCAGAGTGCTGCACTTGTTCCACATCTCACAGAGATCGGGGCCTCGCAGTTTCAAGAGTTCGTCCTGCTGCCGCCTTCCGGGCACAATTGCTGTTTATCCCAACAATTTGTGCCAACATGTGCCCGGCAGCTGCCTCCTCCTTCCTCTCTGATTTCGGGTCGCTATTTATTAGTTGTGCCAACAATTTTCAGTCGCACACGAAAACAAAAGCACGAGTGTCGTCATTCTTTCGCTGGATTCCCCCCGAGAATCCTGATGATCCCAGTGAACTGACTTCCGTCACACACTCGCCGCCATACTTTCGATTGATTGCTAATGCTCATTACCTTGGAAACAGCAGCGGGATCGGAGGTCCTCGTGCTGAACCCGTCCGCCGTCCCACGATGACGGCGGAAGCAAATCATGACCACGAAACGCGCGCGCTCGACGTTCGACGCTCGACCCGGCTGCTCAGTGAACCTTCGAAGTGTGCCAAACATTTAAGGAAGCTTTGGAAATTTAGCCAAATTGTTGCAATTGTTTTTGGCCACGTGGCGACCGCACATATTGGCGTTGGCCACGTGGCGCGCAGGGCTGCCCTCCCAGTTCGGTCGCCGTTGACTCGCATTCATCGACATTTTCTCAATGTTTTTATTATTGCCACTTGGACGCCCAACTCGAACACGTGTCGGGGAGTTCGTGTTGTTGTTGTTGATATTATTATTCTACTGAAGTGTCCTTTGACTTTACTGTTGCTAACGCTTCGACTTCCCAGCGCCGCGTCGTGCCGCGTGAGTCCTCGGCAAACCACCAACTCAACACTTTCACTATCTCAATCATGTCGGGTTGATTGTAGGAAATCGTTTTTTACGCCATGCCAGCGCTCCGTTTCGGTGTTTTTTTTTTCTGGCCCTGGGGGCGTGTTCGCTGCTGTCGTCCTGTGGCTAATAATTTCCTACGGCTGTCAAAGTCCTTTCCTTTTTTTTAATTTCCCATTAAGTGTGGCGAAAGGGTGTCTGCCGCGTACCACATGCAGTGCACTTGTATGATTGTGTTGTTGTTCTACGAACGAAGAGCTCAGAAAGTCGCAGTGATAATTTTTGTAACGGTTGCAAAGTTAATTCTTTCGGTGATTATTTATTCCGCTATGATAGAGCAATAAACCGCTGTGTGAGAATAACATTGATCCGTGGGAATGGGAAACAATCAAAGAGTGGAACGGTTTCAATGGCGAAAAAGCACCTGATGACCGTACATTAAAGAAATTACATCGTAAACTCGTAGCAGCGAATGGAAGTTCCACCGAGACTACCTTCGTTTCTTTCTTTGCTCCTTTAAGTCTCTTTAAGTCTGAAGGAGGGCTGTGGTAGTGGGTAAGGCGGGAGCTCATTCACAAAAAGTGAAATTTTTTATTATAGACCCAAAATTGAAATCTTACCTCTGGGAATCGTGCTACAGGAGTTAAGACCGCCTCCTGAGTGAAGGGCGAGACGTAAGATAAGATGTACGTAGATTACTGCGATCTGCTAAAACCGGTGGAATTATGGGGGCGTGTATAAGCACGTCTTCTGTACAGGACCTTAGAATAGTGATGTCATCATAAATTCCGCTCAACTTATTTGTATACTGATTCGGGAACATGTTTAGATGAAAGCTATTCTCGGTTCCTTAGATTGCAGCTTAGATTCCAGCTCAAACGCTTGCTTATGATCTCATAGGTTTAACATTCAGTGGTTTTTGTGTTTTGACCATTCAGTCCACAACAACACAGCAGCAAAAACTACTTCAATCACATTTTCTTTCGCTTTAATTTCAGAAGGAAAACCACGCTATAAATTCAAGCAGCACCGAAATCTCTTAGACACCGGAGTCGTCTTTTTCACAGAGTCATAAATTGTCTGTGGCATCAACAACAATAACAGCAACAACTGCAGCATTACAGCATGTAATCGCAAATGAATAAATTATTGCCTTTGAAAGAGAGCAAAAAAGGGGCGACCGGACTGAATATTCTACTCTCTTGGTTTGTAGTACCAAAAGGAAGAAGGAATCAAGCACCATGGACCGAGGACTTCACTGCGTAAATGACTGACCTTTGAAGTTCCATGCAGTTCTGTGCAAAGAGTTTTTGCTGTGCCATATGGTAGCTATTTGGTGATTACGTCGTTCCTCTTTTGTTTTTGTTGTTGTTGTTGATGGCGATGATACCCTGCTGAAGTAGTATTTAGTCTTGGATGTCATGCGAGTTGCAGACCATGAAAGTCACACGCATACCGACACAAATACAGATGCATCCACTTAAACACACACACAGTATACAGACTTACACATATACACTCATAAGTTTTGCTGTTCACTGTCACTTAGCGGAGATTTAAGAGGACTTCGTTCATAGATTTCATCCCTCGTTGTTTGTGGTGCGGAAAACCCTTGACGTAACTTGGTTTTGTTTTTTTTTTTCTTTGCTCCAAGCGTAGTTTTCACAGTCAGCTTCCGTTGATGCTTCGCCCGGCAGCAGCTACACATGATTATTCATTCTCTAGCAAATTGAACTTGACCCGGGGTAACCGTTAGTCATCAACTTCACGTGTACCAACATCGAAAGAATGCGTAAAAACCCGGGGTCATCATGCGGATCCCAGTTTTAATGATGAAAGAAAGAACCGAAAAACCAGCAGAGTCAGAATTACCTCATGACTCAAACAGGTTTCAACAGACTGCTGATTTTAGCAGCTGCTACTAAAGAATTCTATAAAAAAAAGATTCCTTATGTTTTTTATACTGACAATAATAAAACTGATTCAATAATAAAATTCTAATGAGAACTCGACTATAAAATAAACACACAATAAAATAGAAGTAGTGTCTGAAGTTTGATTTAGTCTGAGTCTGCGTCTGAATGCATTCAGTCTGGCCGCAATTAACCCGTGACTGTCTGGTCACTAGATGCTCATTAGCAGCGCAGGGTCAACACGGGCACCACAAATCAGACAACGAAATGTTTTCGGCAACAATCATCATTGCGCAGTGGAAATCTGATACGACGGTGATTGCAGCGTACTTTACTCAGTCATTTTTGCTCCTTTGTGTATATTTTAATATACGATCTGAGTACCGCGTCGCGTCGTACCGTCATCGACGACGACAACTTCTTCCGCTCGATCGGATTCCTGCTGAGTCGACGCGAAAACTCGCATCCGACTCGTTTTGCAGTGCGGAGTGAGTGAGATCTGGACGACATGATTTATTTTGTTACCTGTCGCGCCATCCGCACCAACAGACACCTACATAAGTCGGCCCGTCGCAGGTAGTCAGGGATGCCGAGCTAATGACGTAATTAATACGGAGGCAGAGAGGTTTTTTCGTGTTCCTACAGCGGATCTGCAGAATAAGAAGATGAGGAATGCGACATGCCACGACAGAGAGCGGTTGCAGAGCCAGTGAAGGAGGCCGCCGCAAAACATGGCGGAAAGGAATTCAAAGTCTGCTAGCGGAGTGGAAGGATGGAGGATTTAATTTTCTGGTTTGATTGGATTATTGTGGTCGCGACGCGCCTATATGAGTGATCACTCATTTAGTAACTCAGACCTCTTTCCGATCTCAGTCCGATCTCGGAGTAGTCTGTACTCTTGAACAGCGTCTGTCGCGCCAGAGTCGCGCGATCGATTGAAACCAATAAGCGCGCAATTGATTTCGGCTTCTGGTTTTGCTGTATCTGTGGACTGTATCTGTTCTTCCACAACGAGTTCGTTTCATTTCGGTTCGCTCATTCTTTCAGTTTGTTTTGCTTCTCTTTATAAAGGAGCCTTAGACAATCCTGGTGCCTGGAGTGCGTTTTGCACAACGATCTTGATAAGTACGATCGCGGCGCTAAATGGGCCGCCACAACTCATCCCTCCCTCTTAGGGACCCGATGTTATGATTTATTATATGGCGACACTGCAATGGTAACCATGCGATCCCTTCTTCATTCGAACCAAAACCGAGTCGAACCGCGCCGATGCAAAGCGATTCATTTCAAGTGGGTTGGTCACGCTGTCGCTGGCTACTTAAGTCGCTTTAGTCTGTTCCGAGTGGCGGATTTGTCATCGGTTTCTCTTGCTTATCAGTGTTCGACGCTGGATGGATTCGGTGATGTCCGAAGGGCGTGTTGACAACTCTGGGAGCAGCGCATCATTGATTTTAAGCTACCGTGTGAAGCGCCAAGCGTTCTTAAGAGCGTTCTTAGTTGAACAAGAATCTTACTGAAGATGAGGTCGCCTTCTTGTCGAGAGAGACAGAGAACGATCAGAAGAGGAGGAAAGAATGATGAAAGCTCAATATGACGAACTTATATCATCTTTACTCAATCTTTAATTTGAATCGAGACGTGATTGTTTTCAAGAGGATTTACATAAGCTTTGGCTTATTCTGTTGATTGGGTGGTCCAGACGTTATTTTGGGGCTCCACTTATACTTAATTTCGACCACAACGATAAGAGTACACATAAGCTGCTGAATGACTCATTATTGTGATGTTTTCGGACACCGAATTAATAATTAACCAGCTGCATTAAATGACTTTGTGAAGGTCTTCAAAGTCGTGGTCAGGATTGTAATAATTCGTGATAACAACACACAAAAGAGTTGAATGAATTAAAAGACAATCGAATGGTTCTTTTGGGTTTTGGTGAAGATGTCCTGAAACTCTTCTCAACGTGCCTTAATTACTAAAAGATTATCCTCGAACATAAGGACAACTTAGATTCATTGGGTTATATGGTAGTATGATGTACTATAGTATAGTGTGATCAGTGTTCTTTCCGTAAATAACTGCAACAAAACCAAAGACAACAACTTTATCCTTCAGTCATTTGAACCCCTTCCTTAACATGTGTTTTTTCGCATCCAAAAAAAAACCAAAAACAAACTGAGGCCTCGTATTACAACCAGCAACCAGAAGCAGCCATAAATTCCATAAGACCACTTTAAGTAGGCGACAATTGACAGCACAATTGATTTCAGATTTCACAGTTCGTTTGGAGGATCCTTGAAAGAAGAGCCTCCGCCAGTTGCTCTCGTTTCGCCCCCGTCTCCTGTCGCAGTAATACGAAACCTCATGTTTCAGAACGAAATATCATCACTTCTTCTGGGTTTATAAATAAAGGAGGCAATATGGTCAGGAATCAGGACTACAACAATAGCAAGAAGAATAGCAACTCATACTCAATTAAATCGAGATCTGAGATTCAGCTGTGACACATCGGCACCCGTTCAGCCGTTCAACCGTTTTCCCGATGAACCCTACGCATTTCTTCCACGCTCTTGATTTCGGAAAATCTTTACTTCACTTGAAACAAGGATGCTATTTAATGAGGTGCCCGGTGAAGAGCACGTGTTTGATGGACCCAAGCTGTGCAAATGGCTGTTCAAACCGGCGTCTATGGTAACCAGCCAACCAAGCAACCAATCCAATCGATGCGCCAGCCTATCGACCAGCTCGTGATTCCAGAGTACTAGTACCTCAAACCGTGGCAGTCTGCGGCTCGAGTTGAAAGTGAATTTTTACAGTTTCAGTTCCTCGGCGAGACGTAAGTGTTTCTCGACAAGAATTTTTATTGATTTTGAACATAAATTTAATGGATTTCAAGTGGTTTTCGTTGGTGTATATATTGTATTTATTTTCAATTGGATTTATTTTTGGCTTTGTTCGCGATTGTTGATTGCTATTATTGTTGTTGTTGCCAAAGGGTTGAAATTGATGCTCACCTATCTTCCTCTCACTCGCTCTCCCTCTCTTTCTTTCTCTCTCTTTAAGTATCGTATTTTTATTGAAAGTAGCAGCTGCTTTTGTTGGTTGAATTGTTTGTTGTTGTAGCTGCTGTGAGGTGAAGAGTTGGTGAATAGAATGGATCGCATGATCAGTTGTTGGTTTGGTTGTTTGGTGGGGTGATCCTTCTGACCATCGATCGATTGATCACTCTACCGACGCATGAGTGGACGCGTGTGTAGCACGCGCTCGCTTTTGGTGGTTCCAAGGGATGGTTTTTGTTCCTGAGTTATTTTTATCCGCAGAGCAGCTGTTAGCAACCCCGTAAGAATTGAAATATTCAATATATTGCTTCAATTTATACACCCATATTCCAAATAAGTTGCAGGAAAGTTATCAATAAATCCATCTATCATTTCTGTTTTCTAAAAAACTGTCTCTCGTTTGAATCCGTTTGTTATTTTTTTATTATTCTATACTACGTAATTAGAATCACTTGTTTTCCTTTTTAAATTAAAGCCTTTTTTAAAATAGTCATCATTATCATCACCATTACTATCCTCATCCTTATCATCTTTATCAGCATCATCTTTATCATCCTCACTCTATTATCATCATTCCTATGGTCATCACCATTCTCATAATAATCGTCATCAATATCACGATCATTTCTACAATACCACTATTGAACATCGTGATAATGATAACCAGGATATCACCAGTGATATCCACACTGGTCTCTGCTTGTGAACATCCTTCATCACTTGCGTCATGTGTTGCGCATTTAACTACAGTATAGTGCTCTCTCACTGTACAGTAGCGTGACGGTGTTATTTTTGTGACATGTGTTCATCAAATAACGCGAGGGGGGAATTCGCCCGGCTCTGAGCCATGGCTTGGAAACTTCCCCGCCTCTCGCAACCAGACATAAAAGCAGACAAAATCAATGAACCACTCATGAATTGCATTTCCAAATGCGGCGCGTTAAATTCAATTTGAGGCTCACAGAGGATTACAATATGCGCGACAGCAACCCCTCCGCCGCTCCCCCCAACGAGGACGTTATTAGTTGATTACAGGACGCATTATCATGATTATCGAGTGAGTAAGAACTCCGGGCTAAGGACGAAAGCGATCTCGAACTTGCAACAGATTCGCGCACAAGTTTTCTTTCGCTGCACGGCAATAAATTTCGACTCGACTACTTAAGAGCGATTTCGCCCAGTCGCCGGCGACGCAGGGGTGCCGTAAACGCGAGGGTAACCGTGAAATCAGCGAAGCAGTGCTGGCGTAGCATGTGACATGGGCGAGGACCAAAGCGACATGAATATCAAAGGCAGGAAAAAAGGGGTGTGTCACGCTGTTAATAGTTTGATTAATGGCCAGTGACAGCAGAGATTTCGGTCTAAGTTGCCGTCCTATAATCATCATCGCTTGGGACTGGATTTCTTTTTATGGGGGACGACGAATTTCGGGCGACGTGTGGGTGGTTTGTGTGCGGTGGGTGTGGATTCAGTGGCCGTGCAAAAGTGGTCAACCGATGATGTTGCAATTTCGGGATAAAAACACGGATCACGATAATCGTAGTGCATACATATTTATAAGTAATAATTGCTGATGAGTGATAAACGTATTAAACGGGAGGAAACACACTCGCCGGGGAGGGTGCGGAGGAGGAAAGGAGGTGGTAAATAATGCACTAAACAAATGCAGCGGACCGGACGAAAGATCTACGCAACCAGATTAGAAAAGAGCAATACTGCAAATGCTAATAACAGCAACTGCTTGCATTTCTGAGGTTATCATCGAAAATCCAAAAAATAGCATTATGTGGCTAAATACTGTGTTCTATTAAATACGTTACGTTCTACCCGACATCTCTGTAAGTCTACATGAAGAGTAGGAGTTCAAGGAAGGATGTTTGTTATTGCGATGTGGTCAAAACACCACCCAAGAGATTTAGCAGCTTCGAATCTGTTACGCCACTATTCTGGCATCCTAATCATATCAGTCTGAAAGTAAACATCTGTGCTGAGGTGTCCCAAGACTTCTAACCGAGGTCTCAAGGAACTTCAGACCGATATATTTAAATGACAAGTTTTAAGGGCTTTGGATTCATAAACTCTCCGTATCTGAGAAAAGTAGTGATGATGAGTGTGTCTTCCGTATTATATTAAAAAGATCCCAAAATGGTTCTGATTTCAGGTTATCGGAAGGTCTTCAATGGTCTGTATTATAGTACGGTTTTTGTAAATAGCCACGATACACGTGTGTCTCTTTTTAATAAACGCATCCTTTCACACTCAACAATTTCGTGCCACAAATTATAGCCATTTATCATGGCTTTCTTTTAGAAGAACCTATGCTCCTTTAGCAACCTACCACGTTATCCTTTTAGTGTTAATCTCACTCACTCCTCCCCCTTCTTCATAGTCATCCATCGCTTTAGCCTTTAATTAGAGTATTTGTACTAAACTAATTGAATCGGAATAACTCTCTACTGATACCACACTCCAAGTAATGAATACTTTTCGAGTGTCCTTTCAAGATACAACACAAGATAGACACGGACACGTGCACGTGCTGTAGACGTGGATAAATCCTCCAACCCTCCACTGAACTCTGAACTGTTTGTTGTTGTAACAGGTAACTGATGGTTGTCGGTGCAACTGCCAAGTGTTGCTTCGTATCTCGTGTATCCTTAGAGAGATCCTTGAAATCATATCGAACAATAGCGAGATGCTCTTTTGTGCTTCTCGCTCATTTTTCTTTCACGAAGTGTTTATTTTATTCTGTTAATTAGTGTTAATTATGAACGACAGCGAACGAACGTTAGCATCGTTCACCGACGTCGGGGATGCCAACGCAACCGAGATTTTAATGAAATCCTTTTGCTGTCTGGGTGCGTGCATGCGGTGCAAATGAACCGGATTTAATTTGGATCCCGTGGGCTTTAATAGGTTGAACGGGTTGAATGGGTGGTTGGGGGGTGGTAGTAGTTGTTGTACGCCAAACTAAAGTTAAGTGAAGCGAAAAGGAAAAAAATACGAAATCTCGAGTCGGTTAGCCTTTTGAATTGCAGTCGCTGGAGCAGAATTTATCCTCAGAAGTAATTCAATCTTGCATCGTAAGTAAAATAGACAGAAATGAAGAGTGAAATGAAGAAACCAAAATAATTTACTCACACTTTTCAGTGAATTATTAAATTAAAAAAGAAAAAACCTAGAAAAATGCCAAAAAACTGGGTCCGAAGGGACAGAAATTTTTACATCTCGTTAACCCGAATTAGATGATTGTAGAGTATAAAATCTATGACAAAACTACGGTCCGAGTTCGAGATTTTAAGTGTTTAAATATCATCTTGTAACTCGTGCAATTGAACTGAATTAATTGCAATTTTTGAATTTTCACTGAAGAAGCGATGGCCTGACCTTTTTTAGGTCATGTTAAGAAGTGTAGTGGAGTTTCTTTTATAGATTAGCAAGGACCAAAGAGACCAAATATCAAGCTCATAGGTATATATGTATGTAGGTATATAACTAAATGGTTTTTTATTTTTTTTATTCATTCTTTTCAAAGGGTTTTTAGAGTTAAACATTATCAGTCATAGAGGATAAAAGACCTTTAGCAAAACAAACAAATTTCTCTCTCTCTCTTTCTCTCTCGAGATTAAGCGCTTGCCATTAGTAGTTATAGCAGCAGGACGAGGAGCATATGTTCAGCCATCCACGCTAAACGTCCTTTTAATCCTTATTGCTGCATCGCTCATTAACTGCGATTACGAAAGGTCGACAACTGTAGCAACTCGATGCAATTGACTGGAAGCAACAATCGCAAAGGATAAAAAGTGGCACAGCAACAAATCAAAATAGAAATAGAAATAAAAATAAAAAAAGGAAGGTTCAAATGTGCGCCGATGATTAAACTCTTTGAGGATAAACTATAATCGTCAAATACACACACACGAACACATGACACATGATTGCACACGCAGCAGTACGAAAAAGCGTACCATCAATAAAAATACAACAACAACAACAACAACCACTGCGGATAACGCGTAGTCGAAAGGAAGACATCCCCGTTACGCAAGAAGATTAGCGGCAGTCAACACCTCCAGCATCTAATCAAGTGGAAGATTTGAACTCGCGCCAAAAGCAGTGCGCATGTGACTGTGTAAGGGAGTAAGTGAGAGTGTGTGTGAGTGTGTGTGTGTGTATGTGTGTTGTGTATTTCTGTCTGCTGTGTGAAGTGTTGTTGTTGAGTGCGCGCGCGTGTTTGCGGAAAACACTCACTTCACTCCATACTTCGTTAAAGTTATCATTAATTCGGCAACAATGAAATTATTATCGATGGAAGCAAAACAAAAACAACAACAACGACACACCAATAAATCGAATAGACTAACAATGGACATGTTTACCATGTACACAAGGTCACCTCGCTGCTGCCTCGCTGCTGGCCTCACCACTCAAAATGGGCGGCCACCCCGAGCGGCTGTTGTGATTCGCGTCTAATCGTTTGGATCAACTCCGCAAGATGCTCACCCATCCGTGCAGAGACCCATAAAAAAATTATGCGCACTCGCATATGAAGAAACACAAAAAATGGGCAGTTCCTCGATTCACTTCCACTTGGACGGTTTTGGCATCCTTCCGCTGTTGCGTTCTCCATCCTGCGTCCGCGTCTCGGGTTCCTTTCTGTTTTTTTTCTACATTGAAAACTTGTCCAGCGTAAATCACACATCGTTGGACAGGCTTTGTTTGGAGTCAATGGACGTACTTTTGTGGGCTGGCTTGTGGTATAACAGAAGTCCATCAGAGGGTAGGAGGGGGGGCAGGTTGGAGAGGGAAATTAATAAAATAACCAAACGGTTTTGCTTTAACGCATGACAACTTTGATCGGCCTCTATTGTGGGCGTGGCAGTTCCATTCTCTAAAGCAAATGGCACGATTTTTTTAGTACATTATTTATTTAGCATCTATTATAATATATTGAATCTTATAACTTAACACCGCGTGCATCATTCACGCTGATTGGTTGCTTCGTGGCATGTGACATGATCCAACTAATCAGCGTGAGTGATGCCCGTATCATGCTGATCCGCCTGACACCGACCAAAGCGCAGATGTAATGCATTTTTACATCACTGAATGAGAGATTCTTCTTTTGGTTGGTTTCTGCCTTCATTGCTGTTTATTTTAAATCGATGCTTTCGAAGTATGAAAGAAATGCAATAAAATTTTATGTTTCACATTGAAATGGAGAAAAATCCAAAAAATTAGATAACATTTTGTATTAAAATGAGAACCGATCCCGGAGTTGGTGCTGGATGAGAACCGATGCCGGTGGATGGGGACCCGAATACCAGAGTCCGGCGCTGTTATCAGAAGAGAAATAATTAAAACAAGCAAGCAACAAACGACGTGATAATGACGCCGTGTTTCAAAACCAGTTCAAAATCGAATCGAGAACAACAACAACAAGGAATTAACCAGCCTTAAGACTGGAAACGAACAACGTTTAAACGAAACGGTTTCAAGTTCAACAAAAATTAAAAAGTAATTAATTTTGCTTTAATTTTTAACTTCGAACTCGTTCAATTAAACAAGAAACATAAACAAAAAAAAAGAACAAAGAAAATACGAAACAAATACTGAAGAAAAAGAATCAGAAAAAGTTTCGGGTTTGTTTTTTTTTTATTTTTTTTGTTTTTTGTTTTTTGAAGGCGCAGCCAGATTCAAAGTCACAACGACACAAGAACCGAAACCGAAAACAGAGAAGAGGCAGAGTCTCAAAGAAAGGGACGCAGCTAGAACATTAAAGCCAGCGCTGGCCGGTGCGTCGATGGCTTTGGCGCCATCTTTATCTAATTTGGGGACATTTATGCATGACATTCCGCGCGGTTGTTTATAGGTTCGGTTAAACCTGCACTGATAAGAGCAGCAGCCGCTCGTCCGGCGCTGGGCCCGATGCTGGCCAACCGCTAACGTCGCTAAGCGACCCAACAATAAAAACCAGGTTCGTAAATTTCACTTTGATTTCGTTTTTATCACTGTCCACCTCGTCGTCGTCGTTCGTCGCTGCTCTTCCTGCTCCTGCTCGTCCCTTCCTTCTTCCCGATCGACTGCAGTCGCTTCAGTCCTCCGGTTGAGCGGCCGCGTCACCGCATCAGCTGCATCATCATATTCACCGTCATCGTCATCATTCTGATCATCATCAGCAGTCCCATCATCATCACCAGTCCCATCATCATCACCAGTCCCATCATCATCACCACTTTCATCATCATCACCATTCTCATCATCATTGTAACCGTCGTCGTCGTTGTCGTTGTCGACGTCCAGCAGTCGAGCAACCATGATGATTTTTTACTGGCCTCTCCTTGTCGTTCTTATCTGCGGAATGTTCTTAAACTTGGAGGATTATTACCTTCTATAAAAACGCTCAGTATATGCCTGGTACTCTGCTGCTTCTTCCGCAGCGACAAATACTTCTCTGTATTGACTGCACGCCTGACAGACTGACAGTTGATGGTTGTGCGTCGTGGGTCTCTTTTGAAACACTTGCATGTTGCTCAGGCTGACGCTGGTGTTGCTGCTACAGCGAGTGGGTTGTAATGCCGGATCGTGCTCATGTCATTCTCATTAAACTCGAAAGAGCAAAGAATCCCCTCTTTTCTAACACAAGGGCTTCAATAGAAATATGTACACAAGGTTGTGTATTTGCTCAGTTTTAATAATGAAAACTTAATGCAAATGCTTAAGTTTTAGCTTCAAATTTTATACACAAACTCTTTGAATGTTGTCTATAAAATTGTCCATGAATTTTAAATAATTATTCTACCATTAATTCTGGTTCTTACATCTATTATTTGTTACCATGTATTATTAATAATAATATTATAATTATTATTTATGTTATTATCAATATTATTATTCTTATTATTATTATCAGTGTAAATATTATTTTATCCTTATGAAAAGCTTTTTATTAGTACTTTTCCCTGACGTTTTACTACCTCGCCTTAAACATAGCTTTTTATCACACTTCAATAATAAAAGTTGACCATAAATTTTTGATCACTTCAAGATATCACGATAATATTCTTGAAATCATAAAACCATGCATTTGAATAACCAGTAAAAAATTTACAATTCAAACTTAAAACTAAGAAATGGAAAAGGACACATTTTTTAATGAAAATACGAAAGTCCTATGAAGTTCTACGAAAACCTTTTTTATTTTTTCTAAGTTTATACATCAAAATTGTGGGTTATTTTAATTGAAGGGAACTTTAACTGGAATTTTTTCGAGCTTCTCATATTATCTATCATATTTCAATATTCCAATACAATTCTATTTGATTTCATTACTCTTCTATCTCTATTTATTTATCTATCTCTTTTCTATTTATTTATCTGATGATCATGATCACTCTTATTTCGTCCATGATTGTTCATTTATTTCATTCCTTCATTCCAAGTTTTGTTCATCTCGTAATACATGAAATCTGAAGTGATGAAATGTGTTCATCATTCTTTTATAAGTTCATATATCTATCCATCAATAATGTTTATATTACAATGTCTATCATCTTATCATGACTTTAATATATAACTTCTCCTTTATTCGCGTTTTATCTCATATCATTCTTTATTATTCCATTCTATTCAGTCATATCTCCTTTGATCTCATCTGATATTATTTGATACAATATTTTGCAGGTCAAAT
Source organism: Myopa testacea (assembly GCA_949629155.1). NCBI lineage: Eukaryota > Metazoa > Arthropoda > Insecta > Diptera > Conopidae > Myopa > Myopa testacea. The sequence goes on from OX451347.1 coordinate 45,506,661, forward strand.
GTGACATTTTTAGATCGGGTATAAATTTGAAACCAGATTTTGATAAACCAATAACTCACTCTTTCAAACACTCTTTTTATAAACAGTTTTTATAAAATACCTTTAGATGGTTACAATTAAAATACAATTATGTATACAACTATATACATATATAATATATATGCTATATATATACTATACATATAATTGTACATATGGTCCATATAATCGATTGAAAATTTAAGGTTTAGAATGATGGTGATTGCTTTATTTTATAATAATACAAATAATGAATTTCTCAACTTTTAAATCACTTCATCTTCGGATTTAAGACACAAAAATTTTTATTGAAACTACAAATTCATCAAAAGAGTCAAAAACACTTACAAAAAAAAAGAAGAAAAATAAGAATAGGGCAGAGAACAACCAAAAGAATGAATAAACCAAAGAAATAATTTAAAAGTCGCGAAAAGAAAAATAAAAATAAATAGAAAAACCTTAATTTATATAGTTAAATGAGGCAAAAGTGACAAACGACAAACGGTTTTAAAAATTCAACTAACAAAACACATAGTAGCAAAAAATGTAGCAAGAAAAAAGAATGGAAGAAGAGAGAAAATGAAAAACATACAAAAAAGGAAGTAAAAACAGTGGAAGAGTAAGAAAAATGGTATGTAAATGAAAATTATGATAATATAAAGGATGAAACAACCACAGAAAAGAATCAAATTAAGCGGTGCTTCTGTATCTCACTCCCTCTCTTCCTCGACTCCCTCACCCTCTATCTGTCTCACTCTTCGTCTCTCTCTCTCTCTCTGTCTTTCTTTAGCTCCCTCTTGCTGTTTGTGTGTCTGGTTCGTGGACGCAGGATGGATGGCATGTGAAGCTGCAAGGCTACGAATGAGAGTGTGCGTGTTGCAGGTGTGTGTGTGTATGTGTGTGGGTAGTGTATGTGTATTTGCGTGTATATGAGTCCATCCAATGCACAAGGAGACATAAAATATTTGCAAATCCACAAAACACTTTCATTTGCATAAAACGAGGAGCAGAAGCGGCGCTACATAGGAAAAAAACACACACTCAAACACCAACACACATACACCCACACACACACACACACACACACACACACACACACCCACTCAACCGCACACTTATTCACAGCCATCCACACAAAGCAGTCGAAGCGGGGTCCCCTAACGTAATTTTAAACTGTGCGCCATGACTTCAAGAGTAAAAAACACTGTCAACAAAAATGGGAAAAAACAAAATGGCTACACAAATACAACAAATATACCATATGTGAACAAATAAACAAAAAAAAAACACCACCTCTGCACAGTGTGGGGGTACGGAAGTCTTTCGTTGGCTCCTCTGCAGCTCCGTCTCTGCGCCACGACGCTTAATTTTGTGAAAGCGCATTTTTTACTGTTGCTGAGAGAAGCATCAAATAAATTTTGTTATTTGGTCTTCGTCCTCCCCTTCCTCCCCCTCTTCTTCCTCTTCTTCTTTAGATCTAAATAGATGTAAAAATAACACCCTAAAGACACTTCAAAAATTTACGACGAGGAAAATACGAAAAATTATGTTAATAAAAAACAACAACAACAACGCTATGTAAACAATAACAGCAAAAAAAAAAGGTTTCCTCTGCAAATATTGAATTTCTTAAAAACGAACACGCGTTTGAGGAAGAAAAATAAACGAAAACTTTTTTCTTATTTTCTTCGATTTTCGATGATCCCCCCCCCCCCCCCCCCACCACCTCTCTTTCTCACACTTTCTCTCCGTTTTCTTTGCTTTTTTTATGTTTCCCTTTTGCGATGGTCCAATAGCAATAACAACAACAGAAGCACCATAAAGGAACCGTTAAATGTATCGCCCCCCTCTTCCTCAGTCTCCCACCCACCATCCTGCTCATAAAGCAGCGGTTTGTCTTGATTATTATTTTGACAAACGAAAGGGTTTCTTTGTCGTGGTGGAATTGCTGCTGCTTCTTCTACTTCCATCATTTTGCATATCCTCACCACACGAAGCACACGCACACACATACACACAAACCACACACACACTTACACAAACCCATGCAGGCCACCGCTCAGTCGCAGGACTCCATAAACTTCCCCTCAAGGATCAGCCATGAATAAATGCAAAACCAGCGCCATGTTTAACAGAGTAACCAACCAACCAACCAACCGACCAACCAACCGACCGACCGACCATCGCTCTCCCTCTCGTTGACTGGCTTCGGAGAGTGTCAAAGGACGAAGAAGGCGTTGAAAGTGATGCAAAAAAAAAAATTCAAGAAACGAAAAGAAAAATTATACGAGTAAAACACAAAAAACAGCATGAATTCCGTTTGTGGAGTTTCGTTGTTGTTGTTCGTGATGTACTCATCTCCCTGTTGAATGGTTTGAATTAAAATTTTAAAGAGATTTTCAATAGTTTAAAGTACATACATGTTAAAACATTTTAAAAAAGAAAAGAAATCATTGCCTTTAACGATGCCAACATCATTACTATTATCGATGTCAACATCATTACTATTATCGATGTTAACATCATCGAAACCGGATCACTGTCAGCAGCTACAACAATTAAGAACAACAAAAACAGCAAACAGCCCCGAGTCTATGAAATTTACACTGCATCCGAAAGAAAATCCATCAGAATACCTTCAGAAGAACAGGAAATAAATAAAAACTAAAAGGAATCAAACACTTTAACTTGAAATGTCAAAAACTCGACATGATTCTGCCTTGAGTATTGCAACGCATACAACAACAACAACAACAATGAAAACAACAACAATTGTAACAACAACAACAACAACAATTGTAACAACAACAACAATAATAGTAACAAGGACCACGACGCCGATGACAGCAAAAGAGTTTTTCACTCGGTGGCTGCTGGTGTGCGAGACTGTGTTATCTGTGTGAGTGTTCAATTCATACACAGATGCATGTCGCATGCAAAATGAACGAAACCCGAATCCATGTCGTGTGGTTTAACACCAAAATCGATGAAGGAGAGAGGAGGTGAGAGTGGGGAATGGGGCGCAAATGAGGTGAGGTGAGTTCAGGTGAGCGAGTCAGGTTGCCAACCTGACGTAATAAAAGTTAGAAACGATAACAGAATAAATTATACTAGAAAGAGTTACGTTGGTATAATACTATGTGTGAGAGGGAGAGGCAGTGTGGGACAGAGAAAGAGGGGGAGAGAGGGAGAAGGAGTGAGCGACAGAGAGGAAGAGGTACAGAGAGAGAGAGGGACAGAGAGAGAAAGAATGAATGAGAAAAGAGAGTGTATATCCTAAAAAGACATCATTCAGAAATAAAGTACCTAATACCTTTGTCCCTTCGTCCTTCCTTCCTTCCTTCGCCTCCTCCGTCACCTTCGTTCATCCTTCTTTCGTTCCTCGATTCGTCCTTTCGGCAGATTCTACAGGTTTTCCTTCAAAGTCTCGTCTGTTCAAAATATGCAAGTCTGATGTGAATGACGTATCTGTGTTGGTGAGTGAGTGAGTAGGAATGTGGGTGTGTGTGTGTGTGTAAGTGTGTGTGTGTATGTGTGTGTAAGTGTGTATTACTGTGTCAGTCGCACACACACGAACAGCAGCAGCATGGACTCGTAGTTGACTTTCATAGAGTCACAATCACAATAAAAACGACCCAAACAACAACAAACACAGGAAATCAAACAACAGCAGCAAACAACAACAACAATAAATAGATACACATTCAGTCTATTATCCTTCTATTTTTTCGAAATGCGGAAGGATCGATATCCATTAAGAAAATTAAAATCGCAGCAGAGGCGGCAATGAACGAAAAGCGTCGCAACAACAACTACAACTACAGCAACAGCATGAAGAGAACATAATATTACAACAAATCAGGGTATGTAAACGCACACTCACGTGCGCACGTCCATATGGACGCGTGCGCTAGAAAATTTTTTAAGCGAACACGGCCGTGTGCGCGTGCGCTTAAAAAATTTTCCAGCGCACGCGTCCTGTTCGCTGACTGACTCACGTGCGCTTAGCGCACAGGACGCGTGCGCCAGAAATTTTTTTAAGCGCACGCGCACACGGTCGTGTTCGCTTAAAAAATTTTCCAGCGCACGCGTCCTGTTCGCTGACTGACTCACGTGCGCTTAGCGCACAGGACGCGTGCGCTAAAAAATTTTTTAAGCGCACGCGCACACGGTCGTGTTCGCTTAAAAAATTTTCTAGCGCACGCGTCCTGTTCGCTAATCGACTCACGTGCGCACGCGTCCTGTTCGCTAATCAACTCACGTGCGCACGCTGTTGTGTGCGCTAAAAATATTTTTTAGCGCAGGCATTCTCGGCTATAGTTTAATGAAAAATATTGGTTCACAAAAAGAAGTGAATCCATACTTTAAAACGAAAGGTTGAACTGTAACAAAAAATATATTAAAAATAATTAGATTGATTGGAACAATCTACATTTGTAACAATATACTAAAAGCAAGCGTATGTTTGTGTAAAATGAAACGCAGAACCGATTTTAATGTAATTTCAACATCATCTCGTAGACTTTAATCGCAAATAACATAGGCATTTACGACATATAAGACGACATTTATACCAAAAAGATACCGCGAAAATCATTAACCTTCTGAAATTGCCTTTTTTTAATGAGCTGAAATGTGCGGATATAAATATCTAAAAAGTAGGTATCACAAAAATTACAATGTAAATTTTTTACTTGTAATAATACAAAGGCCATACTGTGTAACCCTTTCGATTTTTTCTGAGAAACCATCTTACAATAGCTAACGTAACCACTCCTATAACAGTTCATTGTCTGGATTTTATTGCTTAATTAGGGAAAATCACAAACGCCGTATACAGTAGCCTAAGGACGAAAGACTCTTCCTAGACGAAATATTCCACTTCCTAGAAGTTTTTGTTTTTCAACAAAAAACTTTCCGGCAAGAGATCGGCAGGTAAAAATGCAAGCTGTGGAATGTATTTAATGCAGCCCTCTACCTGCTGCTGATAAAAGGTGAAGCCATTGATAACACATGGTCATAAAACAAAATCAATAATATTATTTTTCTTGTTTCATTATTAAAATTTTATTTAATGCATTGTCTCCATAATCACCAATTTTGACGAGCAACTAACTCAAAAGTAGTTGGGTTTTTTCATTTTTACAAAAAAAGGCTTTAAAGAAAGTCTCAAAATGTATTGGCTTATTTTTTCAAACTATCTATTATTACCAAAAATCTAGCGGAGAACGCGTGCGCTACAAATATTTTTTTAAACATAAAGAAATAAAACACAAATATTTTTAGCGCACACAACAGCGTGCGCACGTGAGTCGATTAGCGAACAGGACGCGTGCGCACGTGAGTCGATTAGCGAACAGGACGCGTGCGCTAAAAAATTTTTTAAGCGAACACGACCGTGTGCGCGTGCGCTTAAAAAATTTTCTAGCGCACGCGTCCTGTGCGCTAAGCGCACGTGAGTCACCTAACGAACAGGACGCGTGCGCTTGAAAATTTTTTAAGCGAACACGACCGTGTGCGCGTGCGCTTAAAAAAATTTCTGGCGCACGCGTCCTGTGCGCTAAGCGCACGTGAGTCAGTCAGCGAACAGGACGCGTGCGCTGGAAAATATTTTTAGCGAACGCGCACACGGTCGTGTTCGCTAAAAAATGTTCTAGCGCACACGTCCGCGCACGCGCACATGAGTCGACCGCGTGCGCTCGTGAGTGTGCGCTTACATACCCTGCAACAAATACAATAATAGTAACAACAACAACAAGAGGACGAACTGAAAATGAAAACAAGAACAAGAACAACAACAGCGACAGGAAAAGGAACAGCAACAACACAACAGCCGCCACATCCGCAACACCACCGCCAAAGCTACAAGCGACACTCAACTACCGTTACACTCACCGTCAACTCCACTACAAGGACGTTAACGATGTCGACGGCGGCGACGGCGACCCGCGTTTATTTGAATTTAATTCCTGACTTTCACGCGGCAGCATAAATAAATAGCAATCGTTGATGGTGTTGTTGTTTGTTGATGGTGTTTGTTGTTGTTTTGTCTGTTTTTCTTTTTTCTATTTTTTCTTTTTTATTGCGTCTGTCTGCAGTGTCTTTTTTCCCCCCGATTGTTACTGTTATTTTAATTCTTTTACTTTGGTTACGCGTTTGTTGCTGTCTGTCGAATCGAATTGCAACGTTGTTGTTGTACATGAAGTTGCTTTTATTCTCCTTTAATTGTTGTTATTGATATCTGATTTTTATTCACAATTTAATTACTTAATTCACATGTTATTTTACTTATTATTATTGTTATCATATTCTAGTTGTTATTATTATCATATTCTAGTTGTTGTTATTATTATTATAACTATTCTAGTGCTATAATTTTTAATGTTGTTGTTGTTTTCTTTGTCCGTTCCGTTGTTGTTGCAGATTCTTTTGCCATCCCTTTTCACTTGCTTCGTCTGCTGTTGCCATTCTTTTTAGAGGATTTTTTGTTTTTGCTACTTTTCAATCCTCATCATCATTTAAACAAAAAGTCATCCTCCATCAAGAGTGATCGATTTGCATTTCCGTTTCCTGTCACTCGGTTTTGCAACAATATTTTTTTTAATATTTAATTTCTTTGATTGTTTGTTTGAATTGTTTTATTAGCGGTTTTTTCGTTAGTTCTGTTCTCCTCTCCGTCTGTCTGTCTGTTTGTTTATCTGTCTGTCTCTTTCCCTCAAATAACCGTTACAGCTTTTGTTCCTTAGTTACAACATGTTTCCGTTTATTGGCTCAAATGGATGCAATTTCCGTTGCATGTCGCTGCAGTTGACTTTAATTGAGGTGACTTCTTGTTGGTCGTTGGTTTTGGAGTGCATTTTTTCCTGGTTTTTGTTATAGTTGTTGTTATTTCTATCATTCATGGAGCAGCAGTTGATTTATTGTCTTTTTTTCTACAGCAACGTTGAATTTTGATCGATTGCTTCAGTTGGCGTGATAAATAAGTAAATAAACTTTACGAAGTTGAAGCAGTGGTATTTTTTCCGAATTTTCTTTTGTACATTTACTGTTATTCTACGAAGATGGAAGCGACGGCTAACTACGGCGGTTACCGAGAATTGAGCATGCTGATAACAACAACAACAACAACAACTACTACAGGAATCTGTTCTAATTTCCAAACAAAAACAACAACAATCAAACCAACCAACACTCACTCTTCTTCTTCTTCCAGAGACTGGCTGCAACTTCAATTAACCCAATTAATTGGCTGAAAACTAATTAAATTTTGAGTCAAACAGCTGATTTGTTGAAAGCGAAATGACGTGAAATTGAAGCGAAATGAAGTGGAATGCAACGAAATGAAATGCAATGAAATGAAATAGAATAGAACGAAATGTACTCGTTTTTAAGGATGTATGAAAGCACAGCTTCGTAGACGACAAGCGACAGCAGCCGACGTAAGAACGCCGGCAGAGGAGTTCAGAAAGTCGAAAGCTGGCGGAGCTGCGGCAAGTTTTGACAGCTAACGGGAACTCATGCATAACGGAAGCCGCGCGCTGAGGTCAAACGGGAGTTTTTTTGGTTTTTTCATTATAATTTATTGAGTTCCAGAGCAAAGTCATGTCAGGAGTGAAGCGTTGCTACTTCAACTTCAGTGACCTTGAGACTACTTAACGAAGTGGCCATCAAACACGTTACAGGAACTTATCACACAACTATAACAACAACAACAACAACTAGATACCCACTCATTTAAACAGGCCCGACCTTAAAAGAAAGTCAGCCAGACAACCAACACGTTGGAGTCAACGAACTGGCTTTCTACAGAGTTCTGTAGATGCAATGATAGAAAGAGAGGGAGAGTGAGAGTGAGAGAGAGTGCTATGAAGGGAGGCAGGATGGATGTTCTTTGAAACCACATCAATTTGACTTGCATGCTCCAGGACAAAATGGTTGCAACCGCAAAACAAGACGAAACAAGCAAGAATTCAAAAACGAAGACTGCACCCGAAACCGCAAGACACGAACTACAACAACAACAACTGCACTGAAGTGAAGCAACAACAATAAAGCAAGAAGAACACAGAAAAAGATGTCAAGGAAGCGGCGAAGAACTTTAGAAGACGATCGATCAATAATTATAACGAGAGACGGGGCCCAATCGAAGCGAGTAAAAGTTAAACGCTATACAAGAGTGTCTGCGGTAAGGAGTCATGTAAGGGGAGGGCGCTACCGAGAGGGTTACCAGATTACAGCAGCGAAACCCACGTTGAACACCATTTTGTGTGGCAGACCTCGAAACGACGGCGAATAAATAGAAAATGGAGTCGATTTGACCCAGCAGCGAGCGATGAAGTCGGCCCCAACTTCGAAAAAGAAAAGAGTGTACATTCGAACTGGATTCGTACTCCACCTGAAGACCGCGGCACGGATTCCTGACTTCAACTTCAACACTACGGAGCCAGCAGAATCTGTTAAAAAACAACAACAGCGGGCTGGAAGCGCCGTTTCTGGTGGCATCCGGGTGGGTCCGGCTGCAAACCTGGAGAAGAATGAAACGTTTAACGCAACCCCAACCCACTGAGCGGCGGCGGCGGCTTTGAAGAGCAACGCATGCTCACACGATTGGCTCGCGTGGACGCCATTTACAAAATTCGAACTTCCCCGCGAGCGACGGAGACAGCAAGCGACCGAACGAACCACAAGACAAACGACGACGACACCTGTTCGCCGTTATCCTCTCTGCACCGACGGAAAACCGTTGACGGAATGAAAGAACAGTAAAATAAAAAGCCATATGCGGTTGTTTTCTACTATTCACTCACTCGCACTTGCATCTAGTTTCAGAGCTGAATACACTGACTCTGGCCGAAAGCACGCGCAAGTTAGAAGAGCTTAACAATATATGTATGTAGGGCATTCATTCGAGGGTGGTAACATGCACACACACACACACACACTGGTTGCGCTCGCCAGGCTGGTAAGTCTGTCCAGCAAGCAGGCAGGCAGGCAGACTGACACAAAAAAAGCAGCTGCTTGCAGTCGCTGCTGCCGTTGGCTTTGAGTACCGACCGGTTTAGTCGTTCGTGAGACCTCGCTGTGGATGTTGTGTTCGCTGTGTGTTTATTGAAACGTTGCGCTTTCGGATTAAAATTCTACGTTCGAGTTGTACGCGCGCGTGTTTCTTTCTGATGCGGTTTTCAGCGGACTCGCAAAAATCTGGTTGCGCGTTTTAACAGCGGATATATTTTTAAGCTGCGTTCGTCTGCCGGGCATCCGTTATTAGAGCAGTGATGAAATTACAACAACAAGCAGGTCAGCACATCAGCTGATGAATGAAAAACCAAAAACAAAATCTTTTACGAAGAGTGCAAAATTCACGAAATCCTTAAAAAAGAAGAACAGAATCCATAAAAACAATTTACACAAAAAAAAATATTAATTTAAAGAAAAAAACACAAAATATATAGTAAAAGAATAAGTAAATAAATGTAACGAACGGTTTTTAGTTTGGCTTCTTTTTGTTGTTGTTTGTGTAGCAGTTAGTGCCTTAGTAAGAAATGATAATCGCAACAACAACAACAACTACAGCAGCAGCATCATCATAAATAAAAGCAACCACACAACAGAGAAGAAAAAAATTCCTTAAAAGTTTAACACAACAATAATAACAACAACAATAACTAGAAAATTGAAACACTAATTTTTCACCTGAAACTAATTTTAACTTTAAAAAAACGCGCTCCTTTTCCACAAAAACAACAACGAAACATAACAACAAGAAGGCGAAAGGAACCCCGAAAGAAGGTGCTCCCAAAACTCATCATCGTTGCGATCAGGTTTCGATCAGAAAGTGTTCAAAGTTTGCAAAATAAAATCACCTGCCGTCGCTGTTTTTTCCGTTCTTTTTTTGTTGTTTTTGTTGTTGTTGCTTACCTCGCAAACGCACCGCTCTCAAACCTTGATATATGGTAATGGCAGAGATCGGTGGCCATTTGGCTCACCAGCTACCCACCCTGCACAGCCATCAAAGTGGATTACAGCCGTCGCTGGTGATGAACCATCACCTGGATCTGGATTGTCATGGACACGATGTGATAAGTGAGTACAATATACACGACGTTTTTATGCATCCTTTGAGTTTGTCCGGGTTGTGTTCATCCATCGATCCGAATGAGAAATCTACGATCTTGATTCTGCTCTTGAATAGAAAACTCTTGAAAAAGAAGAAACCGAAAGCCGTCGGTTGAAAAAAGAAACCAATGACGATGTTTGATTTCTATCAGTTCACAGAGATCACATTTTCAACCACTTCCACGATCAGATTGCAGACTTTCGCCTTTTCATTCCTTTCTATTCGAGATGTTTTACTTGTGTTTGAAATCTGACTTCAATTCTAAGTTTTATCCTGTTTATACTTTGAAGTATCTTTGCATTTCTTTTCACTCTTACTCCAGGATCGGATGCTTTAATATTTACTTATACACAGTTAATAATTAAGATGTACTTATTGATAGTGGTTGCATTTTCTTCAATTTCGATAAAAACGAGTTCCGCATGAGAGAAACTTTATGCTTGTACTCGTTCACCTGTAACCGTGATTTTCACAGACAGACAGACAGAGAAACAGACTGCCGGAGAGTCAGACAGATGTACAAACAAGCTGAAAAACAGACTGAGGGACGGACAGGACTGAATGAACTCCGAAAGTGACTCTCATTAGAAGAATATGTACGTATATTCTGTTCTGTACCTGCCACGCCTCCTTCTATGCATTACAAACGGGAGAATAAACTTAATATACTCTTCTACTATCGGGTGTAGGGTATAAAAATAAAACAAGCATGCAAGACATAGAAATAAACTCAGAAACACAGGATCTTTAAACTCCAAAAATGGAAATACATACAATAAATGCAAATACATACATAAATCTTAAAGCTAAATTTTGAAAAGTTATGCTTCTTCTTATTTTTATTCTTATGAAAACCGTTAATCTTTTAAATGTCGATAAATTATGTCGCTTTATTATAGCGGATTTTAAAATAGAAAATCATTCGAATGAATCGAATTACTGAAAAGAATCAAATTAAATCAAATATAGTTAAAGAAAGCACTGCAATAAATAATTCATATCATCATTAAACTGAAACTAAATGAAATCAATGATGAGTACGAAGAAAGGTTGGAAAGGGGGGAAATCAGACGATCAATACAAAGGTTATTCATTTATAAAATCTATTATATTATTATTATTTATATTCATTGGTTTTCATTTATATTTATTATATACAAAAATAATTATAAATGTTCAATTATATTAATGCATTTATATTATCAATAATCGTTTATAATATAAACTTTATATAATTTGTAGAATTTACCAAATAATATCGATTCGATTCTTTTACTGTATTTATTCAAACCTTATATTGTTTTTATTCATTTGTATTTTGTATTTATTTGAATTATTATACAATATTTAGTAAACATTTCTTTTTTAATTATAATTTTTTAAAAAATTGTACAAAAATTAAATGAAAAACATGCATTTTAATCGCTGTTTGCATTCAATTGCAGTCAGTTAACATTTATTTTAAATAATTAAAATTTCAATTTGTTTAAATTTAATTGAGGTGTTGATTTTTTTTTCATATTTTTTTAATGACGATAACGACAACAAAGTTGACTGACCTTTTAATGTGTAAAACGTTCAAAGTGTTTAATTAAAGTTTGTTTTTTTAAAAAAAACTTTAGTCTAAACTCTAAACTTATCATTCAGATATTCATTGCATTTATGATAGAACCGTTTAATTGCAAATTTGCTAAAAAACAAATAAAACGGAAGAAATGTCGTTAAAATATCGCATTTAAGTAGTATAATAAAAATAAATGTAGTTACTTTTTATGGCTCCAATTTACTCAATCGTTAAATTGTTCATTTTCACATACATTCATATAAAAGTGTCAAAATATATAAATTATATAAATATATAAATTGAATAGTAAATAAATGAAATACAAATGGAAATTTTAAATTTTAACGAAAAATATTACAAAAAACCTAAAAATTTCAATAGTCTCAGAATTAGAATTAAAATTAAAATATTTTATTTATTTGTACAATGTACAATAAGTAAAAATTAAATAAATACAAAGAAAAATAAAACTGAATAAAGCAAATAAAAAATAAATATAATATAAATTAGATATAATAAAAAATAGTATGAATGAAAGGATTTAATAAATACAACCAAAAAGCAAAATAAAATAAATAAAAAATCAAATAAACTAAATAAAAAAAATAAAGAAAATATATAAAACAATCGAAAATAAAATATGAAATTATTCGTATTACTTTTTATACACCAAAAACATTTAAAATACTTGAATTTTAGCTTAAATACTTATTTTATACAAACTTCATTGATTTTCGGATTTCAAAATGAGAAAAAGACGAACATGAAATCTTTTGAGTAGAATTTAATTTATGTTAATAATAATTGAAACGAAAATCATGCAAACAAATCTTTATGTGCTTAATAAAAGCTTCTAATGAACTTTTTAATCGATTTTCATTGATTAATTTTAAGCATCAGAAGGAAAAATCTATAAACTTTGGTAATAAGGTTTTATAACAGTTCTAGAAAAGAAATCTGAAGAAATTCCTTTCTAATCATGAATAAAAATTGAGGTCAATGAAATAATATTTTGTTTTATTATTGATTTAGCTTTTTTATTATATATTTTGTTCCTTTTATTGATGTATCTTTTGATACTTTCTTATAGTATTTATTTCTTTAATCTTAATATTTCAGGGTACGGTAACAGTAACTTTTTTATTATTACTATTAGTTTTCTTTATTGTATTTATGTATAAAAAGTTATAGTTTAATAGCTATATTAATATTTATCTATATTATAATATAGAATATTATTAGTCTATAGTAGAAAATATAAAAAAGAGGAACAAGTTTTTATGTCTATAAGAAAATAATTCAAATTAAATAAATTGAAATTAAATAAATCAGGTGTTAGTAAAATTAAAAAAAATAAATTACAAATTCTCCTTCAATTATTTATATATTACAATTGAAATAAATTTATGCATGATATAAATTATATGATTATTATAAGAAAATAAAGTTCGATTAAATTCTATAAAAATTATGATTGCTTTTAAAATAAAATCCAACACTTTTGAATCTCATTAAGTGAAAAATATTCATATTTACAACGACAAATCCATTTAATATGTGTTGCAATTTATTGCCAAACATTAAAAAACAAAATTTTATTATTTATTTAAAAATTTCATCTAATTTATGATCAAAGAGAGGGGGAAAAAATCACATACAGAAGCATAACCATAGAAATATTGCAACATCATGATCAATAAAAATAATTGAACAATTTATGAAGGTTTTACTTATGATAGTTTATGAAAAATTTGTTACTGTTGTCGTTGTTGTGGTTGTTGTTGTTGTTGACGTTGCTGTTGTGGTTGTTGTTGTTATTTATTTATGCTAAAATAATGAAAATTAAATGCAATGGTCAATATATCGAGTGACTACTGTTGCATTCAGTGTCCATTCGAAACTCGTTACATAGTATTTTTTTACTTACAAATTCTCAATGAATGTGAATCGATTTCGTGTCAGTTTTCGAGAATTTTTATCTCCACTAAATTCAGTTATTTATTTATTATATAAAAATTTCTTAATGAATGTAATGACTGCATTGAAATGAAGACTGAAGCAAAAATTGACCTCAACCGATGTCGAGGTTGTTGTCAAAACTTGCAACTCGAAATCAAAATCGACGTTCAAAATCGACGAAACCGGAGAGTTCAGAGTCCCATCTACAGTGGATGGAACTGCAAACATGTTGGGTACAAAGTTTTATTTAATTAATTTAACGACTACGAGGAGGTTTTTTTTAATCCAAAGTCAAAATAAAACACAGAGAGCCCAAAACAGGAGTGCGTTTGAACAAAAAAAAACGAATCAAAAACAACCTAAAAACAAAGAGTAAAAAGCATGTAAAAAAACAATAAAAACTACATGAAAAACTCATTAAAAAGTTCATAATTCTTCCAGTTTACAAAGTAAGGAAAACTATTTTTAGTTTTAAGGTTTCTTGATTTAGTTGCTTCTTCATGAGTTTGCATTCGGCTGCGTTGCGAATGCGAGTACTTTGTAAAAAGAAGAAGAAGCAGCAGCAGAACCAGAAGACGGTAGTAGCGAAAATCTTCTACAAGAGGTTTCCGGAGACGGTGGTGAAGAGAAGGAACAAAATTTTTAAAAAAAACGCGTCAAAATCCCAAGAAATAAAGTTTATAGCAACTTCTTCGACGATCCTGTTGAAGAAAGGAGCCGCTGCTGCGCTGTGCTTTTCCACTACTTTTTTAGTGCCGCTTCTCTTGGCTTCTGCTTTGCTTTTCTACTTTTATGGCATATAAAAAAACTGTTTGCTTTGCTTTTCGTTTTTTCACCAACTTTTAATTTGCTTTACTTTGCTTTTGAGCTCAGTAAATTCATCAATTTAGTGCTCGAAAAAGTTCTAGGTTCCTTTTTCCCTCTCTTTCCCTCTCTCACTCACTCTCCCACGCTCTCTCGCTCTAATTTTATTTACTTAGTTGTGATAATTAACTTAGTTGCTGAAGTAATTGATACGGTTTTTTCTAAAAGTACATAGTTGTACATACTTCAGTTGCTTTTATCATTTTTCAATATAATCGTAGTTTGAAATACACTTCAATCGAAGTGTTCATGCACTGATGGGTGGGCCATCGGCTGGTTTCTTTCTTGGATTGATTACAAAAAACTTTCAAATTAAAATATAGTTTATTAAGATAAATATAGTATGTAGACTAAACAATATAAAGCACAATATTAGCTGGAGATTAACGCATCATTAATATAATATTCAATCATTAATACACACATTCATATTTGTTTAATTTGATGATTCATTTGCGCATTCATTGACTTAAATGAGCTACTCGAAGATTCACTTGAATTTATTTTGTTTTACGACAGCTTTTACGATTTAAATTATTATGTAACGATCAACAACGATTCATAATACATGTTGTCTAGACAATCACCTCTCAATGAACTTTTGAACCTTTCGAAAGAGCAAAGAAAAGTGAAACTTTTCAAATAATTTAAAAAATAAAAAACGAATTTAAAAAACATTTCAATTCAATGCAACTTCAAACTAAGCGAAGAAATATTTTGTACTTCATTATAATTTTTTAGTAGTGTCAAAGGTTAAAATTGTTAAGCTCAACGGAGGGAGGGGGGCTGTGGAAACGGGGAGCAATAAAACAAGTATTAAAAAAAATAATAACGTTTTTAAGCTAACCACAGCAACAACAAAAAGAGCACAAAATCGTCAACTCTTTTCATTAAAAAGTTTCATTAAAAAGTACACTTTAAATAAATCAAATAAATAATTTTTTCGACAAAAACAACAACAAATGTATTACGTACGTATTAATTTACTTATATCTTAATTATTTATTCATTTGACTACTTATTTAGTTATTAATTCATTCATTTACTTATTCATTCACTTATTTATTTATTCATTTCTTTATTTATTAATTCTTTTATTCATTCACTTATTTATTTAATTATGTCTTTATTTATTAATTCTTTTATTCATTTGTTTATTTATTTATGCCTTTATTCATTTATTTCTTTATTCATTTAATTTTTTTTTTATTTCTTTATTCATTTCTTTATTTATTCATTTATTTATTTATTTATTTATATGCCAATTTTATGTGTTGCTACTTGTTTCTCCTTATTGCTTTCAATATAATTTAATAATGATGTTATTTTTTGTCATTTTTAATTAAAAAACACAAACATTGTTTTTTTGTAGTGATGCAAAAATTAACAAGCATTCAGCTGATACATTTTTAAATGCTGTTGCTGTTGTTGTTTGTTTTACACTGAATTCATTCTGAAATATAAATGTTTTTCATTAAATTAAATAAAACAAACACACAAAGAAAATATAACCACAAAAAAACAATAATAAAACAAGCTCAATAAATGTTAAGAATGGCAACTTTATTAAAATACCAAAAACGCACCAAAAACAAACTTAATGAGAGCTTTAGTAGATTCATTAATCAAATAAGCGACACAAATTAATTAATCTTAATAAAATAACAATGAGTTAAAACAGTCGATAAGTAAATGAAAGAAATTTTTTATATTTTCAATGCATTAAAGAATGCATGATAAAAAAATTAGTACAAATAATGAATTGAATAAAGAATTATTAATTAATTTAAATACATTAATTATTTCTTCATTCATTAATTAATGCATTTAAAACAACTCTATATTTTCTACAGTAATTCCTCGATCTGAATACCAGTTATTGTGGAATATCATTTATTTTTGTATTATTATTAAGATAAATAAATATTTATTAACTCGTGCAAAACAATCATTGACTCAGTAAAACAATTGTTATTATTATTAGTACAAAGAAAACCATTTTTAAAAATGTTTGACTTTGAAATTCCAAAGCAAGTGAAACAAGTGTATCAAAAACCTGAAATGTATTAATTTAGTGTTTGGTGTCTGCGGTTTTGTAAAAAAATATCGCTTAATTGACCATTTAACGGTAGGGGCACCGATTTTGAAGTCTCCAACAAATCAAATTAAAAGCGAAAAAGTCAGAAAAGCGACAGACAAGCGTCAAATATTATTAAAAACTTCGAGAACAAGTTTTACGAAGTTTTTCGAAGTGAGTTCAGTTCAGTTCTTTTCTTTGTTTGTTCTTCGTACCTTTAAGAAAATATTGACAGTTTTTTAAGACAATTTAAGGTAGTGAATTTAGTCAGCGTTTAACAGTTCAAAAGTTTGAATAAAGAATCAAATTTTTTAGTTAAATTAAATTTAAATTTAAGAAAATAGAAAGGAAAAAGAAAACTGATGCTGAAATGGAAATTTTATCATTTAATTCTATTATTTTTGAAGGTTTTGTTTTTGATTCTTTATTTTTATAAAAGTTGTAGTTTTTTGTTGTTATTTCTTTGTTATTATATATTTTGAAATTTTTATTTGTAGTTATTACTTTTATCTACTTTTTTATTACAATAAAAAATTCTTCAATTTTTAACACATGATTGAATATTTATGAGTCTTAGAGGGAAAAAAGAGGACCCACATAAAAAGTATCCTTTTGGTTTGTTATTGTTGCTGTTGTTGTTGTTGTTGTTTTTGTCACTAAAGTGCGATTTTGCTTACCTGACCGTGAATTTATTTATGCTTTTGCGATCCATTTTTGACATGAGCCCAGGTGGACCCCAAACATGGAACACAGGAACGGAACCCACGGCAAGCGGTCAGAAGGAAGGACTAACGAATGGACGGACAGACAGACAGACGGATGGACGGACAGACAGACAGACAGACGGATGAGCTCCAACATTCCTGCATTAAATCTATTCAAATATCGTGTATATTCGAGTGTCGAAGCAACTCTTCTGTCCGCAATTTGAACTTAGGTGAGAGTGTTTCAAATAAAACCGAAAACAAACAAAAAATACCATAAGAAGCAACAACAATAAGGCTCCTATAAAATAACAACAACAATACGAACAAGAATAAGAAGTTGTTTAGAAATGTTTTGAAATATCTTCATTCTGCTTTTGACAACAAACCCAAAAAAACAACAAAAATACGAAAAGAATAAAATACCAAAAAATATATAAAAAAACCTACTAAATTTCACACCCCGTCTGGCATCTCGAGCTGTTGTTAAGACAAACTGACCGGATGTGCAAATATTTTTGTCATTCGAAAGGTTTTCAGTGATTCGAAATCACTATTAAATCGATGATGATCTTTGACAAGTTTTAATAAATAGATTCAATCGCAGTAAATATTTAAAGATGTTAGAAGTGGAGAACATTTTTCTAAAAATGCTTTTCTAATTTATTATCGATGGAATTTCGTTATTTATTTTATTTGACAGTAAATATTTACGCTGATGTAGGTACAAGTTTCATTCTCTCTCTGCTTTATTTGCTTGTGTTTTATTTATAAATTCGTGGACCATATTCTCATAATGAGACCACACAAACATTAACAACGAGCTTTCACAGAAATTTGAATTTAAAAAAAAGGAACACTTTAGAGATTTAATTAAGCAAAGAAAAAACTCTGGACTTTACATTTTTTGCATTTTTTATTCTTCTTAGCAAAAATCGTATCCGTAGTTAATTCCATGGATTGCTATATTCCACAATTAACACAAATATTTAAAGTTGTAGTTTTTTTTTTTCGCTGGGATCGTATAATAATATTTTTTTATGTAATATAAAGAAATAACAACAACAATTCGAACAACAAAAATCAATACCAAAGGCAAACAAAATAAGCAGTAAAAAGTCAATATTATGCAAAATAACACTAAAACAACAATAACGAGAACAACAACAACAAGAAATCAGATCAGAAAACAAAAATGAATAAACATGTACTAATAAATTATTAATTTTAATAACAAAAACAACAACAGAAGGACAACAGAATTAAGAATGAAGAAATATGAACGAATAAGAGCAACAACAACACTGAAAGAACTACAATAATAACAACAACAACTATTGTAGCAACATAATAAAAATTGCATAAGCAAAAAAAGAGTAGCCACCAAAGAAAGAACAACATAATATATGTAATAATAATAATAGTGGAATAGTATTAATAATAATAACAACAACAACAACAGTATTAACAAAAACTGTCAGCAAGTGAGAGCTTCGGCTTTTTTAGTTAAACTTTTCTAATTTAACGCCGTGCCACGCCTGTTTATCGCATGCTTGTAATGGCGGCACGAAGCAACAACAACAACAACAACAACAACAACGACAACAAAATAATAACAACAACCATCACTTTGTGACGTTGTCGCGGCTTCAATTTCGACTTCAGAAGCAGCCGTGGCTGTGGCTGTGGCTCCAAAACGCTCATTAAACGGATTCCCGCTGGGACGTGGAACGTGGTTGGTGAGGTGAGGTTCCTGCTAGCGTGTTAGCGATACAGAGTGCAGCAAAGCATGGTACAGGTACTGCGGCAGGGGCAGGAAGAAGGGCAGAGGCAGCCAACATAAATAAAAAGGTGCAGCCTGCAAACGCCCGCCCGCTGAGAGCGCTGACACCTCATTGCAAGCGCCAACAACAACAACAACAACAACAGTGACACCGCACCGACAACAACAACAGCAACAATAATACGAGTATAACTTAAGCACGCATACGAACTCCATGTTGTTGTTATTGCTGCTGCCTGTATGGTTGTTATTGTTTAGCTCAGGTGCTCAAAGTTACTGAAACGTTGTGGCATCCAAGATGGCAACAACAAAAACAACAGCAACAACAACAACGACTCATTTAACTTAGATATGCCGCTGATGGGTCACTTCACTGCACCGAACATGCAACGCTTTCTTTTGCATTTCTTGCTCACTGCTTCCTCATGCACTACTATTGTCTTCTTCTACTTCGTCTTCTCCTCCTCCCCAGGCTCCTCTTCTTCTCTTCGACTTCGCTTACATCTTCGCCTGCATTTTTCCTCCTTTCTGTTTGATTTTTCTCCATTCTTAAGTATTTCTTTTCCAAGTTCCCAAGTTTTTCTTTTGTTTTTTGGATTTTTTTTTTCTTTTTAGTTTTTCTTGCAATGGCGGCTTTAATGGCGTCTCCATACGAGTACATGTGGATATACTTTTCTTGACTTGTGAAGTACCGCCGGCTGCAACGCGCCGTTTATCACGCTCGAGGACTTTCATGTCTGCCAGCGTTCATGTCGCATGTTTGCAAAGAGCATGGAGCATGCAGTATGTAGCAGCAACAACAGCGGCAGCAGCTCCAAGTGTTACTTAAGTGGAGTTTCTATGCATCACTCGTCATCTCTCATCACTTGTTCTCGTACTTTTCCAAAGATTTAAGCTGCTTCGGCTGTTTTAATCCCTTCTCTCTCGCTCTCTTTCTCACGGTTTTCACTGATATTCGTTTCACTTCTCTTCGTGAGAAGTGAGTCTCACTTTTATTTAGATCTCAGAGTCTACTCATTCCATGTAATGCTAATTTTTTTGGGCCTTGGAAAAAGAAGAACCTTTCACTAGAACTCCCGTTGACTGTCTGTAAATTTAGCGGTTATGAAATGAAATTTTCTATTTATTTACCAGACGATCATAAATCTTAGGTAATTAAAAATAAAAGAAAACAAAAATCCCAAAAATCTGCAAACAAAACATCCCAGTTTCAACCAAAATCTAAAGATCAGGTAGAAAGGAACCAATCAAGCAAATACCACTGACTGAATGATTCATTTGCCATAAAAAAAACATTTAAACGAGGTTTCAATAACAGTCAACAATACTTACGCCCTCCTATAGAGGAAAACCAAAAGATAACCAGCAACAACAACGACAACAAGAAGATATGACTTCTTTTATGACGGTTGCACGATTTCAAACTCATGCGGCTAATATTTCAGGATGCTACTGTTAAGAAGGCAGGCGCGTCGTCCTTCAAATATAGACATCCGAGTTACTCGTGTACGAGCCTTTATTTGATTTACAAGTCCGCGCCGGCGTCGATGATAATGAGACCAAAGACAATGACAACGCCGACGACGACGAAGACGAAGACGACGATGATGACGATAACCACGACGTCACTACTTAAAGACTTTGACTTGCCCAACTAATTGTAAAGTTAGACGATGTAACAAAACATCTTAGCGTCAACATCTTAGAACCTGGTCCTTAGCGCCAGATTAGTGAGTTTATTAAAGCGTGTTTAGCTACCTGATCCAATACCCTCGGCAGTTCTTTATCCCTCTGTCGCCCTCTCGCTCACTCTTTTTTAGTGACACTCGGATTTGTGAATGAAGCTCCCTGCGGTGCGGTCGAGACCTGTTAAGAGATGAAGCTCATGATATTGAGGACGCGCAGCAGGATACAAAAAAAGAAGAAAACCACACAGAATAAAAATTAAGTGACATCAGAAGAGACTCGAAAAGGCCCAGAAGATGTGTCTCAAAGATCAATGAATGGGAAAATAGTATATCGCGTAGTATCCGTGTAAATACAAAAAACTGTGACTTAAAAATACCGACAGACAGACGACCAGGGAGACTTCAGAGTGTAGTGTAAAAAGGTTCAACCGAAGATTTATGTTATGCTGGTGGTTGTTGTATTTTAAGACATTTCATTGTAGTCGTTTTTCTATTGGTTTTTTGTGGTCCTGGACTCGTGGACTAAAAATTTGGTTGACTAGAAATTTGAAACATGACATCAAGTGTTGCAACTTGACTTTTGCATGATGTGATGTTGTACTTCACTTGGTTGATGTTGTCGATGTCATGTCAAAGTTAAGTCTTGCCTGTTTTTTTTAGTCCTGCGAGTCCTGAATTCTACAAGAGTTTATCTGGCTGGCTTTTAAAGTGTACTTAAGGATGTCTCTATTTGATGCCGCCTCCCTCTCATCACGTTGACAGATTTGCGGCGAGGCGGCGAGACGTCGCTCAGGGCGAACAGGAAGCCGCAGCAGAGGCGCCGCAGAGTAGGTTTTAAATTTGTATAGAAAAAAAAGAGCAATAAAATTTTAAAAATAAAGAAATATAGAGGGAAAGCGAGAGGGAAGGATAGAGGAAGAGGCTGAGATGTGCTCAGAAGCATATATGATAAGTTTTTCCCTATTTTAGAGTTGATTATGTTTACCACTTTTAAGACTTCGAAAAACAATGAAGAGAGAGCAAACATACAGATCATCTTCACATATTCCACTGTTGTACAGTTAAGAGAGAGAGAGAGAGAGGAAGGGATAGTGATAGGGTGATAGAGAGTGAGAAACAGTTAGAAAGACCAGCAGACTGAAAGTGGATACAGTTTAAACATCAAAAACTTCACATGGCACCGTCACAAGCGCCGTTTCTCTAATTTTATCACCCCGTTGGGATGTCTACCTGTCTGTCCATCCATCCGTCGGAGTCATTCAAGTCTCTTGGTCGGTCTTTTAATACGTCGCCCATTTGCTGGTGTTTATAACATCGTTGACCCACGTAAAGTGTACCACTGATCAAAGCAGCAGCGACTCATCATCATCATCGCGACCACCATCATCATCATCATCACCCAGACATTCCTCGGCTGCATGCGACCACGTCGTTCATTAGAGGTGCTTCCAGATTTCCACTTGACCACTTTTTTAGTTTTATTGGATCGTTTTTACATCCATTTTTTTATAACTACTTTTTATATCTACTATTTTTTATCTCAGCCACTTTTTGTTACTATTTTTTACTACTTTACTATTTTTTATACCTTTTATTTGTTTGTTTTTTGATGAACCGACAAAATTCAGGAAGTTCGGGAAAAGTCTTTGGGTTTTGTGGATTATTTCAATGTTGATGTCCACGTTGACGTTGACATTGACGACGATGTTTTGATGAGGACGTTGAGGTTGTCACGATGACGTTGATGCTGCTGTGATATTTGTTTAAGCAAGTATTTGCAATGCATTTTGAACATCATTACAGCCGCAACATGAGATGATCAAATTCAGTGCACTAAAAAAATATTGATGATGATCATCAGAACGTGGTAGAAATGGTGATGCCGATGCTGGTGATGCTGCCCAGTGATGTGTGTTCTGTTCTGCTTCTGTGATGGGGCAGTAAAACTGTCAGCGGCATTGAGTGATGATGGTTATGATGAGGACGACGGCGATGATTTCAGAGTGTGTATCTAATTTTTTCTGTCACATAGCAAATGACTTTAACAATGTAGACATTTCAAAGCTACCGTTTATTTGGAATTCAGTTGAATCAAACAAAAAATATCGAATGTTTTTCGAAAGTTCACAAACTGATGGTTTTCTTCCTTTTTTATGATTTAAATTTGCAATTAAAAACTTCCGTCTTTTTATCATTTTTAAATACAAAATAAATCGGAAAACTCAAATATTTTAGTTAATAGGTTAGATATTATTAGCTAATTTTATATATTACAGTTATTTTTGTATTTTATTAGTTTTATTTTCATGAAAACTGCTACATTTTATTGATTTATTTTTATTTTTTATGTTTTTTATAAAATCCTCCTCTCACTTGCTACGTACCAGAAGTACCGCCAACATTGCAGCGCCATAACTTCAAAACCATTCACATCCATACTCGTTTTCAAGAACAAGTTTCTTCTTCTTCCTCTTTTTGGTTTAAAAACAAACCAAATGAAAGAAAATTTACCCCAGCAAAAATAAAGTGAGGAAAAAATGCATTACATAAAATTTATGAGCAGGCGTTCAGGCTGTCTGTCTGTCGATCAGTCTGTCGGTCGGTCGTTCAGTTACTTTGCATGTCCTCCTCAGCCACTGGACCGGACTCAGACTTCATGGAAGACCTCAGCGACGTCTGTCGACGGTGCTGATCGAAGCATGTTTCCACTCCATGATGCAGATGCAACGCTATGTTTCAGCCAATGCAGTCAGTGAATCTGCTGTTGTTGTTGTTCCAGCTGTTGTTGTTGTTGTTGCCGCTGTGGCCTTTTTTCCCTCATTTCGCCTTTTGCGTTACTGCTGCCGCTGCTGATTCCAGTTCCACTGACAGCGCTTGTCGACTGCTTCTTCGCGCTTCGACAACACGTTCTCGCAGGGTTGGGTTTCGCCTGCTTCTGCTGTTGTTGTTGTTGTTGTCGTTGCTGCTGCTGCTGCTGCTGCTGCCGGTGGTAATTAATAGGAAGCTCTTCGCGTTGGCACTGCATTTTGTAGTGCAACACTGAAATGTAGCTCATTATGTCAGATTGAAATGTTGCCGCGAACAAATATTTACGCATCGGCATTAAGTTGAGCTCCGGTTTGGGGACGGCGAAGTCGGTCCCGATGGGCGAATGCGATGGGAGGGAGCGCATTGGGACGTGCGTTGGCAGCAGCGGAAGACGAATGGCTTTAAATACGCCCGAGTAGAGTAGAAACCGTTTTGTTGGCCTTTAATGGAGAAGCATTTATTTGTTTAAAGAAATAATCGCTTTCAAAAATGACTGCAATTAAAAGAAAGAGAGAGAAAGAGATAAAGAAGGAAATATAAATTAAGATTTGAACTTAAACTAGACCTCAAACTATTGAATGACCTTGATATGGGTCCATATCAGTCTATCTACTAGAAAGACTTGAAAAAAGTGGCATCACATGTGAGGTTATTAATTTGGCTTTCGGAACACATCCACATCCAAATCATAAACTAAGTTTTAATAAGGATTTCACAATCATTCTTCCTCTCTGTCATTTAAACGTCATCATGTCATAAAGTGTTTATTAAGGTTGCTTTGATTTAATCGTTTTTAAACTCATATTTAAAGGCAAAGAAACGAATGAACCAATGAATAAATGAATGAATGAAATGCACAATTAAATTTGCTCAAATTCGGGAAAAGAAATTCACAAAATTATGCCTTGCAGTATATGTTTTAAAATCATTTACAACCGTTGGCATGACCAACACATCGCTAGTGAAACGCGGTGTCCAGGCAGGACCTGAGGCCTGTGCAGAAATGAGACCTCTATAAAAGCAGAGACTGATTTTTATTGGGCCTATAAAAGAACCAGAAAAATATATCGTATCGGCACACAAGGTACGAGGCGCACATATAAAAGGATGGAGGATGCCGACGGCGAGAGCCGGGCTATGAGACATCGTTGTGCGATCTGATGTGGTTTACGCGGGTCACTCACTCGGAACACCCAAGAAGATGCAGCGAATGCCGATGTCAACGACTGAAAGTTCATAGGGAAAGAGGCGCTCCTAGAGATCTGTTCTGATGAACGATTTCATGACGATGATCCGGCTCTGTTGTTCTTTCGGCCTGATAAAAAAATCCATCTGCATTTCCTATAAAAAACCAAAAGCAACAAAAAAATACCCCTGAAATTTATCGGTCGTTTGGTCACTCTGACCAACGACGCCGCTTTGAGGGCGCCGATTTACCATCCGCATTCACAAAACTTTGTATGTGACAAAAACGCCGGAGTTCAACATGGCGGCGGAGGCGGCGGCGTCATCGGCATCGTCATCAGCATCGTCGGCATCTTCTGCTTGAAATTGTAATTTTATGAAAGTCATTAAATATAAATTTGTCGTTCATTAAAAATGCATTTAAAACACGAAAAACTGCAGTCGAAAGCGGCAAGGATCCTTTGTATCGCGTTCCGCTCACTCACGCTTTCTCGCACTCACTCTCTTTCGCACTCCTTCGGTTGCTTTGGATTTCTTGGTGTTTGCAGAAGAACTCACGTGAACGCAGCTTGAAATGTCAATTTAATAGTAAGCTTCAAGCGGAGAGAAACCAGAATCGCAGGCAACAACAAAAGCGGCCAATAAAATAATATAAATTAATTAAAAATTCAGCAAAAAACCAGCAAAATTTGCATACGACGAGAGGGAGTGAGCGATAGAGTGAGACAGAGTGTGAGTGGAAGGCCCAAAATGATTCGATGTTTAATGATCCGCCGACGTGGTCCGTGGACCGCGTTTTTAGTGTTCCCTGCGGTTGATTGCGTGCGTTTTTAGGTGCTGACTTGCGTGTGCGTAATCGGCTAATAGTTGGAAGGAAACCATTTTTTTTATTGTATTTGTTTTTTATACACTGTTTAAAGATATTCTAGGTCTTGGATGTGGATGGAATGATGGAAGGATGGAGGGATGTAGGGGTAGAATGATGGAAGGATGGCTGGTTGACGATGGATGAAGGTGGTCGAGATGAAAGAATGTGAACGATGGGAGGGACGAGAGGAGGCGGGATCAATATAAAGTTGAAAATTAAATTTGGCGAAGGAATTTTAGTGACTGATAATGATCATGAGTGCGGTGTAAGGTTCTTTAAATGGTCGATATAAAGAATCAATAAACTCGTGATGGTGATGATTTCAACGATGGCACTGAAGCGGGTTCAAAGTCGGGCAGAATGAAATGATGACTAAAAGTGATGCGACAAGAGTGGCTAATAAAAACATTCACAAGAACAACTCTTCAAGAAAACATGATGGCAAAAACAAATCACGGTAAGAGTAAAAGTAATAGAAATTGAAGAAGAAGAAGAAGAAGTCTATCAACAACAACACGAACAAACAATATGGAATAATAACAGAGAAAGCAAAAATAACATTAAACAACAGAAACAGCATCACCAACAGCAACACCAACAGCAACACCAACAACTAGAGCAACTATTGTAAAGTTGAACAACAACTTTAACACTTAGAACAACAGGCGAACTGAAAAACATTAAAATACTGAGGATGACGGAGAGGAGAAAATGTATGAGAACAACGCAATGCAACTCAACTCAACGCAACGCCGCGCTACGAGTTCTAACGTAACGTAATGCAGAAAAACGCATCGTAATGCAACAAAGTGTCCGAGTAAATAAAATAACAACAACAACAACCACACAAAACAAAGTAAGAATTTAACACAAAAATTTCGCACATCAACTAAAAAAATATTTGTACAATTTTGCAACACGGCAAGAAATAATGGAAAAAAATCACACACACAAGAATGTACATTTGTCCAGCAACATGTAAGGAAAAATGTTAGCATGCTGAAGGATCACCTGGTCGAGGTCAGTGCAAATATTTACGCCATGCAGATGAACCACCACCACAGATGGTTCTTCTCTTCAGCGTCTCCTCTCGTCGATGATGGGGATAGTTTCTTTGTTGTGCTTGAAGTTGCTGTTCCT
Source organism: Myopa testacea (assembly GCA_949629155.1). Lineage (NCBI taxonomy): Eukaryota > Metazoa > Arthropoda > Insecta > Diptera > Conopidae > Myopa > Myopa testacea. The sequence continues at coordinate 45,533,436 of OX451347.1, forward strand.
GTTGGTGTTGTTGGTGTACTAGTTCTGGCCATACTTGTAGTTGTTCTTCATCTTTCCAGAATAAACACCACACAAATAATATTTTTTTTTAAATAAGCAACGATAAAGTTTTTAGTCTCACAGCTTAAATTTACCACCTGTCACAACTGTCATTGTTGTGTTATTTTGTTGTTGTTTATTTTCTTTTTTTCCTCAATAACTAATGCGAAAAATTGGGTTAAGTTTAAAAGCCGTTGTGCGTGTCTGAATTTGAACTGAAGTAAGAATATTTTATACGAGTCTTTTACATCAATAAAAAGCAACAAAAGAACCACTAAAATCAGATGACATAATTTCACAGGATCACATTTAATCCCAGAGATTTGAATCTGATTAAAACAAGTTTTTCAAAAATATTTCTTTGTTTTCATGGATTTTATTCGATACTCTGTCTCTATCACTCTTCTATTTTAACATTATTTCATTCTATAACATGTCAACTCCAGATCTGTGTTTGAATATCGTTGACTTTGAGACTGACAGCTGATTTTCACTTCACTGACACTAATTTGACAGCTATTGTTGATGTCTGTTACACGCGTGAATAGTTGTTGGAATTTTTAAAGTGGGCGAAAGAATTTCTTTGATGTCATTATTGTGTAAAACTTCGATGTGTAAGTCAAGGAAATTCGTATATCACAAAGAAAGATTACGATTCATTGTAATCAAACATTCGAAACGATTTTATGATTTGATTTGACTTAAAGACAATTATGTCATGTTTAATGTTTAAAAGATTTCTTTATAAACTACTCAGTTTTTCAATAGGAAACTTTTACCACAACAATAACAACAACAACAAAAGCTGTAAAAATCTGGAAGTAAAGAGTTTGTAGTAAAGACTTCTAATCCAACGATATCCGTTAAGATATCATATTGAAAGATCTAAGAAAGATTAAAAATTATTGAAATTCTGAAGAATTAAATGTGTTTATTAAGTTAAAAATGTTTTAGTTTAGTTAAATTAAATATAAAATAAGAATTAAGGTAACTAAGAATATAGTCAAAAGTAACATGGATTCTATAAAATTACTTCTGTCAAATTAAAACAGTACCTCATAATGTCAAATTTTTTAAGGTTTTCTTAAAAGGTCACTTTTAAGCTCACAACAAATGTTGTGAAATGCCGCTGGTACCCTGGAATGGAATAACTTCGGGGCGTCGGTGTCACTTTAACTTGGCTCACCTTAAACAATGATGATGCCGATGCTTGGTGTCGGTGTCTATGTCACCAGCATCATCAACGACATCAATGCCTCTCTAATAGACCATCGTCAGCAATATCGGCAGCATCTCTGCAGAGCAACACTATCGTTCTTGTCATCTGAGTTGTGATGACAACTGGTTAGTTTGGTGCAGCAACCAAACGAACCACTCCTTCAACGCCATCACCCTCTACTAGTCTTTCTTTTTTTATTTTTTGCGATTTTATGAATCGCAACACTTCGAGCTGGAGCTCGATTTCCTGTGCTTCATGCTTCACTCACTTATTGTTGTTGTTGTTGTTGTGGTATGTTAATTTCTTTCCGATTAAAGTTCTTGCCGTTACCGTTGTTGTTGTTGTTGTAGGTTTTTGATTTTTGTTGTTTTTGATATTTTTTGATCATTTTTGATCATGTTGTTTTTGTTTATTGGTTGTTTCTTCTGATCTCTTTTTCTCTCCTGAACGTTGTATTGTGTCCGAGGTTGCATTCGACATAAATTGTTGCACCGACGTTCAAAGGTTTGTCTGTTGTTGCTTCTTCCCCCCGCTACTCTACTCTATTCTGGGGACTCATCCTTGCTTTGTCGGTGAGGATGCTCTTGACTTCGACCAGCATTCAAATCCATTGCAATTCAATAAACACTTGGCGCGGCTCCGATCGGCGGCGGCTCCTAGCGGCTCGGTTGATCTTCGGCTCTCCCTTCAGCATCGTTGTTTGGTTGTTGCGATGCTGATTCTGATTCTGGGCAGTTTTTGTTTCACGTAATTAATTAAGGAATTTTATTTTAGCTAAATTTTGGGTCGTTTGGGTCGCGTTTGTGTCCTTTTTGCGTTCTTATTTTCGCAACACAAGAATAACTGAAAGAAACTGGATCATTTTTTGCTTTAGACTGTCGCTTTGCTGGAGCTTTTGACCTGTCGGAATTTTCGGGTCGGTATTTTTTAAAATATGCAGATTTTAGAGTGTTTTTGTGATCAAAAATAATTTGGTGCATTTTTCAATTTTATCTTTGAATAAAAAAAATATTCATACTAAAATAATTGAATAAACAATAAATTAAATTGATATGAATGAAGTTGAACGAACATTTTTGAAATTTGAACCAAGTCCATCGTTTAGGACTTTTTATTGCTCTCTCTTTCTCGCTATAACCTTCTGCCTCTTTCTCTTTAGCAATCGCTCTCTTCACATCTCTCTCTCTACTCGTAATAAATCCTCTCTGTCTTTCTCTAACATTAGAACCTAAAAACTGCACCAACAAAAAAATAAGAAATGCCACCAAAAAACGGGGGTAAAAATAAACAAAAGAGTAAAACAAACAACAACAAAAATTGTAAAAGAGTTCACCAAAAAAAAATTCATAATGAATCATTTGCGAATTCATAATAATCGCCCACAATCAATCCTAAATAAATTAATTGACGTGCTTCTTGGGGACAAAAACAGCGGCTACAATAACAACAACAAGAGCAACAACAATGACAACAGAATTTAGTGAGTGTTCCGAATCCGAACCGAGTTGATAAACAAAAAATCCCCAAGATTCCTTCAGAACCTCATCCTCACCAACAGCAGCGTAAATAAAAAAATCCCAAAAAAGTAACCAATTCTAAATAAAAACTTCAAAGCAACAACAACACTGTCAAAATATTTCTTGGGCTATCTACAAAATTGATGAGTCTGTCAAAAAGTGAAAAATGTCGGCACGTGTGTCTGCCGAGAATCGTTCGCGGCGCGAAGGGAACAAAGTAAACGCAGCTACGAAGTCAGTCAGAATTAAGGACAGACTGATTCTTGTCAGAGTCAGAGTCACAGTCAGAGTCACAGACAGAGTCACAGACAGAGTCACAGTCGGAGTCACAGTCAGAGTCACAGTCAGAGTCACTGTTAGACTGACAGTCAGAGTCACAGTCAGAGTCACAGTCAGAGTCACAGTCAGAGTGTCAGTGTTCATCAGTCAACATTGCGTTAGGAGAGAACCGTCACCGAAGCTGTGACAGTGATACCTTCCTACCTACGAATACCTTTCTACCTGTCAATTATAAATAATTTTGGGACTTAGTTTTTAAAAAAGATAACCTGCATACTCTGAATACCTGAAAATATGTTAGGGATTTTGTCGGAGGAGGGGGAAATAAGACAAAACTAGCTCTCGATTTCTAGAGAGAAAGTTCCTGGAAATGAGCAGGATTTTCCAAGAATCCTGCATCTTCTGATCTTGTTTTTTCCCCTCTTCGCCTTTCTTTTGTTGTAGTACAAGTGTTGCCAAGTGTTGAGTCATTTTTCGGGATTCACCTTGTGTATGTGGTGATGTTTGTTTGATAGATTAGCCTTTTTTCAAAAGTGTGAACGTGTTGACTGAAGTAATTTTTCAAAACTATTTTGTTTTATCGTCTTCTGATTTAATTTTAGTTATTGTTGTTGTTATTGCTATCGTTGTTAATCTTGTTGTTATTGTTTCATTGTTATTGTTGCTGTTGTATTATTTTTGTTGTTGCTGTTGTTATTCATCTCCGTTTTGAACAATAACATTTTTTGTTTTACCAAACTTTCAACTTTCATATCAACTTTAATAAACTTTTGACTTCTACGCAAGCGGACAAAAAATATCACAATGAATGATTATTTTTTGTGTTTTGTTTTTATGTTTGTGTGAAATTCCGAACTTTTTTTAGGTAATTTTTCGTTGTTAGTGTTGTTGTTTTTATTGGTATTCTTATTTTTAGTGATATAAAAGCTTGTTATAGTATAAGCCGGATTACGCAAGTAATCGGGTTTTATTGCACTTTTATTATCCATAAAAACAGAGTAATTGACTAACTGTTTTTAACTAATTGACTAAACAAAACACGAAATAAGATAACTGAAAATAGCAGAAGCAAAGTAATAAAATTAATTAATATCTTCACAAAATCTTTAAAACTCTGCGTTTCGAGTTTTTTGGAACATTTTTAAACAAAGTAGTAAATAAAACATATAAAAAGAGAAAGAGAGAAAGTGCCTGGAAAATAAAGAGAGAGGGAGAGATGGATGAGAACAAAATAATGAGTGAGAGAGAAACAGAAAGCGAGAGAGAGAGAGAGAGTTAAGGGATAGACGAAGGCCTACAAGGAGTATATATGTACAGTGTTAATAGCTGTTAGTATTAAAAACTTCTACGAGGATAGTTCAGAATACTATTCCCGAATTGCCCGACCTTGACTTTTAGATTGACGCGGTTGTTGATGTTGCCCGATGGCATGCTTTGCCTCACTCACGCTAACTACCATTCATCTCGAGTGATTCACGCATCGCAGTGACAAGTGTGACATCGGCCAGTGGTTGCAAAATTACTGCTGAAGCGAAGTGAAATTATGTGCATTTCGCCGTAAGTGAAGTTAGTAGCTTCTATCAACTTCACATGCTTCACGTGAAATATAAATTCATCTTTTATATTATATTAAAAAACGAAGTTTTTTCTTTGCTTTTCATACGTATTATTATTAATTTAGTACAATCAATTGTTTTATTATTCATTTACTTCTGTGACAGTAATAAAATTGAATAAATAAAATAAGAGAAAATAATATAAATATAAATAAATTAAAATCATATCTTTTATAAAGATTATTGTGAGTAATTCATAAATAAATCATTGAATTATATAAAAAAATATCTTTAAAATATAACAATAAAAATTCTTACGTATATAATAAGGAACAGTTTCAAGTACCGACAACCAACAATCTTTAAAAAAACACACCTACTCTTAAATAGTTACATCTAACGACACAAAACGAAGAAAGTACGTACATAAAATTGAGGTAAGCAAAAAAAAGAAGAAGGAAAAGAACAGAACAGGCAACAAAAAGGCTTAAACGATGTAAAGAAACCTCCCAGCCAGTTTTTGTAGTTGTTACAATCGAGCCCAACCTCGTTCGCTGATTGTTGGAAATATCGTTGTTGTTCTTCTTCTCCTTCTTGCTGTTGTTGTTACTGTTGTTGTTGTTATTTTTTATTTTTTTTTTGTTCTGTTGCTAGTTATACAAGCAACGTATTATTTGCTTATCAAGTCGGAAATCTATCAAAGCCGCCGTCAGTATTGAAAACGAGTCAAACATAACTACAACAACAACAACAACAAAATAAAATAACAGCAACAAGAAAATACATCAACAACAAAGGACAACAACATCTACACTACGATTTGAAATTTATATGAAGCAAAACCAAAAGAAAATCAAAGAAATAATGAAAAATTCCAATATAAAAAAATTCAAAATTAAAACCAAAAGAAGAAGAAAAAAGAGTCGTTAAGAGGAGAGGCGAAAAGAGAGGAAGCTGCTGATGCTGCTGCTCCGTGCTTCACACTTTCTGGCGGCTGCGAATCGGTTGGCGTCGATCGCTGCAACTTCAACATGATCATGAATGAATGCAGAAGACAGAAAATTTTCATGATGAAGACTGTAACAAGCATCCGTTTGGAAGGAATGTGATAGTGAAAGATGGCGAAGAAGAGTGGGAAGGAGGAAGAGAAGAACGCGACGGTGACGGTGCGGATGACAGAATCATCGTCATCATCATCATCAACGTGATGATCACAGTTCCAAAGCCCATCATCATTAGAATATTCAAAAATATCACTATTATTATGATCTTCACCAGGCACTAGATACTTCATTATCAACACTTTCATTATCACACTGATGCTGATAGAGTATTACCACGATCATCACATTCAGCAACATCATCTTCAACGACTTCAAAATGATCAGCTACACGAGTATTGTTATGAACGTGGATTCTTTGTGATTCCTGGAACATCTCTTTATCACGATCATCGTGATCATCAATATTGTAACTATCACCAGCATTATGAAGCATTGGAACCGTCATTGCGATCCCCGAACCATTTCCACGATCATTAGGACCGTTATCACCATCTTCGGATTTATCTCACTATCGCTAGTATTATAATGATCACCATTATCAACTCCATCAACCGCAATGTCTATAATATCAGCATTATCATCATCTTTCACCTCACCATCATAACAATTATTATGATCATCAGTTTCTTCGATCATCATATTTAAGGTCAACATCATCTCGATCAGTATCATTATATATATCATAGCTATCATTATTATTACTGTATTGCCACCATCATCATCACCATTGTCACCGTCGTCATCATCATCGTCATCAACATTATCGGTATCAATATCTTCAATTGTTTCATTGATCACTTATCACCACTCTTATTTTTGTCATCGTTGCCATTATCATCACGTACTCCCTTCACTTCAATCACTTTTTTAGCAACATCGCAATTATTGATATCGTTATGAGTATCATCATTAATATCACCATCATGAGATCCATCATTAATCCTCATGATCCCGATCTGTAGCATTATTAGCGGCACGATCATCACCAGCATCATTCCAGTGAGCAGCATAAACATCACTATCATCATCGTCATCTTCGCGGTCATTACCACAATCATGATCATGATCACCATCACCATCACTATCAGTATGATCACCACATGCATAATTATCAATATTAACAGCATCATCATCATCATCATCATTGCCATTATCACCATGAATATCATCAACACCATCGCCATCATTATCATCATTACCACCAACATCATCACTATAACGATCATCATTACCACGTCACCACCAGCAACTCGGCATCATGGGACATCATCACCGAACCATCGCATCGTAACACAAAAAATGTTGCCAACGATAAGATAGTCGATGGCCCGAATCACGAGCAATACTCATGGAAGAGTACACAATACGATGTTGTGTGCAGTCTCCGTGGCAGCAACAACAACTACTGTGCGCAGGCAGCAGTCGGTGTTCAAGACTCTCCAGTGATGGCCGAAATGATAACGTAACGCAACGCAAGACAACGCAGCAGAAGGAGGAATGCAGCAAAAAGTGTTCTTTCACAAAATCGAGCAGCATAAAAAATGCACTGAAACGGTTGTTGTTGTTGTTGCTGCTGCTGCTCCGACTTCTTATCTGCTTCTGTGTTGCTTCTAACTTTTTAACTAATATTTTTACTACTACTAGCGCTTCTCTGTTCTGCAGAACTCGCGAAAATCGTAGCAGATTTCAGTAAAATGAGCAGTTTTATGCTGCTGCCTCAGCGGTTATTTTGGTCCCCTCGTAAGTTTGCAATCGCGTTAATTTGTTACCTCGACGAAAGCCGTTCGAATGATTTGTGTTCGTTGCCGTTCAGTTGCTGTTTTCTGCTGCTGTTTGGCTGCTTTTTCTCCGGTTTGAATTCGTTATCGCAAACAGTATCTTTTACCGTGTAGCGCAAGTGATAAGCTCTTGCAATTTTGTTCGGAAATCAACTTTGATTCAATTGAAGCCATGGAATAGCTGTGTACCGAGTGCAAGAATTGAATTCAATGCGATTAATTCGAATGCAGCAAACCGAATAAACGAGCAAAACAAAGCTGAAAATAATTTCGAAAATATTTCGCAGAACCATACGAGCAAAAAAGATGTACTTTTAATCTGCTGGAATTTAATTAGAAAAGCTTTCTTTACACTCATATACTTCAAAAGTGTTCTAAACTCATAGAAAAAATAAGAAAAGCTTCAATGCTCTCATAAGAAAGGCTTGAAAAATGCTTCATTTGGGTCTCGATTGGGTCTCATTTAGGTTCCAGCTTCCAATAAGTTTCTAATAACTTCATTTCAGAAAAATTAAGATAAGTTTCATTCAATTCTGGGAGATTTAAAAGCAAATTTAAGGTTCCAGTGAGATTTTGTGGAATATAATGGAAATAAATGGAATAAAATATATGAAATACTAAAGACTTCAATAATATTATAAACAGATTCATGAGGAAGAATTAAAGCCCATGACTAAATTTCTAGAACAGCTTGTAGAACATTTGAAAAGATTTCCAAATCTTAGAAATAGTTTAAATGTAGCTTTCGATAGTAGCTCCACGAAAAGTTACTCGAATCCTTGAAAAAGCTCAAAGAAGTTTAAAAGAACCTTAAATTAGGCTTAAAATCGGTGTCTTGATTGAGAAAAAAGATCCAAAAGAGAATATCGACTAAGAAGAGGAAAAGTAAATGAGAATAGAAATAAAAAAAACGTTGATAACCGAAATACGACATGAAAACGCGAAAACATGGAAGTGGAGAAGCCACAGACGCCGCACACATCTACAAACACTCACACACACACTCACAGACACACACACTCACATGAACTCATGGCCACTCGCACAACACGTAAGTTTCGCAGATACTTTATACAAAAGTATCTACAAACATGTGTGTGAATCTTTGCAATGGTTTTTATACCTCCACAACCTGAGTGTGAGTGTGTGTGGCTGCGTCTGTGTGTGTGCGTTCGTCGGCAGTCGAACGCAGAAAAACCCCAAAATGTAAAAAAGTACTTACGGGGCACTGAGACCATAGAAACCACAGCAAACGAAGCCAACGAGCCGAGCCGCCGCCACCACCAACCAACTGCTGCTACCTCCACCACAAACCCCTCAACACCCCACTCCCTCTTCTTCTTCTTCGTCCTCAACGCCTCTCATCCTCCACCGACTCGCTTCATGCTTCCTGATTCCACACAACAAAATGGCAGAATCATTTAAGCAACTCGGGCGCAGCATCCGAAAGATACGCAGATACACATGGCCGAAAAAGACCACCCACCCCTCCACCCCCCGGCCCCATTCCACCCCACGAAACAAGAGTTTCTCCACGCTACACGAAACGACGACAGAAATTCGAAATGATTTCGAAGTCGAGTGGCTTCGGCTCGCATAACGGATGCTGGGGAGAAGCCAGCAACTCGGTGGTTGCTCCCTATCAGCGGCTCCCTACCGCCCCCTCCGCCCAAATCAAGGCGTGACTGCGCAGGTTCCTTTATCACTTGGCCAGGAAACGACGCGTTCTTCAAACTTGTGAAGTTTGACGAGTACGCAGTGTGTATCCGTGTATCTATCAGATACGTTTTGGCCAACAAAATCACAGCCAAGACAACGACAAGACAAGAGTTGGTTGTATCAGCAGCAGCGGCAGCAACCGAGGCAAAAAATGGAGCCTAAAGTGTAAAAACTGATACAAAAAAAAGGTTCCACACAAAATCGATTCATAAAAAAAACGCGTTGTGCGCATAAAAACAAAAACAAAAACAACGGTTAAAAAAAACAGGAAAAAACCCAACAACACAAATTCATTTAAAAAACGTTTTACACACAGATGCATACGCAGATACAGACACGGATACAGATACAGATACAGTTTATGCCAACCCCTCCTCTTTAAAGGAGTACATATTGAAAAAAAGTGGATACACAAAAAAATGGAGTTAAATGCAAGCATTGAATTAAAAAAAAACAAAAAAAAGAAGATGCACAGCAAAACAAACTTTTTTTACTTACCTTCAGATTTGAAGGCGATCGTTAATGCAACAACAACAGAAGCACAAGCATCCAACAGATACTAAAAATTTTTCTGAAAAAACCATTCAAAAAGAAAACCAAAGGAAATAAAAAAAAAATAAATACAAGAAAAAAGTTTGTGTGTGTGTGTGTGTGTGCGTTTTATGTGTATACGCTGCGTCGAATTGGACTGGATGCGTGCCAACAACGCTCAGGAATAAAACATGGAGGACAGCAACAGCAACAACAACAACAACAACAACCTACACAACAGCAGCCGCCTCAGAGCAAAAGTCTTCTTCTGTTCTGCTCCGCCTTTATAAATAATTTATGAAATCGTTCAACTACAGATACTAAAGATACAAGCCAAGTTAAGAAAGAAACACATACAACAACAACAACAACAAAAAGAATTCAGAGAAATAAGAAAAATAACACAAGAAAAAGACAGAAAAACGTAAGAGAAAACAAGACAAAGAACGAAAAAATAGAAAGACAAAGGATAAATAAATGAATAAGAAATAAAAAAAGAAGTTAAAGAAAAACTATAGCTACATATGATACTATATACTATATGAGAAAGTAAAAAACTGTTACAAAAGAGTAAAACAAAAGAAAATAAAAGTGAAAAATAAGGTTTTTTCTGTGTAAAAAAACACAAAAACTAAGCGCCAAAGAAAGACGACCGTCGAAAGCGTCACGGAGGTTGGCATTCGTGCAGTTGCACCTCATTTTTGCCAGTCTTTTTCTTCGTCTTCTTCTCCAGCTTCTTCCTCTCCTTCTTCTTCTTCTTCTTTTTGATCTTCTTCTTATGTTCTTCCTTGATTTTCTCATTGTTTGGTAACCTCGAGGGAATCTGAATATCTGCAGAATACGAGTAAAAATCTAAAATATTTGTTTATATATTTAAAAATATTTATATACAATATAAATATACGAATATTTATAATTTAGGAGATACCGGGGGAGAGGCATTCGACCGGATTCTTTTAGAATTACTTTTAAAATTATTAACAATATTTGAACACCGAATATTGAACTAGAATTTGTATAGCAATTTTTAAAAAAAGGAACCTGGCGATGGCCCACCTTCTGTATAAAGAATATATAAATGTGTGTTGGAGTGTGCTTGTGTATGTGTATCGGTATGTGCGTATGTACGTATGTAACAAAGTAACTACCAAAAAAAACTCCTTTTCTTTTAATTTCTTTTTCAAGTGGCCTATAAAAGAATTTGTAGGAAGACACACAAGTATAAAAATTGTTGGCAGCAGCAAGTGCGAAATGTTCTTCCTTCTCGATCATCTCCATTCCTCTTTTCTTCTCTTCCCATCCGTTCCCTTCCCTGCCCTGCATTTCCCGTCCATCCTTTAAAGAATGTAAATAAAATAATTAAAAAATTTTAACTCAAATTCAAGAATTGAGATGAAGTTTTGAAAATATTTACATTTTGATAAGTACAGAACCTAAAACTGTAGGGTGGGCCATCGGCTGGTTTCTTTTTGAAATCCCTATTTTTAAACACTAAAGTTTTAACATGCTTCATTTTTAAAGTTTCCAGTCACAAAAACAATGAAGTTAAAAGAATATTGGATCTTATTACTCATTTAATTATAGAATTTATAATAAAAATTCTTTGTTTAACTTTTTAGGAGAAGAAATATTGTCATTTTTTTCATGTACTCTCTCTCTCTCTCTCTCTCTCTCTCCTTTCTCTTTTCCTATCTATATTTCAGTCTGTCTGTTTGTCTTTTTGTCCCCAGCATCATCAACATTTTCATGAGTTTTATTAATCATTGTCTTTTCTTTACTTTTCGTTATCTTTTCAGAAAAACAGCGTTTATCACTTTGCGTGGGATGCGGCGGGCAGATCCACGATCAGTATATACTCCGTGTCGCCCCCGATCTGGAATGGCATGCAGCGTGTCTCAAGTGTCAGGAATGTCGACAGTTTCTGGATGAGAGCTGTACGTGTTTCGTGCGCGATGGCAAAACGTACTGCAAACGCGATTATGTTAGGTGAGTGAATGAGTAACTGAACAAATGACGAATGATGCAAAGTGGGCGGAAAAAGAGTGGAGTCCAAGAGGCGTGAAGTGCTGAGGGGGTGTTGAAGGGAGAGTGGGAGAGTGGTTTAGGGTAGTTACGTCGAATACACTCATCCATGTGAGCATTCAAAAATGTTCCTGTGTCTGTCATCCTCTCCGTCTGTGATTCATTAGTCATGCGATTTTCTTTTGTTGCTGCTGCTGTTGTTGTTGATGTTGTTGCTGCTGCTTCTGCTTCTGCGTGCGACGCTCACGCTTTGTTTGTGCAACAAGTTAGTTGATTTGCGTTAATGATTTACTTAAACAACGTTTAACAACATTTGCTGTTGCTGTTCAGTTGTTGTTGTTATTATACTCTATAATTCTGTGCCGACAAATAAGCCAGCTTTGCACCTCTCCCTCCCCTCCATCTCATCCTTCCTTCATCCCGCACCCTCACCTCCTCACTTTCATCTTTTAGAATATCTTTTGTCAACATCACGCGTGCACTTTTTGCCTTTTTTCCACTCTGCTTTTATTTGGCATGGAAAATTTAATTTTTATTTATTTACTTATATTTATAAAGCAATAAAAACAAAAGGTTTGTCAACATTTTCTCAATAATGTTCTATTATTATTATTATTACTATTATTGTAGTTATTGTTATAGTTGTTGTCCTTAAGTTTAGCATTTCTTTGCATTTGTAATTTAATTTTTGTCGTTGTTTTCATAACAATTAAAGCAAACTTAATTTTCACACCTCGCAATTAAGCGTAGCATTTGTTGGAATGTACAAAATATTAACACAAAAATCAAGTTTACACTCACTTCACTTCACTTCTTCTGAGGAATTTTTTCCCTGTATTCCCTCGCAGTATTCGTATTTTTTATATACTATAAAAGAGTACTTTTTCAAAATGCTTTCTCTAGTTTTTCCCCGTTCTATTGCAGATCTAGCAACAACATTCGACAAGAGCAAGATTCAAAATTTATATGTTAAAATGTATCCAATAATTTTACAGTGACACTAACTGTAACAGCAACAGCTGATGCTGTACACATTTTAATAACCTTAAAATTAATTCAAATAATTAATTTATTTATTATTTAAAAATAGATGGATGGATGAATGGATGAATGGATGATTAATTAGGAGCTGATGTTAATACTATGTTAATAATGTGTTCAAGCACCGAAACTCTTCTTGATCCAGTCAATTCGTCGGTTTCTTTTTTTGGGCTTCGCTTCTGTCATGAAATTCGGATATTTTATACTATTGCAAACAACTAATTGCTGTTAACCTATTATTAAACATTCGGTTAAACATTCATATAAAAATGTATATAGTGTATGTATGTATGTCTATAATAATACTAATAATAAACTTCTATAATAATTATAATGCATATAAAACTCAACTTCAATGATTCCTTGTATTAAACGAATCGCTTTCTCTCAACTCACCTGGAACTTAAAAATAACAAATAACGAATAAATTTAATAAAATAAACTAATTTGTATACTCTAACAAATGATTTAAAATTTAATATGAAATAAAATAAAATTGCAGTATCTACCTAAAAAATAAGTAAAAGAATAAAAATAAATACAATAAATATTCGTACTTTCCAAAAGATTCAAGATTAAAATAATTGTTTATGCAAAAAAACTGCTTAAAAAATTTATTAGCACAATCGAAGCAATAAATTAACACTTATTTTTATTTATGATTGATAGGAGGTTAAAAAATATCGATACAAAGAAAAAAAAAAGAAAAAATAACAACAGCAACAACATTAGTTTGATAAATTGATATAAAATAATCAAAGCAATAGTATATAAAAATAGCAAAGAACATACAAATAAAAAAATATATACATATATTAAAAGCTACAACACAAAATCGCAAACGAAAAACTGAAAGAAATCGAAAGGAACAACGAAAGAAATAAATAAATAAAGAAAATTAACAAATTTGAAAGGTGTAACGGTGAAATATCACGGTTATAATACAGTATAATACAAAACCACACACCTTATCCAGCCTCTCTAAAGTTATGATGGATAATCAAAAAATGAGGTGTTGGGGAAAAAACCATTATACGAGTAGCTAGTAGGTTAAACTTGACTTAATTTATTATTTCCTTCACTTGATTAATAATATTTTGGGTACTTTTTGCTCATATTTATTGTTTTTTTGCATTTTTTTCAGGTTATTTGGTACAAAATGTGATAAATGCGGAAGTTCATTCAGTAAAAATGATTTTGTGATGCGAGCAAAGACGAAAATCTTTCATATCGAATGTTTTCGTTGTTCAGCTTGTGCGAGACAATTATTACCAGGTGAGAGAATATTATTTATCATTAATATCCATAAATTGTTTTATTTTTTTTCTATTGATACTTGTATTTTATATTTTCCTTTGTTTATTTCAATTATTTCATTTGGTTGACTTTGATTTCATTTTATTCTGAGTTTCCGTAATGTTAATTTAATTATTTAATTAAATGTTTTTTCTTTCCTAGGCGATGAATTTGCGTTACGAGACGGTGGAGCTCTCTATTGTAAAGAAGATCACGATGTACTCGAGAAATCCTCACAGAGTAGTTTAACGTCGTCGTCTGTCGAAAGCAACAACAACAATAGTAGCAACAATAACAACAACAACACAAATCTCAGCAATAACAATCATTCCAGTGAGCTGGGGTCTATGTCAGGTAAGCCCAGTCACACACCGACTAAATAACTAAGTAAGTCTACACCTGCCACGCCCTCTTCTGTGCCTTACAAACGCAAGTGACAAACCTTCGGGTGTAGGGTATAAAAACTGCTCTCTTTCAATGATTCTTTAACGGTTTGAAATTTTGTTGGTTTCTTGGACAACTCTTCTAATCTGATTTCGAGTGATATCGATGTACAATTTAATCAATTCGGGAAACAATCGTAATAAATTTGTGTTTCACAAGCTAATAACACGTTGTATCACGCTGTATCAAACCAGACCCATCGATTATTGAAATGGTACAGAAAGGAAACAATCAGAGTGCCGATCAGAGAAGAGAACTGATCGTTGGTGTCTCAGTCGTCGGTGTTGTTTTTCTGTTTGTTTGTTTGTTCGATTGTTTATTGACTTCAACAGATTGTGGGCGTTGTTCGGCGGTACATTTTTTATCTAAAAGAAATCATCGCAATTGTAATGCATATACTTCATAATAGTAAAGCTACACAAGCAGGAAGTAAAGAGTAAAAAACGAGAGAGAGAGAGAAAAATAGCTGAATATATGTAGAAAGAGAGGGAATATCAAGACATGATAACTCTATGTAGTAGAGAGATAGTTAAATGAGTAAAAGTCTCATGGACTAAAGGAAATCATGAGAGGAATCATCATCGTTGACACGATCATTGAAGCTCTACTTTAAGGTGCTTTCAATGAGAGTGCTTTCACAAAAGAAGCCGCCAACAGCAACCATGATGTTTGACAACATC
The DNA here is from genome assembly GCA_949629155.1 of Myopa testacea. NCBI lineage: Eukaryota > Metazoa > Arthropoda > Insecta > Diptera > Conopidae > Myopa > Myopa testacea. The sequence continues at coordinate 45,548,621 of OX451347.1, forward strand.
TTCAAATAGCTGAACAAACAAAAAATTATAATGTTTGATTGGAAATCAAATAATGTCATTGTTACCGTTGGTGTTGTTGTTGAGGTTGCGGCTGAGGTTGAAAGACGTTAGAAGTTTTGCGCTTACTTGTGAACAAATGTAAATGAATAAATGAATGAATCAATGAACTGTTGATAAAAATGTATGGATGGAAGTATGGATTGATGAATAGCAGTGTCAATTGATAGATATAGTATGTTGATTGGTGAATGATCAATGATCGTTATTTGTTTATTCATTCCTCAAAGCATCAACAACTACACACAACAAAGTTTATAGTAGATCTCAGTCTAAGGTGATGTTTTTCATTATTTAATAGTTGTCATTGGCATTGTTGTTGTTCTTTTCAATGCTGTTGTTGTTATTACGTACGTATTATTTGCCAACTGGCGGCTCTTTTGTATACACAACGATCACTGACTAAAGCCTCAAGTGTTTGCGCAAATATGAGCATATTTTAAGCCGCAAACTTCAGAGATGTGAAGAGACTCGTACTCTGTATAAGCGTGTGTGTGTTCGTGTGGTTGTGTACCTGTGGAGCTCAATATTGTTGGGAGTCTTGAAAAACCGCAGAGTTTTGTGCAAATAAAACTCTCTCTCACTCTCTTTCTCTATCTTTCTTGAAGGTTTTTTTATACAGAAAAAGAGTTTGAAAGCTCAAATGTCTTTCCATGTCTTTCTTACAGTTTTCTTAACGAAAATCTCTTCAGCAAAAATATCGTCGATATTACTATATTAAAATTGCTAACATCTTTTAATTTGACTTTAAAGATCAAAGGAAGCACCGACCGATCGACCCCACGAATCGTTCATTAGGCTGCGATCATATCGTATGTAACTCTAAGATTATGTTAGATGATAGGAGATGTGACAATAATTGTTGTTGTTGTTGTTGTTGTTTCAAAACATATGCAATCTCCAGACACGATATTGTTTTATTTTCTTTATTCTTATCATTTACAATCATTCGACGCTGTTCTATTCTTTTGTTCAATTGTTTTCTTTTCTTTGCTGATTTTTGCTGGCAAGTATTTCTATAAATTGCATGTGTGTGTGTGTGTGTGTTGTGTATGAAAGATCATAAAATGTACCGCTATCCTGACAGATCGCAATCGCGAACACCATCTACTCCATTTCTTGTTGACAAATGACAGCAGTTCGATAAACACACACACACTTGCACACACACACCACACACATTCACAAGAGTGTCACCCACTGGAGACAATAGAGATTTTTACAGCTAGCGGGTTCCGAGTAGAATTTTAATGCCCCATATTTTTTAAGTAAAATAATACTATTGATTGTGTAGTTATTCTTTATTGTGGCGAATAAAAGTATGTAAATCAACATAAATTCGAGTTTTTTAATACAAGAGTGTAACATTTAATTTAAGGATTTATTGAAATTTGACTTAAAGATTTGATTTATTAAGATTTGGCTTAAAAGAATTATTTAAAATTAATTTTGGTCTGCTCATAAAGAGTATAAATACAACGATTCAATATCAAATAAATTAAATAGATACAACCAATAAAATATATTCGACAGCTGATTTACCCCCGATCTCCCCCTTACCTTAAAGTATTTCTTTTTTAAAGAAAACTACTTCAGTTATATTTACAAAAATTTTGAGTGATTTTCTCTCAACGGTTTTCTCGCCGAGTTCTCCGTAATGCTCTGTATTTTCATCGATGGATCAGTCTAGCGGCCAAAAGAATTTCTTTGATCTAGCTGACAAAATAATCGCGTCTTTTCGAAACTCCGCACAAGAATTTCGAATGCGACAACAATTTATCAATAAGATTCCGACGAAATCCAAACACAAATATTGAAATAGAATTCATTGAAAGAATTAAAAGAATTTTGAGAAATGCAATATATGCATATAATGAAAAAATACACTCTGAACTTTTGATATTAAAATAACTTATTCTCTTTCTTATTCTTCTCCTTCCTTTTGTCCTTCTTTTCTTTCCTTTTCCTTTCTTTATTTACGCGATCATCAACAGATTCTGGCAGCGAATCGGGATCACATAAGAGTATAAGAGAAAAACGTTCATCTGGTCCATCGGACGGTAAACCAACTCGAGTGCGAACGGTATTAAACGAAAAACAGTTGCATACTTTAAGGTAAGTCGGCCTCAGGCTATTAGGTCGACCATTTCTGATTACTAAGGATATCATCTCCACCTTTCAGAACCTGCTACAACGCCAACCCGCGACCTGATGCGCTCATGAAGGAGCAGCTGGTGGAGATGACCGGACTGTCTCCGCGCGTCATTCGTGTTTGGTTTCAGAATAAACGGTGCAAGGACAAGAAGAGGACCATCCAGATGAAGCTGCAAATGCAACAGGAGAAGGTAGAGCAGCACCCGCTGGTGCTTCTTAGCCGCCGGTGGATCGATTCAAATTAATGAAAGGTTTTTTACTACTCGTACGATTAGGAGGGCCGCAAGCTGGGGTACGGCTCCATGCAGGGCATCCCAATGGTAGCCAGCTCGCCGGTGCGCCACGACTCACCGCTGAACTTGCAAGGCATCGATGTGCAGACATATCAACCGCCCTGGAAGGCTCTGTCCGACTTTGCGCTGCACGCTGACTTGGACAGCAACGGAGCAATTGTGCACACGCCGGCTTTTCAGCAACTCGTTAATCAGGTCAGTTCACATCCAATTTCAACTCTTCAGCTTAGGAAGAGGTCCCTTTCTTTTAAGACCCTTTTGAGATTTATAGCTTAGACACGGTCATAGCGGCCAAATGCATTTGCAAGTGATGAGGTTTGCCAAATTCCAGCGTTTAAACCAAATGATAGCTGCAGTCACTAGCGGCCAAAAATTTAGTTGTCTATTAGCAAGTGTCAAAAAGTTAACGGCAGTTGTCTATTAGCAAAGTGCATTCCGTTATCAAGTTGAAGTAAATTCCCACTGGTTAATCTAGCGAAAGTCTTTGAAAATCATGGATGATTACGTACTGATTTTGTCGATGAATATCAAAGTACTTCGGCACGAAGGTATCTATTAGCGAGAACGATACCTACCTACGGATTTCCTTTACGGCGTAACGGGGATCGAAGCCAGATTTTTTTATTGACAATCGACAATACATTATATACGTAGGGAAAAGCGAATGGGGTCTCCTCCACTCAGTAGAATCGTGTCAATAAGACACGCAAAATCATTAGGACATCACCGATGATGATGTTTAGCACTGGGTTTATTCCAAATCTTTGAAATAAAATGTTTTCCTTCAACTCTTAATTGAGCAGCTTAAAATAAAACTCTTGTTTAATGTCAGAAAGTCGAATGAAACTTTACATTTTTGAAAGTGACACATTGTTCTGCAGTTGAACACAGAGTTGCTGTTTATAGGAAGTGTCCCAAAAGTACTTAGTAATAAAGTATAAATAATAATAGTAATAATGTAATAATAGTGTTAAGAGTTAAGTAGTAAATATGTATATATTTCTAACGGCGCGTTACAATTGCGTGTTTTGTTTGTTTCTTTTTTGGGTCGGCCGCAGATGCATGGATACGATTTGAATGGCATGCCTCCGCTGCCACCGCATCATCCGCAGCACCAACAGGGACCTCATCCACCGCCGCCTGGCCAGCAAATGAACGGACCTCCCGGCGGCCTCAGCATGGACTCGGGCATCAACTCGCATCATCACCCCGACAGCACCGACTCCTACGTGACCTATCTGGAGAGCGATGACAGTATGCAAGGCAGTCCATAGAAACCAAACGCAAACGAATCTAATCTGCTTTCTTTGTTGCTCCCTCCACACACAGAATCGAAACTGACGCTGACGCCATCCTCGTCGTCGACAGCGACATCGATCTCATCGCCACCATCACACGCCTCAACTTCCGGCGGCAGCTGCGGCACCGCTCATTGCGCGCTGCCGCCGCTAACGCAAGCACCATCAGCCACGGAGCAGCTCATGCAAATGCTGCAAAAAGTAACCGGTTCGCCAGCGACGACTGTGCTGTGAAAGTAGTCAGCAACAACTGACAGCACCTGAAATGGGCCGATTGTTTGTCGGGGGTGTGGCAGCGAACATTAACAGCGATGATGATGATCATGATGGAGATGAGTTGTTCTATAGATGATACAACAAAGGATAAATCCATCATTCACCTGCTCACCGCATGATTTGATGTTAATATTTTTTTGCTTAACACTAAAGAAAAAAAATCAAAAGTCAACTGTCGAATTCATGTCTGTCATACCCGAAGTTGAACCAAATATTCAATGTAAACAATTTCTCGAAACAATAATCATTTAATCTATGTACGTAGTATAAATTGCTGAACAGCCGGCTGTAAAACGATTTAGTTCCAAATTGCGTTATTTTATAAATTCCTCTGTCTTATTTTCCAAAACAAAAATTGCTCACCTACTTAAAAAGTTGATTAGATTGTGTAAATTATTAATTTTAAAACTAAAACAAAAACAAAAAAAAAACAAAAAACCAAACGAATTAAATAGGGAATTAATAATAAAAGAAAGGAAAGCAGAAGAAAACCAATAGAGGAGCGACATTGAAGATTTTCTTGAAAATAAAAGGAATTTCCAATCGAATTTCTCCTAAATACAAGAGAGAAATAGAAAACTCTTTCTTCGAAAGAGAGCAAATTCAAATCAATAAACGAATTTGTATTCACTCCACGACGAAAAGAAAATGTACGAGTATTGTAAATGTATTAACTACAGATTTAAAAAACAAAACAACTGTGTATTATACTTAGTATATATTAAGCATATGATAAATAAATAGTAGATGGTAAATAATGTATGGTTCTAGAAAATTGAGAAACTTGCATATTAATTAGTAATTCAAACTGATGTATTATTTAATTTAATATAAACAGAAGAAGTGTTATAAAATTAGTTATTAATAACATCAAGAAATTATAGCAAAGAAAAACGAAATAAAAATTTAAATATGTAATGTATAAAAAAAATAAACAAAAGCTCTGTGAATTCGAAACTATTTGCAACATAATAATTGACATAATCTTCATAGAATTTGTCAGTTAAAAAATATGGAATAACACCACTCACACAAACACACACTTCGAATGAAATAATAAATGAAAAAATGTTGAAAAATTTAAATTGCTTTTTTGTTTTTGTTTTTTTGTTTGTTGAGTCACGATGTTTATAATCGATTCGCTAAACTTATGTATAGGCGCAACTCGACGGAGGGGTAACCAAATTGCAATAGGTTCGCCTTTTTTTTTGTATTAATCGTTTATACTGGAAGCCGTATATTTGAATCCGGTGCCACACCAGGTTACGTTACGACTAGGTTAATTAAATCATTATTATTAATATTTTGATATTATACATTCTTTTTGCATGGCAACACTGATACCTTCAAAACATTTGCCGCACACATTGATTAACATTGCATAGTTTTAGGCTCTTATAGAATGGCGATCTTTTACTATTTTACAACAGCTGTTCGCATATAAAAAATTTCAGCTGTCATTTCCTATATCAACAGCAAATGTGCGAGCATTAGAAAACTTCTAGTTATTTTAAAAGTTCCTTTTGTTAGTTTCTACTTCAAAGTTGCTCAAAATGTCATTGGTGAAGAGAGTTCAGGTGGGTTCATAATCTTTATTAGTAAATAACAAATCAATATTTGTAACACGTTCTCTGTGCACATAACAGCAATGGGCGACGTTCGCACGCACTTGGCACATCTACGACTGCACCTGGCAGAATCCCTTCGAATCGGCGGCTCTTATCAAGAAACACCTAATGGGTTTGCATAAACCTATATACCATCCGATGAGTAAGTTTTATACTAAGAGTATATAAATATTCTAATTCAAAGGCAACGTGCAATTCGTAATGCTGGTGACTCTCAGGGAACGTCACCGGCTGTTAAAGTTCAATTGTGGTCAAGAAAATATGTATAAGAAATCTCTAGAAAAAAGTAAAATAAACTAGAAAATCTTTCTTCGAATCCTGGCTCCTGATATCCTTCAGAGGTAAACATTACATCACACCACTGTATCAACTCTAACATGAACTTTCTGGGGTTTCTACATCGTTTGCTACTCTGAAATTCTAAACTTTTACCATTTTCTTGCAGATGACTGTGGTGATCATGTGGTTCTTATAAATACCAAAGACATTGCGCTGCCCGGAGATGAATGGATAAAACGCGTTTACTTCCATCACACTGGTTATCCGGGAGGCGCCTCCTGGACACTGGCCTGGCAACTACATGAAAAGGACCCTACGATGGTGATGAAGAAGGCCGTCTATAATGCCATGGATGGAAATATTCAGCGTCGGTACACCATGCAGCGGCTGCATCTTTTTGCCGGCGATGAAGTCCCAGCAGATATTCTGGGCAATGTCACAAGTCAGATTAGAGTACCTCGTCCTGTTCCGCAACGTTTGGATCACATTGATAAAGAGACACTTGAGAAATTCCCTGCGATAATGGACTATCCAAAGGAATATATTGTGCGCTAAGTTCGGAAATGAATGTTTTGAATATAAAAATTTCAATAGAAAGAACCTATTTTTGTTTATTTCAATTTATAGACGATTTCAAATATATCCATGCATTTGAATATTCCAATTTGTTTGTTCTGTTTATGGATCGGTGGTCCCAAAAAATAGGTACCAATTGCAACTCATGGCAAGCCTTAGTTAACAGCTGTTTTTGTTTTTATAAATGCCGGCCGCAGCATTGCCAAACATAAATAACAGATGAAATCATGGTATACCGAAAAGACGATGTCATCCTTTCGTTGATGATGCATACCGGTTTGTGTGTAGTAGTGGTTGGAATTCAGTTTGCTTAGATTTCTGCGGTTTATTTCATTTGTATAGTGAAAGGTAAATTAATTTAATAAACTCCGTTGAAAACATCTTCAAAAACATTTTTGAGCTTATCGAACTCGGTTGAGTTTATAATATATGTTGTTTATCAAAGTTTTCGTCGCATCTAATCCAATATTATAAATTATCACAAGCAGATAAGATTAACTCTGCTGGTATCAATAAGCAAAAATATTTCTTTGTTTAACTAAAAATGTATTCACTTGGGTTTTTCAGTTTCCAAGCGCTCGTTGACAACGCAACAGGCTTCATTCGCTCAACTGCTGCAGCCCGTTCCCATCTACACTCTTCATCCACAACGCAACATGGGCCGTCTAGGAAAAGTAGATCCTAGTTCGTACTCCGAACCCGAAAAGGTTGACACCCTTCACAGTGTGTTGCGCTGGCAGGTGGACTTCACCAACTCAAAGTTGAAGGGCAACGTGACTCACAAATTCAAAGTGCTCGAACCAAATCTACAAGAAATTGTATGTTCATTTGTGATTTCATGGTCCGTATTAAACTAAGTGGTTTCTTGCAGCTCCTGGATGTGCGCGATATTAAAATAGATAATGTCGTGATTCTTTCCGGTAACGAAGAGTTACCCGTCAACTATTTCATTAGTGATCCTGTGGAGGATATCGGCTCCAAGTTGACTCTTGAACTGCCGCAGGGAACAGCGAAGGGATAGTAAGTGGGCATTAGATAAAAAAAATTGGTATTTCAATACATACATGCGTACTCAGGCTCGCCTAAACGAGCACCGTAAATGTGAAAACCTGCTGTTCTTTTTCTGTAGCTGGAGGTTATCATCAGTCAGTTCATGGTAGCTTGGTGAAATGTATTGTTTCTACTTGAAAGTATTAATATTATAGATAATTATAAACTCTGACGCTTTCAAATCAACGCAGTGATTTATATACAATTACTTTGATATCAACATTTAATTGTTTAATTTATCGCTTTATATTCTACACTATATTTTTACTTATTTTGAATGCAGCCTTCTTGTGCGCATTGACTACGAGTCTTCAAGCAACGCCAGTGGCCTACAATGGCTCAACCCGGAGCAAACACTCGGCAAGGAGTGTCCGTACATGTTCAGCCAGTGCCAGCCGATTCACGCGCGCTCTGTTCTGCCCTGCCAGGACACGCCGGCGGTGAAGTTCACCTATGAAGCCAGCATTGAGCATCCAAAGGATTTAACTGCACTCATGAGCGCTCTGGTGGAGAGGAAATCGGAAGGTGTGACCTATTTCAAGCAGGATGTTCCCATCCCTGCCTATCTGCTGGCAATTGCCATTGGCAAGTTAAGTTCGCGGCCGCTGGGGCCCAATTCTAATGTGTGGGCCGAAGAGGCAATCGTTGATGCTTGTGCCGAGGAATTTTCGGAGACAGCAGAAATGCTGAAGACTGCATCAGATATTTGTGGTCCGTATGTTTGGAAGCAGTATGATTTGTTGGTGATGCCGCCTTCGTTCCCTTACGGAGGCATGGAGAATCCGTGCTTGACGTTTGTTACCCCCACGCTGCTGGCGGGCGACAAATCGCTGGCCGATGTGGTCGCCCATGAAATCGCTCACAGCTGGACCGGGAACTTGGTGACCAACAAGAACTTTGAGCACTTCTGGCTCAATGAAGGCTTCACTGTTTTCGTGGAGACAAAGATTGTGGGACGCATGAAGGGCAACAACGAGCGTGATTTCCATATGATACGCAACCTGACCCAACTTCAGGAAACGGTAATGATGAAATTCTAAAGTCTAAGGGAACAAATAAAAAAAAAAACACCGAACAATACTCAGAGAACAAGTTCGGAACTCGTGCACATAAAATAATTTTACTTTATCACCTTTTCTTATAATAATTTTCCAGCTACGCACTCAACTGGCAAAAAATCCGGAGCTCACTAAACTGGTGGTGGATCTGTCCAATTGTGGTCCCGATGATGCCTTCTCTAGTGTACCCTACATCAAGGGTTCCACTTTCTTGCGTTATATGGAAGATGTTCTTGGTGGACCGGAAGTATTCGAGCCATTCCTGCGCACCTATTTGCGCAAATACGCCTACAGATCTGTCACCACCGATGACTTTAAAGGCGCCATGTACGATTACTTCATCAATACAGATAAGAAGGACAAACTAAGTGAGATCGATTGGGATCTATGGTTAAGCCACGAAGGCATGCCTCCAATTATACCAAAGTAGGTATCTCTAAAAGCCCAAATAGTGTCGAAACATTAAATTATTTCACTTGATATGTGCACAGATTCGATGAAACTCTAGCTAATGCTTCCCAACAATTGGCGAAATTATGGAGCAGCAAAACAAATGCTGAACTAAAGGACCTCCCGGAAGTGCGTCAAAAAGTTTCTTCTAATCAAATTCTCGACTTTTTGAGCAGACTCATCGAATGCAACGACATCGTTGATCTCAACGCGGAGAAAATCGCATTAATCGAAAGCATTTATGGGTTGAAAAATACACAGAATGCGGAATTGCGCTTCCTCCTTATGCGCCTGTGTATAATGGCCAAATTAATGGAACGCCTCGACGAAGTTATTGCTTTCGCCAATTCAAATTTCCGCATGAAATTCTGCCGTCCCATTTATCGCGATCTGGCCCAATGGCCAGAAGCTAAGCCAATTGCTATCGAGAACTTCCAACGCGTTAGAAGCCAAATGATGGCTGTTTGTTCCCACACAATCGAGAAGGATTTGGGCTTGAAGTAGAGCTCTCAACTAATGCACAATGATGAGTGCATTTAAATGGAATTTATAATAACTTTTCATTAATATTTTGAATATGAACTTATATACTTATTTTACTCGTACATCTAGAAGATTTTATCCGAAATTGTAGCTTTTATACAAGAATAGAGCACATTTTATTAGGTCCTGAAAATAAAGAAATATTTAAAAGACAACAAATAACCTTCAGATTAAATCTCTTTAACTTTACTCATTACTTTTTGTGTTCGATTTCTCTTCTTTCCTCTCCGCCAAATTTCCTTTTCAGTATATTCTTCCCGGAAAGTTGATGAATCCGTCTTGCGACCACGCAAAAAGGGGCGTTCCCCCACCACGAGATCCCAAAGTTCCGCTTAATATTCTCCATTTATAGAAGCGCAGCCGTCCACGGACATGACAGCCGCCATTTATTTAATTGCTCAACACACAATCACATCATATGGTCGAATTCCATGTTTGCTTTGCCTGTTTCTGTTTGCTTGTGATCTTAAGTGTGCTTTGTTTGTAACAATTAAAATTTCATGCTTTCTTATTCTCTCTGCTCTGAGCCTTTCCCACTTCATTTGGTGAATACGTGAATGTTACCTACGTAAATTATTCCAAATTGAACGGATTTATCTCTAAAGCGTACATATACGACCATTCGCACGGTTGGGTTAATAAATTTTATTACCGATTGGCAGCGATAGTTTTCTTTGTGCCGGGTCTAAGAAAGGCTTGAGAGAATTTCCACCTAACAGCGTGATAGAGAGACGTGTGTACAAGGCGTGACCGACGCCGACGACTTACGTTTGATGGGAAGCGGAAGTTATTTCCAATTCTCTTTGAATACAACAGCAATTAAGGGATGCCATAACAACCTCTTCAACTTTGGGATCTGAGAACGCCCGAATAGTATAATTTGATGGTGCTATTTATGTTGTACATCTATGAAAAAACTTATTGCGAATTATATTACATTTGTAAAAACAAAACTACCGCAGTTTTAAAAATCGCTGCTGTCAAAATATGAAATTTTGACAGTTTTTTGTTTTGTTTTCTTCTTTCTGAATTGAAAGCTTTTCAATAATATTCCCGCATCGTCTGCTTATATCAGCTCATTGAAGCCGAAAGAAATGCAGATAATTTGTATGTATTTGTATGTAATTTGTCACTACACAACTCCGCAATTAAAACTTGGAAGGATCGAAAGGCAAGTAATCCCTAAGAGTTTCACCAATTCATAACCTGAGGGTGCCGTTTCTAACGCTGTCATTAACCTGCCGCAGGTGAAACTCGGTCGCCACAAATTCCAGTCTGGTGTTTTATGATCAACTAGCAATAGACGTGTTCTCAAAACATATGCTGCGAACTTCCAAGGACTTTTAAAATCGCAAATCGAGAAAATTTGAAATAGAATGCACTTTAAGCGTTCAAACATATATACATAACGCCAATAACAAGAAATCAAATGTTACTTCCATCATTTTACCAATGGCATTTGTGAAAGTAAAATGACTAAACTTAGTAAAATTGTTTTAATTCGTGTCCACTTCTGCTAAAACAGTTCTAAATGCATTCTACAAAATCAGATATTCTCAGTCTGGAAAAAGCTGTCAACTAAAATTTCGAATCGATCGAATCATCATTTCTGCATGATGTAATTATTAATCCGGTAACAGCCACGAAGCACCTGGAAGGTTTTCCTGTTATTTGATAATGAAGCTCGAAATCAAACGTCAGCAAACACGGTTGGCTACAAAGTTTACAATATCCTGCGGTTTCTTTAAACTACTCGCCATGGTTTGTGCACCAGATTTGTGACTAGCGACGCTTCGGTGTTGATAATCGATGAGCCTAGATTGATTGATGTAAATTTATTGATTATCATTTTGCAGGTATTGTTGATCTACAGTGAATACCTCTTCGTCATGAATCCTATTTGCCTCGGCCAACCAATCCTTAACTTATATCCCTATGCAACCTTTTGCGGCAATCTTCTATTGGGATTAATTTACATGCTGTTCATGTCGGGCATCCCGTTTTGCGACATTGTCTCGTGGATCATCATTGAGTTGTTATCGAGCGTCCTCCTGGTGACGGCCATGGCTTGGGTATGCAACGTAACGCTTCGTAACTGTGTGAGACCAACGGAATTGTATTACTTTTCGCCTGAGGTAAGACCGGGTTATGTTATACATAATATTGCATAATTCGCCAATTTCATCATCATTGCAGATCATCGGCCTGTTGGTTTCGGTCTTTCTTATGATGCACGCACTTTTCTGGCTCCTACGAGCCCGCTGGAGTTTTAAATAATTCATTCAGATTTACTCACATGTTCAATTCTGTTTCTTTCAACACTGAGTTTCCTTGAAAAAACTGTCAACCAAAATTAAATAAGCGCTACAGCGTTCATTGCTTAAAAGTTTTCGATTCAGTAACAGCCGAAAGTGTTCAGAACGGTTCTTCCACAATGAAGCCCGAAGAAGGCCAGCAGCGATCGCAGTTGACATCGAAATTTAAAATGTGCTATGGATACATTAAACTTTCAGCCATGGTATGTGGCCAAATCAAAATATTAAACACATTCCCACTTCTCCGAACGTCATTGATAAAACTTGATTCAGGAAAATATTGAAATTTTCTCTACTTGCAGATGTTGCTGATCTCCAGCGAATATCTGTTCCTCGCCTCACCGATCTGCGTCACGGAACCTGGCATAATATCCAGCGCATATCCGTATGCAGCCTTTTTCGGTACCCTTCTTCTGGCCTTGACCTACACAGCCTTCCTTCTGGGCATGCCTCACTGTGAGATTTCCTCATGGATCATCACCGAGGTGTTGTCCAGTTTCGTCTTGCTGACCGTCATGATTGGGGTATGCAACGTAACGCTGTGTAACTGCGATAGACCGCTGGAGGTGTTCTACTTTTTGCCAGAAGTGAGATGAACTTATACGCTAACATTTTACACACCATTTGCGTCCATTTTGCGTTCTTACAGATTATCGGCCTGTCGGTTTCGGGCTTTCTTATCATCCATGCACTCACCTGGCTGTGTCGTTATCACCCTGTTCTTAATGCTACCTCAACTATGAGCAAGCCACTTTTGGCATGAACCTGGTTTTGAATTCTCGGGATTTTAATTGTTAACGTTCAAGTCTTTTATGGTATTAAAATTTCGTTAAATAACAATAAATATGAAATAGTTGATAATGATTTAAATAGTTTTATAACAAAGTCTACAAAATTTTAAGTTGCATTTAACATTGCGAATATGCTACGATTTTTGAAGAGATTAAAATTCATTAAATTTAAGTTTTTTAAGTTTAGTAACGTTTTTTAAGGAATTGGAATTGAAGAATCCAATTATTGGCAAATATAACCTTCGCATTAATGGATATAAAAGCCCACGAAGGCTTCAGGAAGTGTTCATTTGAAAATGTATATAGTATATCATTGTATCGAATGAAAACGACGTACATACTTCTGAAGAGTATAGACTTTTTATGTTATTCTTTTATTAAAAAATAAGCAAAACTACGTTTATAACAAGACGATTTTCTTCATTTGTATATTTTTAATCTTTCGTTAAAGTATTTGTTCTTTTATTTTTTGTGTTGCCCTTGTTGTTATTGTGTTTTATTAATTATATCCTTCTTGCTTTTTTGTGTTGCTGTTGTGGCCAACGTGTCAATATATTTACACATATTCGAAAAACGTATCCCTTTCTTATTGAAGGGTCCAAAAAGATTCAGTTGTCCCGTTTGTTGTCAATTTATATTTTATCTTTCATTCATTGTTATTGTAGTTAATCTGCAAATGATTTTGATTGCATTTCAAAGTGTATTTATTTATTTATTTTGCTCTGATTGATTGCTAAGGTCAAATATACAATATTTTCAGTTAGGATGTTTTTCCTTCGGTTTTTCTTACAACACATTCAATTGTGTGATCCATTTATTTGTTTATTTATCTGCTTTTATTAAAATTATTAAAATAAGTTCTAATTTCGTTTAAAAAAAAAAAGTTAATTTTGCTTACATTGATTTCATTTTTCTTTTTGTGTTTTCTAGTGTTGTGTATTTTTCCAGTTACAGTGATTTGTTTAGTTTTTAAATCGGCGATGAAGTCCCAGCAGATATTCTGGGCAATGTCACAAGTCAGATTAGAGTACCTCGTCCTGTTCCGCAACGTTTGGATCACATTGATAAAGGGACACTTGAGGAATTCCCTGCGATAATGGACAAAGGCATACATATATTGTGCGCTAGGTTCAGAAATGCATATTTTAAATCTAAAAATTTCAATACAAGGACCTATTTTTGTTTATTTCAAATTAGAGACGATTTTAAATATATCGATGCATTTGAATATTCAAATATGTTTGTTCTGTTCTTCATGGTGGTCCCAAAAAATAGGTGCCAATGGAATAACAGTGCCTTAGATAACAGCTGTTTTCGTTTTTATAAATGCCGGCCGCAGCATTGCCAAACATAAATAACAGGTGAAATCGTGGTATATTGAAAAGACGATGTCATCTTTTTCTTGACGATGTTTTCCAGTTTGTATGAAGTAGTAGTTGGAATTCAAGCTTTAACCACAACTATAGCGGCCTGCTAAAGGATACAAGATGAATCTGGCCAGAATGTTCTTCAAAATCAGACAACTGAATAAAGAATTGAAGGTAATGCCCACAAAAGAAAACGGAAACTATGTAACACTATTACATAGCTCTTTCGATTTTCTTTAAATAAATTTAATATTTGAAATTAATATAAGCTAATATAAATTAGTTAATATTATTATTATTATTATAAATAAAATTATAATGATGAAATGAAAAAATAAAAACCAATTTTAAATCAAAATTAATCTACATAACTTTAATTGGATTCACAAAGGTAAAAGTATGTGATTATTGTGTTTTGTTGCTGCAATTGGTAAGCAATATTCTTAACTACGCAAATATATTCACTTTACACAATTTTTCGGAATAGTTCATTTAAACCCGAGCAATTATAATAATATTTAATATTTAACGCAAAAGCTTGCACTCTTACATGCAAATCGCACATTAATTTGAGAGTTCGGCATATTGGAAAACTATGATGACGTAGATGCGCGGAACGGATCATTTTTTAAAACCTGATTTGCGTAATCTTGTATTCTATCATTCTTGGGTGGTACCAATAAGCAGAAATATTTCTTTGTTTAACTAAAAATGTATTCACTTGTGTTTTTCAGTTTCCAAGCGCTCGTTCATTCGCTCAATTACTGCAGCCCCTTCCCATCTACACTCTTCATCCCAGAATGCGGAATTGCGCTTCCTCCTCATGCGCCTGTGTATAATGGCCAAATTAATGGAACGCCTCGACGAAGTTATTGCTTTCGCCAATTCAAATTTCCGCATGAAATTCTGCCGTCCCATTTACCGCGATCTGGCTCAATAGCCAGAAGCTAAACCGATTGCTATCGAGAACTTCCAACGCGTTAGAGGCCAAATGATGGCTGTTTGTTCCCACACAATCGAGAAGGATTTGGGCTTGAAGTAGAGCTCTCAACTATTGTACAATGATGAGTGCATTTAAATGGAATTTATAATAATTTTTCATTAATATTTTGAATATGAACTTATATACTTATTAGTATATAAGCCTGACTTCGCCAGGAAGTTATTATTTTTTATTTAGTTCGTATAAAAAATTGCGAAGTCTTTTGGACTTTCTCACCTTACACGTTTTTGGTTTATTTATGTTTTTTATTTATGTTGTTGTATTTTTTTTGCCAACTTCTTAGCTAACTTATTCTTTCACTTTTCACTTCCTGCTTTTTCCTAAGCTACTAATCTTTGTTATATCACTTAATTTTTAATTAATATTCAACTCTTATTTTTAATTTTCGTATTTCATTGTTACTTACTTTTTCCTTTATTCGAGCGATCCTCGGCTCGAAAAATCCGGCTGCGCCAATTTGTTGTAGTGTCTTAGGGTGGTCTTCCTCCGGATTCCGTCGTCCTCAGGACAACGACTGAAACTCTTTATTTTTGGTTTTGGATTTAATCTTCCTTTTTATTTTTAGTTTTCTTTATTTCTACACTGACGACTTATACTTTATTGTCCTAGTTACAAAAACCGCGACCTTTTGCGCGCTATGTTTTCGGCACCTTCACTACGACCGCGTCGCTTGGATATAATTCTAAGACTCGCTACTAGCTAGCTTCCACGATCAATACCAATGCTAAACGCTATTGTTGGCTTAGTTTTCAAAAGCTTGACTAAAGCTTCTGGCTACCAAACAAAGCGCTGCGGTTGCAGACTTGGCTTTCAGGTTTACTTTAATGAAAGCTTGGATGGAAATTGCTTGCGATCGCGACATACAACATTTATTTTGGAGCATCAAAAGTAAAATATTAATCGCAATTAATATCGATTGTTTGTATTTGATTCAAATATTGTTTGCGAATATTTATTTAACCCTATTCCTGCCATGCTGTGACTTTGGATCACACTTTATGTTGAAATTGCTATAATTTCCGAATTCAACCTTTTTTGACTTGAAGGGCCAATTTATTTTTTTATCTGTACTATTTTAATTAAAAAATCATACAAATTCTTTTGTTATTTTGTTAAGTTAAATTCTCTTATTAAATAATACATAAAATGGCGTAAACTGCCGTGATGTGACTCCCAGTCACATCATATAAAAGTGTATAAACTTTTTATGTGACGCATATATTAATGTACGTATACTTTTATATGTAGCTATTGCGTAAAGGTCTTAAGTAAAAGCTTTGCATGTAAAAACATTTGGATTTGCTTTATTTTTCGATGAAGATACTATAAATTTGATAGTCAAACATACTAACGTGAATGCAACTGAGCATGCATGACAGTTCTGGTAGCCAACAGATGCTATAGAAACTCGTTCTTATATTGGCTTATTGTTAGAAGCAGGATGGCAAAAACGAGGCCTAAGTCATTACGAAGAATATTTGGTACAGTACTGTTTCGTACTTGTATGTCAAAAAACAGATTTGTTGCTTTATCACGATATTTACGATTTGATGACAAATCCACAAGATCCTTTCGGAGATCCGAAGACAAATTTGCACCATTTCGGGATTTGTGGAATATGGTAAACAAAAATTTTAGGAAATACTAGATGCCTGGGGAAAATCTAACCATCGACGAACAATTAGTGCCATTTAGGGGCAGAGTTTCCTTCCGGCAATACATACCATCAAAACCTGATAAGTATGGTATGAAAATATGGTGGATTTGCGACAGTCTAACCAGTTACCCACTACATGGAATTCCATACTTAGGAAAGGAGGGTCGTAACAGAACTACAAATTTAGCACAGCGCGTTGTCGAACAATTGTCTGAGCCCTATGAAAGGACGAATAGAAATATAACGTTCGATAATTATTTTACAAGTTATGAGGTAGCAGCAAATTTTCTTCCAAATTCATGTCGAGAAGTCAACAGCAATCTGTTCGGTTTTCGAAAGAGCATGACTTTAGTGAGTTATGTACTAGACAGAAATAAGGCCGTGCTGTTGCTTTCCACAATGCATCATGGCATTGATATTGATAAAAATAACGACAACAAATCGGAAATAAATCTTTATTATAACTCAACAATAGGGGTGTAGATACATTCGATCAAATGTGTCGTGCTTTTTCCGTAAAACGAAAAACTCTAAGGTGGCCAGTTGCGCACTTCTATAAATTGATTGATGCAAGTGGAATCGCTGCGGTAGTTGTATGGCTCTCATTATACGCAGACTGGAACAAAGCTAAACAAAACACACGTAGAAAATCTGGTCACCGTTTGTATTCCTTATCACTAATTCTTATTTTACTTATATACATTTATATTTCATTGTTGCTTATATTTATTGCCTTATACTAATACGTTATTAAATTCATTACATTATTTTTATTAGATTAGATTATGTATATGGGTAGTATAAAAATAATAGAAAATATATATATTGAAAAATTCAAAATAATTTGAAGTAATGTGTGGCGCAGGATTTTGCGTCATCACAATAGTCCAAATAGTAATTCTATAAATACAAATATTTCTATATTATATGATTAGTATTCTAGAAAATGATTTGAATAATGATAAGAAAGAATAAAAATACATATAGCATACCAAAGAAAGAAAAGTGATTTTAATGTTTGTATGTGACTATAAGGCACACCTTGGCGGTTTACGTCAGTGAAAAAGCATGGCAGGAATAGGGTTAAAAACAATATTTTTTGTGATAACCGTCGTCTCCATCAGCGGTACTGGCAGTTTGGGAATGGTATATGTGCGACTTCCTTTTAAAAAGTTGACCGTGATTCCCGTGGAGGCCACAGGTAACGCTATATCGCCTTTCATAGCGCCACGCTCAAGAGTGTTTTGTATAGGTAGGTTTTCCCACTTCCCCAGGTCCATCTAAGAAAAAGCATTTTGATGATCTGCTAGATGTGTATATTGCATCTATAACTTTATTGAAGCAACACCCTGTTCATCGTTTAAACAGTCGACCATATCTTGACCTGTTGCTCTTTGGTTCATTATATCAAGTGCTGCTCCGGCGTCATGAGGCAGTCTTGAGGTGGAGTTTTAAGACCGATGTCTTTAATATTTTTACCATGTAAAATAAGAATTTCTTGGACACAAAAAATTCTTTTGTGTTTTCCTCTCACAAAAAGGGGCGTTCTCCCACCACGAGATTCCAAAGTTCCGCTTAATATTCTCCATTACAGAGCGCAGCCGTCCACGGACATGACAGCCGCCATTTATTTAATTGCTTTTCCAAACACACAATCACATCTGATCGGTTTTTGTTTTTCTCGCTTATTTGTGTTTGATTGTGATGTGTTATAAATTTGGCACAATTAAATTTCGCTCTTTATAATTATTTAATTGCTTCTCCACACTCAATCACATCGGGTCGAATCGTGTTTCTTGGCTTCTATGTTTTCGATTGTGAATGTGTGATGGCCCAATTAAAATTTCAACGCTTTCTATATCTCTCTGCTTACAATTGTTTTATTCAATTGTGAGACTCCTTTTGTTCTACTGGTGAATACGTGCACATATTACTTGCAACCAACTTGAACGGAGTTCTTAAGTGTACATGACCTTTAATAGCACGATAGAGCTTAAATCTTTATTACCGATCGGCAGCGAGATTTTCTATGTGCGGTCTAGAAAGCTTCAGAGAATTTTTCACTGGACAGCGATAGAGAGATGTGTACTAAGGTGCGCCCACCCGTGACTTACGTTCAGTGAAACGAAGGGATGATTTCCCAATTCTCTTCGGTTACAACAGCAATTAAGGGAATGCCATAACAACCTCTTCAACTTTGGAATCTAAGAACGCCCAACTAGCTTAGTTTGATGGTGCTATTTATTTTGCGCGTCTACGAAAAACTTATTGCGAATTATATTACATTTTTAAAAACAAAACTATCGCAGTTTTAAGAATCGCTGCTGTCAAAATATGACATTTTGACAGTTTTTTGTTTTGTTTTCTTCCTTCTGAATTGAAAGCTTTTCAATAATATTCCCGCATCGTCTGCTTATATCAGCTCATTGAAGCCGAAAGAAATGCAGATAATTTGTATGTACATACATATTTATTTGGTGTCCACTACACAACTCAGCAATTAAAACTTGGAAGGATCGAAAGGCAAGTAATCCCTAAGAGATTCACCAATTCATAACCTGCGGGTGCCGTTTCTAACGCTGTCATTAACCTGCCGCAGGTGAAACTCGGTCGCCACAAATTCCAGTCTGGTGTTTTATGATCAACTAGCAATGGACGTGTTCTCAAAAATATGCTGCGAACTTCCAAGGACTTTTAAAATCGCAAATCGAGAAAATTTTAAATAGAATGCACTTTAAGCGTTCAAACATATATATATAACGTCAATAACAAGAAATCCAATGCTACTTCCATCATTTTACCGATGGCATTTGTGAAAGTAAAATGACTAAACTCAGTAAAATTGTTTTAATTCGTGTCCACTTCTGCTAACACAGTTCTAAATGCATTCTACAAAATCAGATATTCTCAGTCTGGAAAAAACTGTCAACTAAAATTTCGAATCGATCGAATCATCATTTCTGCATGATGTAATTATTAATCCGGTAACAGCCACGAAGCACCTGGAAGGTTTTCCTGTTATTTGATAATGAAGCTCGAAATCAAACGTCAGCAAACACGGTTGGCTACAAAGTTTACAATATCCTGCGGTTTCTTTAAACTACTCGCCATGGTTTGTGCACCAGATTTGTGACTAGCGACGCTTCGGTGTTGATAATCGATGAGCCTAGATTGATTGATGCAAATTTATTGATTATCATTTTGCAGGTATTGTTGATCTACAGTGAATACCTCTTCGTCATGAATCCTATTTGCCTCGGCCAACCAATCCTTAACTTTTATCCCTATGCAACCTTTTGCGGCAATCTTCTATTGGGATTAATTTACATGCTGTTCATGTCGGGCATCCCGTTTTGCGACATTGTCTCCTGGATCATCATTGAGGTGTTATCGAGCGTCCTCCTGGTGACGGCCATGGCTTGGGTATGCAACGTAACGCTTCGTAACTGTGTGAGACCAACGGAATTGTATTACTTTTCGCCTGAGGTAAGACCAGGTTATGTTGTACATAATATTGCATAATTCGCCAATTTCATCATCATTGCAGATCATCGGCCTGTTGGTTTCGGTCTTTCTTATGATGCACGCACTTTTCTGGCTCCTACGAGCCCGCTGGAGTTTTAAATAATTCATTCAGATTTACTCACATGTTCAACTCTGTTTCTTTCAACAACCAAAATTAAATAAGCGCTACAGCGTTCATTGCTTAAAAGTTTTCGATTCAGTAACAGCCGAAAGTCTTCAGAACGGTTCTTCCACAATGAAGCCCGAAGAAGGCCAGCAGCGATCGCAGTTGACATCGAAATTTAAAATGTGCTATGGATACATTAAACTTTCAGCCATGGTATGTGGCCAAATCAAAATATTAAACACATTCCCACTTCTCCGAACGTCATTGATAAAACTTGATTCAGGAAAATATTGAAATTTTCTCTACTTGCAGATGTTGCTGATCTCCAGCGAATATCTGTTCCTCGCCTCACCGATCTGCGTCACGGAACCTGGCATAATATCCAGCGCATATCCGTATGCAGCCTTTTTCGGTACCCTTCTTCTGGCCTTGACCTACACAGCCTTCCTTCTGGGCATGCCTCACTGTGAGATTTCCTCATGGATCATCACCGAGGTGTTGTCCAGTTTCGTCTTGCTGACCGTCATGATTGGGGCATGCAACGTAACGCTGTGTAACTGCGATAGACCGCTGGAGGTGTTCTACTTTTTGCCAGAAGTGAGATGAACTTATACGCTAACATTTTACACACCATTTGCGTCCATTTTGCGTTCTTACAGATTATCGGCCTGTCGGTTTCGGGCTTTCTTATCATCCATGCACTCACCTGGCTGTGTCGTTATCACCCTGTTCTTAATGCTACCTCAACTATGAGCAAGCCACTTTTGGCATGAACCTGGTTTTGAATTCTCGGGATTTTAATTAACTTTCAAGTCTTTTATGGTATTAAAATTTCGTTAAATAACAATAAATATGAAATAGTTGATAATGATTTAAATAGTTTTATAACAAAGTCTGCAAAATTTTAAGTTGAATTTAACATTGCGAATATGCTACGATTTTCGAAGAGATTAAAATTCATTAAATTAAAGTTTTTTAAGTTTAGTAACGTTTTTAAGGAATTGGAATTGAAGAATCCAATGATTGGCAAATATAACCTTCGCATTAATGGATAAAAAGGCCCACGAAGGCTTCAGGAAGTGTTCATTTGAAAATGTATATAGTATATCATTGTATCGAATGAAAACGACGTACATACTTCTGAAGAGTATAGACTTTTTATGTTATTCTTTTATTAAAAAATAAGCAAAACTACGTTTATAACAAGACGATTTGCGTAATCTTGTATTCTATCATTCTTGGGTGGTACCAATAAGCAGAAATATTTCTTTGTTTAACTAAAAATGTATTCACTTGTGTTTTTCAGTTTCCAAGCGCTCGTTCATTCGCTCAATTACTGCAGCCCCTTCCCATCTACACTCTTCATCCCAGAATGCGGAATTGCGCTTCCTCCTCATGCGCCTGTGTATAATGGCCAAATTAATGGAACGCCTCGACGAAGTTATTGCTTTCGCCAATTCAAATTTCCGCATGAAATTCTGCCGTCCCATTTACCGCGATCTGGCTCAATAGCCAGAAGCTAAACCGATTGCTATCGAGAACTTCCAACGCGTTAGAGGCCAAATGATGGCTGTTTGTTCCCACACAATCGAGAAGGATTTGGGCTTGAAGTAGAGCTCTCAACTATTGTACAATGATGAGTGCATTTAAATGGAATTTATAATAATTTTTCATTAATATTTTGAATATGAACTTATATACTTATTAGTATATAAGCCTGACTTCGCCAGGAAGTTATTATTTTTTATTTAGTTCGTATAAAAAATTGCGAAGTCTTTTGGACTTTCTCACCTTACACGTTTTTGGTTTATTTATGTTTTTTATTTATGTTGTTGTATTTTTTTTGCCAACTTCTTAGCTAACTTATTCTTTCACTTTTCACTTCCTGCTTTTTCCTAAGCTACTAATCTTTGTTATATCACTTAATTTTTAATTAATATTCAACTCTTATTTTTAATTTTCGTATTTCATTGTTACTTACTTTTTCCTTTATTCGAGCGATCCTCGGCTCGAAAAATCCGGCTGCGCCAATTTGTTGTAGTGTCTTAGGGTGGTCTTCCTCCGGATTCCGTCGTCCTCAGGACAACGACTGAAACTCTTTATTTTTGGTTTTGGATTTAATCTTCCTTTTTATTTTTAGTTTTCTTTATTTCTACACTGACGACTTATACTTTATTGTCCTAGTTACAAAAACCGCGACCTTTTGCGCGCTATGTTTTCGGCACCTTCACTACGACCGCGTCGCTTGGATATAATTCTAAGACTCGCTACTAGCTAGCTTCCACGATCAATACCAATGCTAAACGCTATTGTTGGCTTAGTTTTCAAAAGCTTGACTAAAGCTTCTGGCTACCAAACAAAGCGCTGCGGTTGCAGACTTGGCTTTCAGGTTTACTTTAATGAAAGCTTGGATGGAAATTGCTTGCGATCGCGACATACAACATTTATTTTGGAGCATCAAAAGTAAAATATTAATCGCAATTAATATCGATTGTTTGTATTTGATTCAAATATTGTTTGCGAATATTTATTTAACCCTATTCCTGCCATGCTGTGACTTTGGATCACACTTTATGTTGAAATTGCTATAATTTCCGAATTCAACCTTTTTTGACTTGAAGGGCCAATTTATTTTTTTATCTGTACTATTTTAATTAAAAAATCATACAAATTCTTTTGTTATTTTGTTAAGTTAAATTCTCTTATTAAATAATACATAAAATGGCGTAAACTGCCGTGATGTGACTCCCAGTCACATCATATAAAAGTGTATAAACTTTTTATGTGACGCATATATTAATGTACGTATACTTTTATATGTAGCTATTGCGTAAAGGTCTTAAGTAAAAGCTTTGCATGTAAAAACATTTGGATTTGCTTTATTTTTCGATGAAGATACTATAAATTTGATAGTCAAACATACTAACGTGAATGCAACTGAGCATGCATGACAGTTCTGGTAGCCAACAGATGCTATAGAAACTCGTTCTTATATTGGCTTATTGTTAGAAGCAGGATGGCAAAAACGAGGCCTAAGTCATTACGAAGAATATTTGGTACAGTACTGTTTCGTACTTGTATGTCAAAAAACAGATTTGTTGCTTTATCACGATATTTACGATTTGATGACAAATCCACAAGATCCTTTCGGAGATCCGAAGACAAATTTGCACCATTTCGGGATTTGTGGAATATGGTAAACAAAAATTTTAGGAAATACTAGATGCCTGGGGAAAATCTAACCATCGACGAACAATTAGTGCCATTTAGGGGCAGAGTTTCCTTCCGGCAATACATACCATCAAAACCTGATAAGTATGGTATGAAAATATGGTGGATTTGCGACAGTCTAACCAGTTACCCACTACATGGAATTCCATACTTAGGAAAGGAGGGTCGTAACAGAACTACAAATTTAGCACAGCGCGTTGTCGAACAATTGTCTGAGCCCTATGAAAGGACGAATAGAAATATAACGTTCGATAATTATTTTACAAGTTATGAGGTAGCAGCAAATTTTCTTCCAAATTCATGTCGAGAAGTCAACAGCAATCTGTTCGGTTTTCGAAAGAGCATGACTTTAGTGAGTTATGTACTAGACAGAAATAAGGCCGTGCTGTTGCTTTCCACAATGCATCATGGCATTGATATTGATAAAAATAACGACAACAAATCGGAAATAAATCTTTATTATAACTCAACAATAGGGGTGTAGATACATTCGATCAAATGTGTCGTGCTTTTTCCGTAAAACGAAAAACTCTAAGGTGGCCAGTTGCGCACTTCTATAAATTGATTGATGCAAGTGGAATCGCTGCGGTAGTTGTATGGCTCTCATTATACGCAGACTGGAACAAAGCTAAACAAAACACACGTAGAAAATCTGGTCACCGTTTGTATTCCTTATCACTAATTCTTATTTTACTTATATACATTTATATTTCATTGTTGCTTATATTTATTGCCTTATACTAATACGTTATTAAATTCATTACATTATTTTTATTAGATTAGATTATGTATATGGGTAGTATAAAAATAATAGAAAATATATATATTGAAAAATTCAAAATAATTTGAAGTAATGTGTGGCGCAGGATTTTGCGTCATCACAATAGTCCAAATAGTAATTCTATAAATACAAATATTTCTATATTATATGATTAGTATTCTAGAAAATGATTTGAATAATGATAAGAAAGAATAAAAATACATATAGCATACCAAAGAAAGAAAAGTGATTTTAATGTTTGTATGTGACTATAAGGCACACCTTGGCGGTTTACGTCAGTGAAAAAGCATGGCAGGAATAGGGTTAAAAACAATATTTTTTGTGATAACCGTCGTCTCCATCAGCGGTACTGGCAGTTTGGGAATGGTATATGTGCGACTTCCTTTTAAAAAGTTGACCGTGATTCCCGTGGAGGCCACAGGTAACGCTATATCGCCTTTCATAGCGCCACGCTCAAGAGTGTTTTGTATAGGTAGGTTTTCCCACTTCCCCAGGTCCATCTAAGAAAAAGCATTTTGATGATCTGCTAGATGTGTATATTGCATCTATAACTTTATTGAAGCAACACCCTGTTCATCGTTTAAACAGTCGACCATATCTTGACCTGTTGCTCTTTGGTTCATTATATCAAGTGCTGCTCCGGCGTCATGAGGCAGTCTTGAGGTGGAGTTTTAAGACCGATGTCTTTAATATTTTTACCATGTAAAATAAGAATTTCTTGGACACAAAAAATTCTTTTGTGTTTTCCTCTCACAAAAAGGGGCGTTCTCCCACCACGAGATTCCAAAGTTCCGCTTAATATTCTCCATTACAGAGCGCAGCCGTCCACGGACATGACAGCCGCCATTTATTTAATTGCTTTTCCAAACACACAATCACATCTGATCGGTTTTTGTTTTTCTCGCTTATTTGTGTTTGATTGTGATGTGTTATAAATTTGGCACAATTAAATTTCGCTCTTTATAATTATTTAATTGCTTCTCCACACTCAATCACATCGGGTCGAATCGTGTTTCTTGGCTTCTATGTTTTCGATTGTGAATGTGTGATGGCCCAATTAAAATTTCAACGCTTTCTATATCTCTCTGCTTACAATTGTTTTATTCAATTGTGAGACTCCTTTTGTTCTACTGGTGAATACGTGCACATATTACTTGCAACCAACTTGAACGGAGTTCTTAAGTGTACATGACCTTTAATAGCACGATAGAGCTTAAATCTTTATTACCGATCGGCAGCGAGATTTTCTATGTGCGGTCTAGAAAGCTTCAGAGAATTTTTCACTGGACAGCGATAGAGAGATGTGTACTAAGGTGCGCCCACCCGTGACTTACGTTCAGTGAAACGAAGGGATGATTTCCCAATTCTCTTCGGTTACAACAGCAATTAAGGGAATGCCATAACAACCTCTTCAACTTTGGAATCTAAGAACGCCCAACTAGCTTAGTTTGATGGTGCTATTTATTTTGCGCGTCTACGAAAAACTTATTGCGAATTATATTACATTTTTAAAAACAAAACTATCGCAGTTTTAAGAATCGCTGCTGTCAAAATATGACATTTTGACAGTTTTTTGTTTTGTTTTCTTCCTTCTGAATTGAAAGCTTTTCAATAATATTCCCGCATCGTCTGCTTATATCAGCTCATTGAAGCCGAAAGAAATGCAGATAATTTGTATGTACATACATATTTATTTGGTGTCCACTACACAACTCAGCAATTAAAACTTGGAAGGATCGAAAGGCAAGTAATCCCTAAGAGATTCACCAATTCATAACCTGCGGGTGCCGTTTCTAACGCTGTCATTAACCTGCCGCAGGTGAAACTCGGTCGCCACAAATTCCAGTCTGGTGTTTTATGATCAACTAGCAATGGACGTGTTCTCAAAAATATGCTGCGAACTTCCAAGGACTTTTAAAATCGCAAATCGAGAAAATTTTAAATAGAATGCACTTTAAGCGTTCAAACATATATATATAACGTCAATAACAAGAAATCCAATGCTACTTCCATCATTTTACCGATGGCATTTGTGAAAGTAAAATGACTAAACTCAGTAAAATTGTTTTAATTCGTGTCCACTTCTGCTAACACAGTTCTAAATGCATTCTACAAAATCAGATATTCTCAGTCTGGAAAAAACTGTCAACTAAAATTTCGAATCGATCGAATCATCATTTCTGCATGATGTAATTATTAATCCGGTAAAAGCCACGAAGCACCTGGAAGGTTTTCCTGTTATTTCATAATGAAGCTCGAAATCAAACGTCAGCAAACACGGTTGGCTACAAAGTTTACAATATCCTGCGGTTTCTTTAAACTACTCGCCATGGTTTGTGCACCAGATTTGTGACTAGCGACGCTTCGGTGTTGATAATCGATGAGCCTAGATTGATTGATGCAAATTTATTGATTATCATTTTGCAGGTATTGTTGATCTACAGTGAATACCTCTTCGTCATGAATCCTATTTGCCTCGGCCAACCAATCCTTAACTTATATCCCTATGCAACCTTTTGCGGCAATCTTCTATTGGGATTAATTTACATGCTGTTCATGTCGGGCATCCCGTTTTGCGACATTGTCTCGTGGATCATCATTGAGTTGTTATCGAGCGTCCTCCTGGTGACGGCCATGGCTTGGGTATGCAACGTAACGCTTCGTAACTGTGTGAGACCAACGGAATTGTATTACTTTTCGCCTGAGGTAAGACCGGGTTATGTTGTACATAATATTGCATAATTCGCCAATTTCATCATCATTGCAGATCATCGGCCT
This sequence comes from Myopa testacea, assembly GCA_949629155.1. NCBI lineage: Eukaryota > Metazoa > Arthropoda > Insecta > Diptera > Conopidae > Myopa > Myopa testacea. The sequence goes on from OX451347.1 coordinate 45,575,837, forward strand.
GTTGGTTTCGGTCTTTCTTATGATGCACGCACTTTTCTGGCTCCTACGAGCCCGCTGGAGTTTTAAATAATTCATTCAGATTTACTCACATGTTCAACTCTGTTTCTTTCAACACTGAGTTTCTTTGAAAAAACTGTCAACCAAAATTAAATAAGCGCTACAGCGTTCATTGCTTAAAAGTTTTCGATTCAGTAACAGCCGAAAGTCTTCAGAACGGTTCTTCCACAATGAAGCCCGAAGAAGGCCAGCAGCGATCGCAGTTGACATCGAAATTTAAAATGTGCTATGGATACATTAAACTTTCAGCCATGGTATGTGGCCAAATCAAAATATTAAACACATTCCCACTTCTCCGAACGTCATTGATAAAACTTGATTCAGGAAAATATTGAAATTTTCTCTACTTGCAGATGTTGCTGATCTCCAGCGAATATCTGTTCCTCGCCTCACCGATCTGCGTCACGGAACCTGGCATAATATCCAGCGCATATCCGTATGCAGCCTTTTTCGGTACCCTTCTTCTGGCCTTGACCTACACAGCCTTCCTTCTGGGCATGCCTCACTGTGAGATTTCCTCATGGATCATCACCGAGGTGTTGTCCAGTTTCGTCTTGCTGACCGTCATGATTGGGGCATGCAACGTAACGCTGTGTAACTGCGATAGACCGCTGGAGGTGTTCTACTTTTTGCCAGAAGTGAGATGAACTTATACGCTAACATTTTACACACCATTTGCGTCCATTTTACGTTCTTACAGATTATCGGCCTGTCGGTTTCGGGCTTTCTTATCATCCATGCACTCACCTGGCTGTGTCGTTATCACCCTGTTCTTAATGCTACCTCAACTATGAGCAAGCCACTTTTGGCATGAACCTGGTTTTGAATTCTCGGGATTTTAATTGTTAACGTTCAAGTCTTTTATGGTATTAAAATTTCGTTAAATAACAATAAATATGAAATAGTTGATAATGATTTAAATAGTTTTATAACAAAGTCTACAAAATTTTAAGTTGCATTTAACATTGCGAATATGCTACGATTTTTGAAGAGATTAAAATTCATTAAATTTAAGTTTTTTAAGTTTAGTAATGTTTTTTAAGGAATTGGAATTGAAGAATCCAATTATTGGCAAATATAACCTTCGCATTAATGGATAAAAAGGCCCACGAAGGCTTCAGGAAGTGTTCATTTGAAAATGTATATAGTATATCATTGTATCGAATGAAAACGACGTAGATACTTCTGAAGAGTATAGACTTTTTATGTTATTCTTTTATTAAAAAATAAGCAAAACTACGTTTATAACAAGACAATTTTCTTCATTTGTATATTTTTAATCTTTCGTTAAAGAATTTGTTCTTTTATTTTTCGTGTTGCCCTTGTTGTTATTGTGTTTTATTAATTATATCCTTCTTGTGTTTTATTATCCTTCTTGTTTTTTGTGTTGCTGTTGTGGCCAACGTGTGAATATATTTACACATATTCGAAAAACGTATCCCTTTCTTATTGAAGGCTCCAAAAAGATTCAGTTCTCCCGTTTGTTATCAACTTATATTTTATCTTTCATTCATTGTTATTGCAGTTAATCTGCAAATGATTTTGACTGCATTTCAAAGTGTATTTATTTATTTATTTTGCTCTGATTGATTGCTAAGTTCAAATATACAATATTTTCAGTTAGGATGTTTTTCCTTTGGTTTTTCTTGCAACACATTCAATTGTGTGATCCATTTATTTGTTTATTTATTTGGTTTTATTAAAATTATTAAAATAAGTACTTTCGTTTCAAAAAAGTTTATTTTGCTTACATTGATTTAATTTTTATTTTTGTGTTTTCAGTGTTGTGTATTTTTACGGTTACTTTTATTTGTTAGTTTTTAAATCGGTTTTCATCGATGTACTTAAGTATGCAGTATGTGTTCTTTTTGTGTGTTTTTTTTGGATTTTATTTCGTAAACTTTATTTTGTTTGAAATAGTTTTCAGTTTTTATTGTTTATGTATTTATGTAATGTATATATGTATATGTTTGTATGTTTACTTTTTTCTTGCTAAACATTTATAATCGTTTTTCTGTTACAAACAAATCAACTCAAGTAGTTAATTATTCGTCGTTTATGTTAGTTCTGTATCTACAAACTAGAATTTTATTGTTTTCCAAATATTTTCCATTGTCATCGATTTGCAGTGTATTTGTATTAATCGTTACTTTTACATAGCTACGTACATTCTCTACACCATCCACTGTACATACTATACATCAACCTTACTTGCAACACTTGCATGTTCCAATTACAAATATTCAACAATTTCAATCGGTTTCCTTGAACACACTAGCGACTGTTCTTTTAACCGTATTTTCGTAAAACCGAATTCAATATCTTTCAATTCTTTTATTTAATATTTTTGTTTTCTAAGATAAATCTTGAAAATGAGGTTCAGAAAAACGGTAGCATTCTTCAAACGAATTGAAAATAAATACAAGTTTATTCGCATGTGATTTGTGTATAACTTTAAAATAATCTCTTTAAACATCATTTCGAAAAATTGTTTCAAATTGTTTCTGCCCCAATTTAGAAGGTTAAAGCTAAAAAACTTAAGGTTTTAGTAAGTAGATGAAATGGTAATTTTAATGATACACTAAATGGTAAATTTACAAATTAAATGATAACCGAAATACAGCAAGCAGTTTACAGTGTTTCTTGCGATTTGAGAATTCTAAAATTCAATACAAATATTGCACAATATAGTATAAAATTCCAATGATATTGCAATTTGCAGTATTTTTTTCTCCGACTTTTCTGTTCGTTCTATACAAATAGTCGTTTAGTATGCGAAAAGACTAAATTTAACATTTTCATAATTTTTCAAAATGTCCATTTTTACCAATTTTATTAATAATTTTCAAAAATTTTGTTTTCATTGCATTCTACTGGAAAATTGATTTTCTTCGTTAAATATATTGTGTTTTTCTGCTACATCTTCTTCTTCTTCCGTGAATTATTGTTTGCTGCTGATTTGCTATCGTTTTTTGCTTTACTTTTATAGACTAATCGTTATAATTACCAATTTTGTGTGTATACTTTTTCAAATATTTTCTTTATATGCTTTTTATTTAAGTTGTATTTAGTGGTGTCTTTCTTATTTTCTTTGAGTGTTATTTATTTTCTGTTATTGTATTCGTTATAATGTTTTGTGTGGTTTTGTAATTTAAATAATTCTAGTTCTTTATTTATTTATAGTTTAGTTTATTTGTATTCAGGAATAAAAACTATCACGCACTAGAATTTTCTATGGATCGGGATGTGGATGGGCCAACCATCACGTCGTCATCCATGACGAATGTGGGACTCTGGCGGGACGTTGACGCAACTGGTTGATAATGATAGCCTTCACGGTAGCGCTGATTTGTTTTTCTTGTTGTTGTTGTTTGTGTGTGACCCAGTGTTGGTCGTTGGTTATTTAATTGATTGGGTCGTTTGGCTGCAAGGAGGAAGGAAGGTATTAATCTCTTAAAAGACATGAAGAAATTAATTGAGTTAAGCCAACTATTTAATACAAATCTTAGCAATCTTTCATTCGAGTGCGAAGTACATCTGATGTATTGTAGAAGCTCACCAGGTATATAAGGCTTTTGATTATTATACGACGACGATGATGATATTCGGGTGAGTTGATGATTGGCTTCACTGTGCGTTGTGGTGCTCTGGTTGTTTTGTGTGGAATGCGGGTGATGATTATTATTCGGCACAACAGTACTGTCGATTGGACTCATGGGCGTCATTTCCCGATCCTCGATGTACAAATCGCTCGCATCGTCGGGTACCTGTCGATACTGCGACCAGGGCCACGAAGCAAAACCTGAGAGCAGGAAAGCCTCCAGCGAGCATACAAAACCGATAATCTGGATAAATATACACATATGAGAGGAAGAGAGGGGAGGTTATTCGATGACGAGATCTCATTGCCATGGTCACATTACCGCTGATGCAAATAGTGTGTCCTTGGAGTGCTTCGGGATGACGGTGTACTCTTCAGCGAACAGTACCATGTGGAGAAGCAGAGTGGAACCCAGAATAAACATCAAACCAATACTCAGGTACATCCATGTATTCTGGAATAACAGAAGATTATTCGTTACCGCAGTCAGCTTCACAAATCATTGTACAAGGAGTAATCGAAGAGAAGGAGTAGAGTTACAATTGATCGATCGATAATCGTTTATTCTCAGTTCCTTAACTAGTACTTTATAACCAAAAATTGGGCTTTATAAGCACTCATGTATAGTTGGTTACTCACCACTTTCGTCCAGTTGAATGGAAACATCAGTGCTATGTGGGAAATATCGAGAAACAACATCAAGCAGGTTATGAGGAGAGAGAAGAGCGCACAGAAGACCATCAAACGGAGGCGTCCAATGAGTGGCAGTAAAAAGAGGCCAACCTGGACGGTGCCGGCGGAACATTCGCAGGCAAGGCAGGCGGCCGATGATAACTGAAAGGGAGAGAGGCAAAGTGACCAAATTATAACTTGACAAGAGAGAGAGGGAGATGAGAAGAGGTGAGTAGATCTGCTCTGCACTCACCACCAATAGAATGCGTACAATCCCTGTAGGCGTTTTCAAATGCTGCGGATCACAATGTAGGGCAACGCCCCATGGCAGTGGCGTCTGTCCGCTGCGCTGTTTGTAGTTGGCGTGCGAGTCCCAGGACGTGCACGTGCCCAGCGGCGATTCCAAGGATAGCGAGAGATCACCGGCCCTGCTGCCAGCTATTTCGAAATCCTGCTCATCGTCCAGCCGACAGCAGATCGGTTCCAGCTCACGAATCTCGTCCAGCAGTAGTTCTATCTCATCCGTTCCATATAGATCAGATACAGACGGTATATAACGTTGGGTTTGTTGCATTTCCCGCTGGGGGGATCGTCCCACATCACCGGATCTTGTGCGAAATGATGTTCCTATAGAATTCCAGGCTTGAACTCGAGAGTGTTTAGTTTGTCTGCGAGAGCCGACTTGGTTGGCTATTTGTTGGCCGATTGGGTTGGATGTTAACGGGGCGATACTAGGATCTGTACTAGTAGAGAGCTGTTGCAATAATCTGATTGCTCTAAAGCAGGGTTGCAGCTTACTCCGGTCTAGTTTATTTATTTATTTTTCTTGTGGAAGGAATAAATTTCGTTGCTGCTAAAAAATTATATTCAATTCAAATGTTGTTGTTGTTGTTGTTGTTACTCTAGCTGGTTGTTGGTTTTTGTCTTTTTTTCATATAGTTGTTGGAATAAATTGAGGTTGCTGACGATATGCCAAGTGGACGTTTTGGGTTGTGTGTGTAGATAACTGAAAGTAGAAAGTGAAAAACGCTAGATTTTCGTTAGATTTTGATTTATAAAATCAGTTATAATAATGATGACGGTGACTAAATAGTCGTATAGTTATAATAAAGGGTTCAGTTATTCTTCAACCCATTCAAAGAGATGACGGTAGAGAAAATATGTCACTAGGAAAGATGTCATTTAAATAGATTTAGCTTTTCGAAATAATTGCCATATGTGACTCTTATTCCGTACGTGAGAATGCTTAATATACTATATATGAATAGTGGATGTCATTGTGGATCACATTCTGGTCAAAAGTTAATTAATATTGTGCTCGCATCGCCACAAAAAAGGGTGTTAATAATCATAAAAGTGTGTATTTATTTTCACATGCATTTAGACACCTGAACATAAGAATGCCATGAAATTAATTAGCCACGAACACTATTATTTATATTTACACACAGTGGTCGAAATGAAATGAAGGCCAGACCAGAAAAAGCGAGGCAACACGGCGTCATGCAATAATGAGTGCATTCGGAGCAGGTGACGGCGGCTGTTGCAGTTGCCAGGACTCATAATTCAGCTGGACGGACATGCAATGTGGACAATGCAATGTGTACATACAAACACAAGCATACAAACACAAACATACACGCACCAGCTATCGTCGGTGTTCCGTAGTCGCTGAATATTTCTGCAATTTATAGGAAATGCAAAAAGCAATTGAAGCGCGTTTTGTTGGGTTTTATCGTTATTGTCACTGTTACTTTTATTGCTATTGTTGTTGACTTCAATGTCGTTGTTATTGCTGATGTCGTTGCCGTCGCTGTTGTTGCTGTTATTATTGTAGAACAAATTAATTCATATTGTCGCGTTTTTGTCCACGTACATGTTGGAAATAAACTGAACAACGCGACAATCGGGCAACGAAAACGATGACAAAAACAACTGCTACGAGCACACGACGAAAAACTGCAATAATAACAAAAACAACCATATTAAATGTTGGTGTAAGTACACTGAAGGTTTAATAACAACAACAACTACAACAACAACAAACACAACGACCGCATTAACTACAGCGGTAAAAAACAATCCGATGTCGCAAGCAAACAGTAATCATTTCAACACTTTTTGTTGTTGCTGTTGTTGTTGTTGTTGTTGTAATTGTTATAGTTTTTGTCAATTCCAAAACCAACGGAAATGACGGACACATACGACTGCCATATTGAATTTCCGGCTGCAGTCGCAACCTGTGGTCACGTGAACCACATCACACCGAGTACAAAACATGTGCTTCGCTGCATTTCGTTGTCTACTTTTAGGCGGCTCGGTTTCCCTGCGAATAGCTGCATATCCAGAGGCTGGAGATCTCTCATTCATTCGTTTATTAATTAATTCAACATTTTCATCATTTGTGGATTTATTCATTTGCATCATTAATTCATTTCATTTCGGTTGTGAATAGTTTATAATCTGAGTCGAGGGCTGAGCATCGAGGGAGGAAGTGCGAAATATGAAAAGCGATCATACGACAAGGAAAATAGAGGAAATAAGAGATGAAGAAGAGATCCAAATAATAAAAAAAAGGTTGACAGGGATTAATAATGCTGAATATTAAATTGTGGTTTACAACATCTGCAGCTGCTGGCACTGGTACTTTTTTGTTGTTGTGTTCAATTTGGTTGTTGTTGTTGTAATTTTTATTGGTGTGGTTAAAGCTATTGTTGGAGATTCTGTATTTCTTGCTAAACATATTCTAACATTTACATTTTCTCTGTGTGACAATATAAATCACCATACAAGCTAACACACACTAATTTAAATAAAAAATTAAGTAAATTTAATTTGAGTACATATACTTTTATTCTGGTTTCCTTACTAAACGTTTTTTCCTAATATTGACACTTTAGAAAAGAACAATAATATAATAAGTAAATATCTTTCTATGATTCACACAGTTATTTCGCTCTGTGTACTAATGTTTTTCTTTTCCTGTTAATATCGCTGCGATATCGTGGTGTATCTAACCCACCCACACTAATACATACACTTATTCGCACACACATGCACACGTACAAAGCTTTTCCACACATTTGCTAACAACTCGTCCTGAAGCGTTCTAATTTACATTCACCCTGTCTGCAACGTTGAAAATCTTTAGAACCGTGTGTGTGTCTCTGTCAGTGTGTGTCTGTGTCAATGTGGAATGGTGTGCGTGTGTGTCTGTGCATAGAATACGAACTTCTTTTAGAGCACGGAGGCTGCCTCCAAACTGGGTCAACGCTTGCTTGCTGCATGATTTTTAGTGTTGGCATTCGGTGAACTATTTTTTTGTTGCACACTCAACTTGCAACTCAAAAACAAAAAAGAGGAAATAAATACACACCAAAAAAAAAGAAATAACAATAAAAAGCAGGATGTGAGTAGCAGAAGCAGACCCAATCGATCGATATACCTACAAACTGCATAAACTAAGCGATTCATTATTTTATAGCATACTTTGTGGCGCAGTCTTTCTGAGTTGTCAACTGTTCCGCTGATGCGCGTCACATCACATTTATTATGCACGCCTCAGTGCAGACTGCGCAGAATAATCATCATCTTGCTCACATGATTATTCAGAAGACGGACGAAGGAAGAGAGAAGAAAACGGAGCGCCTCTTCGCTAAGCTTCTCTGATTTCCTGAGTTTCATTCAACTCAGCGTTTCTTTTGGCAGCTTGTTTTAACATACGGCGAGACTTACTGAGGCAGCACTGATGTGTAAGTGCATCTACCATCCACACACTATTGTAAATACATAGAATGTGTAGCATGTAGATGTAAACTATTAAAATACAAACGCATATTTAAACGCGCAACGTTTGAAGCCTCAATTTTAGCAAAGTTTTTAGTTTTCCTTTGTATAAAATGTGTGTCTTTATCTTTTGCTTATCGTGACCTAACTTCGGCTTCTCATTACCAAGTAAAACGACTGTCACTTCATTTTTCCCGTTTTTATGACTAACATTCATGTGACGTTTGGATGGGACAGAAACATCCTTCCTTCCTTCCTTCCGGCAGCAGTGATTTCTACCATCAACGTCACATCGTCTTCGTTGTCGTCGTTCCTTCAGCGATAAACTTGTGGTTGGATGGTTGAATGGTACGCGTGCGATTTATGCAGCTATTTTAATTGAAAAGTTAATCTAGGAATCTCTACGAATCTAGGACCAGTTTTATTCAGTGGTAACAATATCTTTGTAATGTTAGTTGGATGTTTTTCTGTATGAGATATGATTATGAGATATGAATACTCGTATAAGCAGTATTTTCGAATTTGAATTTCCAAAAATTTACTTAAAACACTTCTTGTGAAGCAAACTCTAAGGATTCAAATTGTATATTCTACGGATTAACATTTCCTTGATTGATTTGAAAAATGGTCGTTGATTTAACTGTTCTATAAAAGAGTTAGTTTTGATTTATTGCAACAATTCGTCGCTGTTTACTTGATAATCACCTCAGGTAGGTAAAATATTTGACTCACATTAATTGAGCACATGAATTCCTATGAATACATAAATTTTAAAGTTCTCAAAGCTGCGTCGGAAGAAGAAGAAGAACAGAAGTGACAGCAGAATCTGCACGCTTCATGTTTTATGCAGGTTTTCCATGAATTTCAAAAACAGGCAGGCAGTTCAAACAACCAGCCAGTCAAGCAGACTGCCAGACACTTCATTCACTCTGTCATCCAACCAACTCAAGCCACCAAGCCACCAAGCGTCCAAACACCCATCCAACCATCGTCTTTTGAACACCTCCCCCCCCTCCCCCCAACACACATGGTGCACCATCGATGGGATTTATGAACTTCCGTCTGCAACAGCGAATGAGCCACACTCTTGATTGCTTTGCATGCCACCTCAGAGCCAGACAACGAAGCAAGGAAGCAAGAATGCATTGTGAAGGGTGCAAAAGCAGGGTGCTAGCGGAGTGTACAGAGTGGAGACAACAGTATTGGCGCTTATATGCAGATGCAGAACCAATTGAATCTGAATAGATTTCAACCGCACCAGGAAGTGAAGATCACGTCGAATCGAAGAAGTCCGCATCATTATCCTAACAAGTGAATCGTCAATATGAATTAAGAACTATAAGGAGAAAGAGAAGAAAGAGAAAAATTAAAGGAGGGAGACTTAAAGGGAGGGAGCCTTAAAAGCAGAGTGTGTAAAAATAAGGAAAAGGGGTAAATCAATCAACCCTTTTTAGATTATCAGACTACTGAAGACTGATGACTACGTCTTCACTGAAATTAAAAGAGTCACTTCAGTGTTAATGCAGGGATTTGCATTTTGATTCTTCTCTTAAGTATTCATTGTATTCATAGATATAAAAATGATAAGAAATTCGATTGGTTTTTGAGAACCTACATAACACTACACTATCGGCGAACACTTCAACGGAAGACTGACTACAGATGTATGGATGTATTGATAGAATAATGGAATGATGGGAGTATAAATGATAGGGGAGAAAATAGAATAAATCAATGAGCGCTCATGAGACTCGTTCAATCGACGAGTGGGTGCACTTGAACACGTTTATAATGAGGCACGAGTAGAAAAGTTTCGGTATTGAGTTAATGTTCTTTAAAGTGTTGATGTTGTGGCTGGTAATCTGGTTGTTGTTGTTGTTTAGAGTAATCATAGATTACCATGATTCTTGATTTTCATATCAATCTGTAAACAAACAAACTTGTTTCTTGAGAATGTGTGTATGAATGAACTCTATTATTGTATTGTGGTTAAGCTTGTGGTTTATCAAGGATTTTATTGGCTTCCTTAACGATTTCAATAGATTCTTATTCAGTATGCGCAGAAGTTTTAAAAGAGATGAATTAAATATACTTATGTACATATTTAAAGTCTTATAGTAACATTCAAGAAGATAAAAATTAATCAAAATCAAGAATTAAACGCTCAGAAACTAATCAACAAATTAGAAAGAGAGAGAGAAAGAAAGAAGACAAAAGGACGGATAGAGAACGAGAGAGTTGAGTTTTATGGTTAAATTGATTAAAGAAACTTTTGAAAGAAGAAAAAAGTGCCGCATAATAATATATGTACGAATGTATTGTATATACATCGATATATATATGTATGTCATTGCAGTAGCTAGAGTCTAGTATTAGTGACAAAAACAACATAGCAATCACACAAGCGACATGGATACAGTTTAGAAGGTGCGGCTGCATGCTGCATGAAGGTGAGAAAAAAGTAGCTGAGACTTCCTTCTCGAGAAAGGGAAGCAACACGAAAACTGTTTGCAACATCGAAGGAACTGGAACAAGGACGATGGAAAACTTTGCCGATGCTTGGTAGTGAAAACAACAACTCAACCACAGAAACTCAACCGCCTGGACGGACAAAATTTACAGAAGTAGAGTGAAAAGGAAGCACCGAATATTATGTGTATTCACACTCATTCAGTGCAGTCAAATCCTCCAATCGTTCGAAGAAATGCAGAAGGCGCTGCAGACGTGGCACTAAAGTAAGTTGAACTTTTATTACACCAACTTTATTGGGAAGAAGTGAAGCTGAACTTTGTTCATTGGTGACCTCTTTGTGACAGTTGTGAAGCCATGGGACTCAACCTAAACAGCAACAAGGCAAACTACTGAAATCCCAACGACAACAACAACAAAGTCACACAGTTACCATACATAATTATGCTGAAGTTTATATGACAAGCAGAAGTAGAATCAGAAGTATATATCGTATATAGAAGCAGACAAAATAACAATAAAACCCTCATCAAATCAATGAAAAATAAAATTCAAAAATTATTCGCACCAATAAAATTGCCAGAAATAGTCTAAAAATGGATTCGACAATACAACATTCACAATACTTGCAAAAGAAACGACTTTATATTTGTTTATACATTATATTTATTTATATATAAGTATATCATATAATTTATTTATTTATTAATCGTATTCGTCATGGAAATCTTAGAAAGTACGGATACATAAGTATACTCGTATACATATTATAAGTTGAATCTTTAAGTTGAATAAAGCATCAAAGAACGGGAACAAAATTGAGCATAATTTTCTTGTAATTTAGGGAATCCTCAGTTTATTTGCCTTTAATCCGCTAATAGGGAACGCCTTAGGGTTCTATTAGTTCACGGTATCGCGAGTGCACTGTACACTGAAAACCGACTCACCAAGAAACATCGATTCAAAGTCATTCGCTTTTCTGCTCGATTCTAGTTTACTCCCGATTTTAATCCTTCTTCGCTCGCGTCGTCTCAAGTCTTTAGCTTGAATTCCTCAGTTTCTCATCCCGGCGTCAAGTTTCAATTGGATCCGGCGCTCCTCTAGAGGCTAATGGCCTCTGGCGACCGTTCAATGTCGACCACCGTCCAACGACGTGCGCCGTCATCCTTGTCTCATAACTGTAATTCGAATCAATTTATAGAACACAGAAAAACATCAATCGATATTTTAACAATTGATTGCGAGTCAAACACGTTCGGCCAGCGAGTACGCAATCCTTTCTTGCTTGCTTCCTTCCGTCCTTCCACGCTAGACGTTGCACGTTGTTGTTGGTTTTTATTTCTTCGTTGATACTGTGCCAATATATCGATCAACAGTTATGGCCAGCCGTTATGTTGGTTATTTAATTATGACTTGTGTACTGAGGAATGGCTCCGCAGTTGGCTGGCCATAAAACCCGAAATGGAGCCACGCAGTTCAAAGGTTGGTCAATTGATGAGTGGTATGTGGTTTTCGTCGCTGTTGTTGTTGTTGCTGTGAGACGCGAAGAATTATTGCTAGTGCAGTATTTCACTCGACTTCATTTAGTAGCAAAGTAGTAAAAGTTATCTGAACTGCCTCGAAAAGAAGCACGAAAGAAGCATGAAAGAAGCATGAAAGAAGCAGAAATAAGAAGGATAAAAAGAAAGTAGATAATAACAAAATGACAAATGAAAAATCATAAAAAAAATGTGCAGTAAGAAGACGTTTTTGTGGATGGTAAAAAACGAATACTATAAATGATTTGAAAGCTCCAAATAAATGAATATTAAAAAAAGTGCATTATTCTGTACTCTAGCAAATTAATGATAATTTTGAAGCATTTCTGGATATTATTTTGGTAACTTTGTTGAAAGGAAAAGAAAATAATTCAGGTGTTTTTAAAGAAAGTTTTTTCAGACTCTTTCGATAAAAGAAAAAGCAAAGCAAATCGTGAAAATATAATCGTTAATTTAATTTATTTTAATTTTATTTAACCATAAACACCACGCTATTACAAATGATTTTGTTGTGGTTGTTGTAAAAGAAAAATTGTTTATTTGTTGGTATTTTTTTTTTTAATTGTTTCGCACAGGAAAACAAACAGAATTGCAACACGCACGAAATGCTTTCGCTTTTCTTTTAGTTATCTTCTTTTTTTTATTTAATTTTTTTTTTCATGTCATAATATGGAATTACATATGTACATACTATTAAAGTATTTATGTATGTTTGTACACTTTTGTGTAGTATTTCTACTCAACTAAGCACACGCATATGAATCTTCGTATTGTTGAATGTATTTTTTTTTTTTAATTCCTTAACACGCATGTAATTCCTAAAAATAAACATGGAAAAACTGGTGCGGACTAAAAACTGGAACGGACTAAAAACTGGAACGAACTAAAAACTGGTACAATGGACAGTTGTTATGATGCTTCAGTGCAGATCATTATTTGTTAGGTTTCTTTATCTTGTTACAAAATGACGATGACGACGGTTTGTTCTGGTCTAAGAAAAAGTATCAGAAGGTAACACAGCCATTCAGCTAGTTTAGCAGTGCCTCTTTCCTTATTGAAAAATGTGTCCAGAGACCCAGCTGCTCAGGATTAAAAGGAGGAGGATGAGTAACGTCAAGATGTTTCTTGGTGGTACTGGTTCACAGAGAAACAACAAGTGACACCAAATGAAACAGAGGACTGCACTTTTATAGGATTCCATCTGATGATTAATTCATTGGTAAATCATAATCTATAATTCTGGGTGCTGGAAATGTTTTGATTTTAACATCACAAGGATAAGATTACAGGAAACAATGTATACCGAGAGAAAAGAGAGAGAGAAAGACAGACAGAAATTAAATGCAATTCGGAAAATCCTAAGATATATACACACAAATACATATGTATATAAACAGCATTCATAACAGTAGTAATTAAATTATAGTAGCACACTATTTCTAGTGTGAAAACACTTCATGTTGTAACCCCGATTCAGTGACATGTCATATACAATACCTGATACAACAGAAGGACAACAAAGTGTGAGTAGCTGAGCGTGAAGCATGTGCGTAAATTTTACCACGGAAAAAACAGAGAGGAAAAAATAGAAACCTGAGAACAGAAACTAAAAGTGAGCAAGGACGAGCTTCTCACCACTCGTGATAATGTTGAATATGAGCCCCTGAAAAGTATGAAAAGAAGGGGAAGAGAAGGAAAGGAGATTAAGGAAAGGCTAAAAACAACAAACGCGAAGAGGACGATTTTACTTTGTATACTTCCTGTTTTGTGCTAGAAACGACCGACAGTCGAAGAGGCTGCACACGTTATTTTCTTAAACGTATATACGCACACTCACTCATAGACACACACACACACACAAACACACACACACTCGCACTCACATAGACACAAACTCTGAGTGCTACTTGCTCACAAAAGCACTCAACACTCCCAACAGTGGGTTGTGCTCAGGCGCTGAAGTGTCCGAGAGCAGTGATTGTGAAGAGTTCGAGGAGGGTGAACGGGCCGGGGTGGAGAGGGGCACGAGGTGAGGCGGGTGGTAGGCAGCGACAACGTTTATGCTGCAGAGACGCGTTTATGTCGCAGCTCGTAATATTTTGCTGTATGTTTGAGAGATGATTTAAAGTGTTTTCCTTTGTTTTCTGTCTCTGTTTCTGTTTTGTGTTGATTTTTTTTGTTTAAAGTTGTGTTTAAGGTTCTGTTTTTCTCGTTTATCGTATGTCTTGTGTTTTAGTTGCTGTTCTTTGTGGTTGTTGTCGTCTTTCATTACTATTTTCCATTTTTTTCATATTTTCACTTCATATCTTCTGTCGTTTGCATTCTCATTGTTTCTGTTTTATGATTGTTGTGCCTGTTTTCGTCTTTGAAATGAGCTGTCAGTAGCAACGTTCATCAAGACTGCTGGGCGGTGGTTTTGTGTGTATATTTTGCAGGGCGTACCACTAGAGGTGGATGAGGGGGGAGGGGCGGGTAAGGACGAGGATGACAGCAGTTGCTAACAATCCACAGTGAATTTAGAGCTCTTCAGTCAGTGACAATTAATCTTTTTTTTTTGTTCACTTTTCTACCAAAAAATATTCATTTCAAGATTCATTTCAAGATTTTTATAGAAAAGTTAGATTCTAACTAAAAGAAGAAAATTTAATAAAATTTATTATTAAATATTTTTATTGCTTTTATTGTTGGTTTTCCACCTTTTGACTGACAAACTTGACCCACCTTTTGTAGCCTTGTTGCGTGTACACGTTTGTTTGTCACTAGTTGTAACTTTTGTTGTTGTTATTGTTGTTATAGTAGTAGTAGTAGTAGCTTGTTGTTGTTTTCCTTTTTGTTGGTGTTGTTATCCTTGTTGTGAGCTTCTCACGACGAACATATCACAAAATCACGCATACAGAGCAGCAGCAGCAGCAGAAGCAACAACAACACTTCGCGTTAACACTCACTGCTGGAGCAGCCTTTCGGAGGAATGCGCGACACACACACACACACGCATGCACACTAGCACATGTTACGCGCGCCCTCCTCTATAAGCGAATAAGTGTGAGTGTGTGTGTGTAAGTGTGGGTGTATAAGCACCACCGTGGGAGGATGTATTCCTAAGCTTTTTCATTCATTTCCTTTTTCGAGGTTATAATTTGACGATTTTGCATCAGTACGGATTATTTTTTGCCTTGTAACTGCTTTTAAGAAGCTGCTGCTTTAAATTACTGCTGCTGTTTTTCACTCTCACTTTTCGAAATACGAAATCATTTTCACGTCAGGTTCTTGTAAAATGTTTCGTTGCATACTTTTTGGCAGAGACGAAAAGCACAGCGACTCGCTTGTACACGCTCGCACACACACGCACACACACACACGCGCAAATGAACACACGCGAGATTCTTCGATTTCCGTTTTGCTGCTGCTCGTTTAAATTGCTTTCAAATTCCGCTGCACTGCAATAATTAATTAATTACCACATACACAAGCTAACACATGGGATGCAGATGGATATGTACTAAGCACACAACACACACACACGTGCATATAGTATATAATATTGAACTCCTACGAGCGAACACAAGGACTCACGTCGCGGCGACGTTTAACTGACATTCTTTTCCTTTCAGTTGCAGGGAAAAATCGTTTTTTTTTTCTCAGCCGTTTTGTTTAACTTTCGGGGCTTTCCTTCTTCGTCGGTATTCTTTCGCAATATTGCGCAATATTTGTTGCTATTTTCTTATTCAAACTCTCCGTTTTAACATTCGTTGAACATAACATTCTTTTTTATATAATTTCTTTCTTTTTCCTTTGGGAAATGTAGTATTTTTTCAATTTTCTCAATTTTTTCAAACACTACACAACAGCAGCAGCCGCAGCAGCAACGACGCAGCGCACAAAATCAACGTCGACCACAACGCACGAACATCAGCACCGATACTCATCAAGCTCCGAGTCACACGAATCCTTTTTCCCCAAGTTCACCCTCCTCGTCGTCGCCGTCGTCATCGCCTTCTCTGTCGTTATCTCTGTCATCGTGTCACTCATTCGGTTATACTCAGTTGTTGCCACTCACCACCGCAGTGAGTGAACGCGCACGCAGCGAGAGCACTCGATTTGGGAATGTTTTTTGTACTCTTCTCAGTGCTACTTTACTTCATCGGTAAAGTTTTCGAAGCCTTGTTTGCTTTGGCTCACCACCCAGAAACGGGAACTACAACGAAGCTTTGAATACCGTTCGACTCCAGCGGAGAACTGAAAGCTGTTATTTTCGTGCAAAGCGTCCAAGAATTTCTGTCGCGAGTTTACTGGGTTCAGCTGAGAGAGTGTGAATCTTTCATATAAAGGATAACCGAGTTTCTCTTCGACTCAAGCTTTACTCAAATTGCTAAACGTTTGGATAATTAATAGAGCTTTCACTCAACTCACTACTCCGCTCTACTCTACTCCACTCTGCGAGTACTCTTCTTAACCCTGTTTCATTTACGTTCGTTGTATATCGGATGTATATCTGATACTGTCTCGTCTCTATCTTATCTAAGATAAGTCTATCCATGAAATCTTCTATCTTAGCTATGATACTCGTACATTTCTTATCTTTATGATTCAGTTATATTTTATTCTATCTAATTAATGATTATAAAATCAACTTATTAATTGAAGATTACGAGTATTTCCCGAAAAATGTTAACTATGAGTTACTATACTATATACTATAATATTACTATACTATACTGTACTATACTCAATACTCCAATCAACTATACAATATTTTTAAGTATGTATATGATTATACTTAAACTCTACTATTTTTTATGACAAAATTCTTCTTTCTTTCGATATTCAACTGCTTACTTTGTCTATAAAAGATTGGTTTGAATGGAAATAATTTTTTTTGCAACCAAATATCATGTCATAAATTGCAAAAAACCAAAAGTGATCGCAATTCGATTGCAGCTCCGATGGGTGATCGCGCTCTACTGACTGATAACCAGAAACGGCTGAAATCGTTTCAGTAGAGAAACGCAACTCCAACTGAACGAACGCTTCGTTTGCGCCAATATTGAACGATATTTAAGTATTGCAAAATTAATAGAGTTTCAGTGTCAATTTCGGGATCGCGGGACCGGGGGATATCCATATAATCGATCGTGTTTTAAAGAACCTAAAAAAGCTGTGAAAACCTCAAAGATTACATATGTAAAAAATGGAAAAGTAATAAAATTAATTTCATTTCAATTAAGTTTGTTTTTCTTTCGAAGGTGTTTTTTATTTCTGCATTTTAACAGCTTGATAAATTCTTAATCATTTCCAGATTACTGAATGAATTGAAATCGTTTCTTAAAACGTTTCTATGTTTTCTTATTGCTTGCCTCTTGGTGCCGGTTCTTTTCATGTCGTTTATATGTAAGTATTGCTCACAATACTGGCGCTCAGAAGCGCACAGCTGATAACTGTAAACATTACTTAAAGAGTTTTAAAAAGAACTGTGTAAAAAGCTAGACAAAGTGATGTCGCGGCGGGTATTGAACCCAGATCAGTCAGAAGAATAACAGAAGAATATATGTAAAAAAAAAACATAATAGATCTTTACTAAGGAACTATTTTTAGCCTATATGCACTTAAGCTACTCGTATGCGCTTTAACTTGCAAAATTAATTCAAACAAATAATAAAAGAGAGTGAAGAAGTCAAACAATACAGGAAATTAAATAAATTAATTGTATTGTTGATAACAGTTCGTCTGTCAAGTAGGGATCCAAATGATGGTAGAATCTAAATCGAATTTATACTCGTAAATGGAAAAATAAACTAAAATCCTAAATTAAACCCTGTTTTCAATATTTTGGTTGATTTACATGCAGAACAAAACGTTTGATTTCTAATTTAAAACTTTTACCATATAGTAAAATTTGTCATATATGAGTAATTCGTAGATAAATCCAAATTATGGTTTTAGTTCTCGCGATAAAGTGTTTTTTCCTTTCAGATTATATACAGTAGTTTCATATATCCTATAGGCATACGTACAAAAATTAAGTTATAGAGAGTTACTATAACCATTAATTTTCATATACATACAAATGTATATCATTGAGAGGATGGTATGTATCTGGCTCCCACTTGAGTTAGCAGCTGACTCTCTTTCGCTATCCATCTCCCCCTCTATATTCTCTTCTCCTTAACTTGTCCACTGAAGTTGACCAGAAATCACCTATGCCTCGCTTAAGTTAAATAAATAATTTAATTTTTTTTTATTTGATTTAATATGCACCGAAGTATGGTCAACATGTTGTAAATATATAACCTTTGAGCCTCATGATGTTACTCAAATAATCAGCGGAGGTTTTGTCTACAGAGGGAGATACTAGTTTTTATTTTATGACTGTTTCTTGTGTGTTGCTAAACTGATAATAAAATCAAGAAGATGCAAGCGGCTGAGTTCTAAAAGGCCCCAATTTGAACTATAAAGAAACACTACTATAACTAAAAACTAATTAAGGCCCGTATGAATCTTAAATAACAGTCCCGATATTCTGTACAGACGCTCACAATGCTGCTTAAATGAATTCAAACTTTGTTTGATTTTTTTCTGTATCAGACACCGATGCAAATATTACTATTTTTCCATATTAAATCCTGTACAGAGAAAGTAAAGTAAAAGTCTATGGATCACTCCGAACTCAATTAAAATGTTTTGTTTAAAACAAAAATTAGATTATGAACTGATTAACCCTAATCCAGCCCTGGTTAAAAGTATAGAACACTTAACAACAGAGTGTTGTGATTGTATTCTTGTTCTTCATAAGAAGATCGGCAAATTATCTAGACTTTGAACATGTTCACTCCACAAAAATGTAGGTTGATAACACGGAAGTTCAAGTATTCTGATGTATCGCTCTGTCTCCCACCCTCTGGTAGTCTCCCTCCCATAGTCGAGACAATCTGTTGTTTTGATTTGTTTAAATCAGGAGATATTTCCCAAATATATCTGTCCCCATTGAGTCTCTGAGAAAGCCATTTTTTCAAATTTTAATTAAGTTTTACACATTACTAGGTGTGCATTATAGCAATGAGTTGGTCAACTATGTGCTGAGCATTAATTATCCCGCGTTGACCATCTCGAAATCAAAGAAGATACGTACGCTGATCGATACACCACGCAATGCGGGGATCTTCCACTTTCTGCTAGAGGTTCGGGGTCCATGCGACTATGAGCAGATCAAACGTGTCTATGCTGAGCACTTGACGGAGTTGAGGGACAAAATGGGCTTCCTGAGATTCCCGAAACTACGGCAGAAGCTGGTTACCTGTTGGGGGCACTATGCTTGGGTTAAGGATAATAGGTGAGTATATTTCTATTGTTGTTGTGCAGGTGTTTAGCTTATATGGATGGGAGAGATGAGAAAGAGAATCCACTATTAATATCGACCTTAAGTGCAGTTCTTTCAATATCAACAACCACGTAGTGCTCAGTGCTCGCACCTACCGTGGGCGTTCTGTAAATGACCGAAATATTCAAGAGTTTGTCAGCGATTTGGTAACGAAATATATACCATCGGACTTGCCGCAATGGCAAGTGATCGTTATACCAACGACTTCGGCATCATCGTTAAGCGTCGATGGAAGTCAGGAAGTCGAAGAGGTAAGTCAAACATCAACGCTATTTTGGACAACGATTTCTAAAGACTATAAAAGCAAGAGAGACTTATTAAGTGTACTCTCCACCGTTACTCTGATATATTTTTAGAGTAATTCCTTATTTTCCTTTTACCATATCTAGGATGATCACTTCTATATTCTGGTTAAAGTGCATCATCTGCTTATTGCAGAAGAGGACGACCTGCACATCAGCGAGATGCTCATGTTGAATAGCAGCAAGCGGATCTACGAGCTGGATGACGAAGGTGTCGCCTCAAAGAGCCCACCCAACCTCTCCTACTTCGTGCGCAAGCCGGAGCATATACAAAAACTCCTGGAGCACCTCTCCAGAGTGATCGTCAAACGTTGGAATGCATTCATATACGAATTCGAGTCATTAGAGACGCCAGATGGTTGTCGGCGCGTGCAGATCACCAACGTAACACAGCTGCTCTCGGTGCTGCTCATAGTGGTGGTGAACGTTTGGATTCGCTACTGGCAATCGTTGCGTGACCGCAGCAGAGAGCGCCGACGGACACCCTCAGATGGCGGCAGCTACGAAAGTCGTACGACTTTGTTCACTAAACTGCTGTTGCGCGAGATCGATCTGCGCAACTTGACGTGGCAAGTGTCATTCGATGCGCTGCGCGCAACCTGGCATCCAGCCAACATGGTCAAAACATGTACCGAATTCCTGTGGCAGATAAACCTGAACTACTGCCTGCTGCTGCCCTACCACATCTATTGCGAACTCATGGCCTGTCGCGATCTGCTCTTCAAAGGTAGTACGCAACATACTGCCACCTATTTTGGAAGGATCTCGGTTTACTTGCCTCTGCTAATCTATGCTCAGGTCGAGTTCTTTAAAATCTGTTACGAGGTCTTTAAAGCTCCGGTAAATATTTACGAAGAGCTCTTCGAAAACCCCTCCAAGGAATCGAACATTCTGCAGATGAAGTCCTATTCGGGCCGCAAGATCGTCTCGTTCTCCAAATCAATTGATGTTACCGCCCTGCGCAAGCGTGTTGAATTTAACGACAAGGAGCGCGAATCGGACTTCGCATTATCATGTTTGGCGGGAGCGATACACGATTACTTCGCTAGCTATCGGGATACAGCCAGCGTGCCCAAGTTGCTAAACACCACTTGTCGCACCATAGCAAAGGGTTACTTTACAGAAAACGGTGGCGATAAGTTCGACGATATCGGCGGCGTGGTCTTCCTGCAACTGCCCCTGCGCCCTCCCGATAGAGCTCACGTGCGCCAAGTACACTCCATTGTGGAGAATATCAGACGCAAACAGATAATGATTTATCTAGCTTCAATGGGGCAGACAAAGTTCGACTTGTTGACTGCGATAATTCCGCGGGTTCTGACCAAAATCAGCATAAATTTCTTTGCCCATAACTTCCCCGTAACTCTGACGGAAATACACGGCGCTACGTCAGAGTTCACAACAATTTGGGGACAGAAGGTGGAGGATGTGCTACTCTTTAGGCCCCCACAGTCGAAAACCTGTGAGTACATTTTTGGCAGAATTCAATTTTATTTGTCTAAATTGCTGGTCGAAACATGTTGTATTTACAGGTCTTTCCTTGAACATTCACCGTTTCGGGGACAAGTATCGCTTGGCCATCATGGCGGACACTCAGCTGGGCCCAGACCATGCCAAGATTACGCGATCATTCGAAAACTACATGGAAGGTGTTAAATTGTAAATCTCTGGTAATTTCAGTTGGCTGTGATGGAAAAAATCCTCATAAAATTTAAGTTTTTAATGCTACGACTACTTTGTGAAAGAATGTTATTAAGCTACTAAAACTAAGCTTATATTAGTTGGAAATACCCAAAAGATAACCTTTTTACAAACTTAATTGATCAACTAAAATTTAAGCTTTTATTATGTATGTACAGATATACCAATAAAAAGTTATTGTGTCTCGTTTTTATAATATTATCAACTCGGCCGAGGAAAATACAACTCTAAAAACACTTCTGCTCGTAATTTTGAAATTAATCAAATATACACGCATTTAAATATCAGTGAAAAGAAAATAAATTTCGAAAACTTTTCAGTGATCTTCATATAAAATTATTAATTTTTAAATTATACTTTTTTTTGCTTAAGATATTTTAAATTTTTACTGCTTTACGCTATGGATGAAGAGTCTTATCGATATGAGCTCAGAAACCATTTCATGGGTCAGATGAAGAATTCAAAATTGCAAGTATGTCTTTTAAAACAGAAAATTTTCCACAAAAAAGTTTCCTAAAAACTAATAAATCAATCCAGGGTTCGAATTACTATAAGGATCAGATTATGCGCTCACAGCAGGAAAAAGGAATACGCAACTTCCAGGACCTCGACCTATACTCGTCGCAGGTTCGCAACAAAACAACCCACCGCAGCACGAGTGGCGGCGATGCAGACCGTGCACTCTACCAGGCACCCACCACCTCTGCTGAAAGTTACCGTCGCAGCAACGACCCCAATCTAAGCTATATTCATCAGATGAACCACAAGACTAAGCCGCACTCAGTGATGCTTCCTCCATCCACCGGTACCCACAAATTTCGACATGATGAAGCAACCAACTATGATATGTATGAGTCGGACTGTAATATAGGTGCTGTTGGAGGAGGCTCTGAGGAGAGCGCCAAGTCGCAGAAGTCGTCCAAGACCATGATGAGTAAGAAGAGCTCGCACGAACTTCGCAAAATGGTCAAGTCCCAGTGCAAGTTGCACGAGGTCATTGATGAGACGCTGAAGCAAATGTGCAGCAGCGAAATCGAGCCCATTTCTGAGGAAGTTGCACGTTTGAAGGAATCACCACCACTGCTGCCACTATCTGGTCGCAGTTGCAACCGATGCAACCAACAGTTGCAACTCAATAGCCAAAAAGATGTGATGACAGAAATTGGAAAGGGCGACTTTATCGACTGTCGTTCGGGCGAAACTCTCACCATATCGGTTGATGATGTAGTCAATTCTAAGGTAATCAATCCGATGATACGCAAGCTGCAGCGCATGTATTTGAACAATTTGAAAGAGGAAATGTCACTGATGGAGGACCTAGAGCGATTGCCACACAAGGTCAACGAAGTGTACAAGGCAACAATTTTCAAGCAGAAGGATTAAGTACTCGTATCTTTAAATTCACGTTACGCTCTATTTTGTTATAATAATTATAAAATTTTGTAATATATATATTTCTTGGAAATTAGTGCTATTTGCAAAAATAAAGGATGTCTATTATTAAATCCGAATTTCAAACGCTTATTTTATTTATTTCTTGAGAGACCAAATAAAATTGGGATTAGTTATGGTTAGAGTTAGTTTTAACTTCAGCCTTGACGATAGATATCCTTGCAGTGATTCATAAACTGAACCATCATGTTGTAGCCCTCCTCATCGAAGTCTTCATTTTCGCTGAAAACTATGACCTGAAAATGAAACCAATTTTAACTAAATTAAGTAAAATTGCTTGAAATTAATCAATTAACTAAACAATTGAAACAGTAAAAATCCAAGATTCAAAAATATTCCACTTTAATTTCAGATGTAAACATTAAATTAATAGCTTTTAGGGCAATATTACAAGCAGATCGAAATCTAAAACTTTCAACTGTCTTTTCTGGAACTATCTAACAACAAAAATCTTTTCTAAATCTAATCTTCCTAAAACATCTAAAGCTTTTCTAAAACTAAAAGCCGTTTGTTTATAGCAGGAAGGAATCAGGGAAACCCCCAAGTGCCAAGCCATAGTTGACTTATGAAATGAGAACGCATTAAAAGCAATTGTCAGAGTCAATTAATTTTGTTCCCAACATTACTGAGTGTCAAACTGCAGCAAACAGTAGCCCATGCATTTGCTGCCCGTAACAGCGGTGGTCATATGTCTCATATAAAAAAACAAGCAAAACGGTCAGCGATAACAGCCTAGAGGAGGATGGGAAAACGTGCGAAGGTAGATGATTTGGTAATCTAATTCCTACCAGAGAAAACGAACTTGCTCGGTAAAATCTGATGCCTTGGAATTTCGTCGAGATGTAAAAATGGTGAGCTGATCAGGACAGCCGAAGTTGAATCATATCATAGAATGGTTCTGAGCTCCGCCCACGAGTTTTAAGTAAGTTTCCTTTTTAAAAATCAACATTCAATCCATATGGAGGAACCGCATATATGTAGTTTATATTTGCTATGAAATCTATACTGTAATGTAACTGTTGTCTTCACTCGTTGTGAAAGTGTGTTACTAACAGAACTGCTATGGTATTAAGTATTATTTTTATGCTTATTATTTTTATCGCCAAGAAGATCATGGTCTATAATAAATAATCCTCACCTCTTTAGCTATTACAGCATCATTGCCTGCTGGTTTTCCAATGACTTCCACCCAATTTGATTTGCGTGCATTCAGCGGCTCCCGTAAACTCACACGAACTGTATGATTATCTGTGCTCATTGTCGTTATGGATGTTGGAGCAACATCTTCCACTCGTAGCATTATGCTAATCAGTTGGCCCGGAAACTGGCGCAACATTCCTGCGTTGACCAGAGAACGCGATTCAAAAGATGAAGCCATGATTTATATATAATAATAAGCTTTTCACGCAATTAATATTTCTGCAAATAAAGGCGCCAAGTTTTAAAGGGTAGTAAGTAATCAGCTGTTTACGTTTAAGTTTTCCCAACCATTCAACAAGGCTGTATAATAGCCTCGCCAGATCTTCATTAAAACGAAAAATCCCGTGTGAATGTAATTGTGTAATGTAAGCAAATTATAATTAAATTATAATAAATACTATGTAATTACTATTTACTTCAATATATTATGTATATTTGTTAATTTCAAATATTCTGGACGTATTGTCTTCTTCGGCTTAATTTTACCTTTGGGGAAGTACTCTAATTTTTTGTTGTTGTTGTTTTACTTTTTCATGCTGATTACAGCAACAACAAGAACTTTTTTGCTGCCGTACAGTAATTTTTTCCCTTTTATTATTTTTTTCCTAAGAAAAATGTGTACTAACTCCATAAAATTTTTTAAATTTTTAAAGAGTCCGAGGTTAAAAATCTGCACCCGTGATTTTTCATTAAAAATTTTTCGTAAATAAATTTTCGAACTTTCCTAAAAATAAATGAAAGTTTTTTATCTTACCTTTCTAACGGTAAATACAAGCTATATAGAATATCTTCCCTAGTTAAGGAGATATAGGAAAATTAATTTCAAATTTCTCCCAAACTTGGAATAAGGGGAGAGGGGATAATTTTGTTGTTGTATGGGTCTGCATAACAAGCATCAATAACAACAAAAGCACCAACACGATTGGCGTTACCGGGCGGATCCTTATTTTACAGCCTTATAATGTAAATAGTTTCAAGGCGTAAACGAAAACGAAACATATGTTTTTCATGAGTTTTGTTTTGTGCACAATAAAACTCGAGTGAAATCCACTAAACGAAAAAAATGCTTGTTATTAGTATTTTTACATGCTTTGCAGATTTTATCAGCTACGTGAGCTATAATGGTTCGGCAGTTTCCAGGAAAAAAGTCGAGAAACCACGCGAAAGCAAGAAGGCTATCGTCAAGTGTTTAATTGTTTGTGTTTTGCAAGTTGTCGAATTGTATGTGTCGAATTTGTATGTGTATAGTGTTGCCGACACGCATTTGCATTGAATTCTACCCGAAATCTTTGCGTTTCTAGAAATTACTTATAAAAATGCTTCAAATATTGTACACATGGCAACATTTTCTGTCTGCAATAAAGCGAATGTCTGCAATACGAACGAAAAGCTTCTATTTTACTAGTTTTCGTTTTCATTTGTGTTTTCGTTTTCGTCTTGAAACTATTTACATTATAAGGCTGTAAGCCACTTTCCGTTCATTGTCTGCGGAAACAAATTAATATTTATGAAATTCGTATTTCAAGGTGAGAAGTTATTTCATATGGCCACACGATAGCGTAATGAACTGTCAATGTTGAGCTGACACCGTATTGTGTGTTGTGAAAATCGAGGTAAAGGAAAAAATCAATTGAATAAAATTCTGCTGCTTTACTGACAAAATTCAAATCGTAGGAAATTGCTAAAACTTTCATCTCATTATTGCACTCTTTTTTAAATTATCAAGCATAATATGTAAACCATTTGTGAAATACAAGAGCCAGCATCGTATTTCAAATGAAATTCAAGTGAATAATCTACAAACCCAAAATCGAGTTTAACCAGGTATCGAGACAATTGTCTGCGGTTGCTTCTAAAAAATCAACGGACGATTGATTTTTCAAGAATAAGAAGAAAGAGGACAAAAAAAGTTGGCCGGAAATAACGTTGGCGACACCAAAGGCAGCTACGATGAGTGAGTTTAGCTTGCAATTAAGGAAATAATATATTACTAATGTACTCGTATATACTAATATCCACTATAAGTCTATTTATTATAAGTCTATCTGATTGATGAAATCCATCTGAAAATTCGAATCGGGAAAGAAAGGCAAAATATTCATGACTTCATTTTTAAGGGATGGTTTTTATTCACGCTTAAATGCCTTCTTACCCAACATAAAGTGGCGATTTGTGCAAACATTTCACATGCTTAAGCAAATTGAATTCCTTCAAACACAATTTAGTTAAGGAATGAAATCTCCTGCCTGTGAAATGTCGTCATCGTTTTCGTCTCCACTGCTGATAGTATGGTTTAGTGACCTTCTTTAATATTAATTTGGATAGAAATAAGAAGAGCGAAACTATTGAATAGTTGTAAATAAAGTAGATTATTCCGTCTTATTGGAAAAATAACAATCGCATGCTTCCGTATCTTAATCGTTATAATATTGTTAAATAATAATTTTCAAATGCAAATGTTTTACAATTAAATCAAATATTTGTACTAAAGTCGTTGAAATATCATCATTATTATTAGAAGGGGTTGAAGAATTTTTTATTTTTTATATTATCAGGTGAAGAGGAAAATAACAAAATTACCCTGGATCTTTCCAAAAAGCAGCTGAAGAAGGTGCCTAAAATAGAAGACGCTCAGAATGTTCGTCACTTGATCTTGGATGATAATGAATTGCATAAAATCGACAACATTGACTCGTATATAAAAATCGAAACGGTAAAAAACGATAGTTAAGGACCCAAAAATATTGAGTAGAATTTTAGAATATGAACAATCGTTCAAAATCTAACCTTTTGAATAAAGTCTGTAAAAATTTTCTTCCACACCGTCTCATTCTTAGCTTTCGATCACTAAAAATCAGTTACTTCGTATGTACGGCGTATGTCGCTTGCACTGTTTGCGCGAACTTACGCTCTCTTTCAATGGCATTCTTTCCATCGAGGGGCTCAAAGACTGCCAACACTTGCGGTATTTGAACCTCGAGGGCAACAAGATCAAAACCATCGAGCATTTGAATCAGAACACAAATTTAGAGCACTTGAATTTGGCCGAGAACAGCGTTGGCATCATTTCTGATATATCATTTCTGAAGAATTTAAAGGTGAGTTTGACGAAAAGAAGTGTCACTGAAGGAGTCCTTAAGCTTTATCTGTTTATTCCGTGTGTTCTTTGATTTGAATTTCAGGAGCTGTACTTGCATGGCAACCGTCTGACCCACCTACGTCAGTGTGACAAATATTTGCCGATTTCCTTGGAAACTCTCACGCTGGCCAGGAACAACATAAGCGATCTGAATGAGATTTGTACCTTATCGCATTTATGCAATCTTAACAGCATTACAATCAGTGAGAATCCGTGTGTAACAATGACGACTGGACCCGAGTGAGTACTTTCGGAGTGTACTCCTATCAATCGTATTCAAAATAACAAGGTTCCCTTTTAACGCATTTCCTTAGCGGCTTCGATTACAGGCCCTTTGTGCTGAACTGGTGTATGGGTGTGAAAGTGATCGATGGTTTTATGGTGGATCCTATTGAAAGGTTCAATATTTCTGTCGATTTTCCATGCTGTATTTTAATCCTGTATGTTTTCATAGCCTTAAAGCTGAATGGCTCTACAGTCAAGGACGAGGTCGACAATTTCGTTTGGGCGAGCAGGCGGCATTGGCCAAATATTTAAGTTCTGTTTGTCCGTTAACCGGCAAAGCGCTGGAAAATGAGACTGAACGGAAACTGCGTTTAATACTCAGCAAAGCGCAGCAGCATCAGCGGCAGTTGCAAGAAGAAATCTCTGAAAACTCCGCAACATCTGGCAATAATTCACCGTCATCCAACAGAAAGAAACCAGCGAGTCGCATACAATCGCCACGATGTAATTTAATATGAAATATTTTCCAAACTTAAGCAATATAAGTGTTTTAATTTATGTCTTCTTTTGAATTTGCTTTAGTTTCGCGGCTTACCGGTCGTCAAGGCTCCCCAGACTCCATGATAAGTAGCTATCATGGCAACACCACCAGCGAGCAGGGTAAAATTAATTTCTTGTCTCTAAAAATATGCTTTTTTACTCATAACTCTTCAAAACCAGCCTTTAATAGCAATTACGTCGCTCCGATGACAACCTCCTTAATTGAGAACATAAAAAATGATTCACTGATGATGCAAAGTTTCGATGCTTCAACCATGAACAACCTTAACAGCAGTGCAATCACCAAGACTACGACAAACATACAGGAATCAGCCGCGTCTCGAAACACGACACCGAATCATCATTATAATGGTATGTTTTTTATCAATCAAACGTAATTTAAAGTAATTACCATTAATTAATACATTTCTGTTAGAACAATCATCTGTAGCAAATCAAGCCACTGGTGGTCCTTTAGCTGCTGCTTCGAAAATGGTGCCGGTGCCAGAAGCTCTCATGAGTCCGGATGTCTGCCCTGCCGCGGTCGCGCAACGCGTCACCGTCTCAGCCATCAACTCTCAAATACACAACTCTAAAATGAACAAAAACAAAGGTAAGCCTGGAGTTATACGTGTGGAAATTAATTCTCTGAAGTGATTGATTTGTTTGATTAAATCGATTTTTTTTCTTTGCAATCAATCGCTCTTGAAAATTTGTTCAATATCACAATAACAACAGATAACAAAATGAACTCGCCGAAGATGCGTAGCCCACACCTGATAAAGCGTCACACCGTACGCAGTCCGACGTTAAGTCCACGCAAAATCAATTCCACCAACGTGCAGTCCAACTTGTCCAAGGTTGTGGCGGCTCCAACTCCTCCCACGGCACTGGATGTTCAAATACAAATGAAGACACGCCTGCTCAGCAATTCAGTGCATGTGTCACCGCCGCATGTGGGTTCTTCCGGGGGACTGAGTTCGGACGACGACAACGAGGATGACGATGATGATGAAGAGGACAGCGATCACATAAACGTAGACAAGTTGAAAACAATACGCAATAAAGCAGCACAACGGTGTGTAACAGGACATTAAGTGTGATTTAATTGCAAGGTATTTTTCACTGAATCCCCTCCTTGCTTTGCAGTTGTCAGCAGCAGCAGCAAAAGGAGAATCAGGAAAATTGCAACAACGCTGCTAATCATCGTTCTGTCCAGCATACCGAATCCTCAGCGGTGGTTATACAGAAGATGTGGCGCGGTTATCGTACTCGCAAGAAAACCAAGGATATAGCGGAGAAGCTGCTGAAGCGACGCACGCACGAGTACATACAGTGAGTTCTTCTAGCAACGTAATCTTTGACGACCTATATCGGTTCACTTACGTGTTTATTTTCCATTTTAAAAACCAGCAAACTAACTGAAGACATGGAAATGACGAAGGCGCAGCTCGAGAATGAGCGCAAAATACAACAACTGCAAATGCAGGCCATTAATGCGTTGTGGAAGAAGGTCTCTACCATGCAAGCTGTAGCCAGTGGTGCCCCAGCAGTTACGTGCTCAAACCAACCATCAGAGTCATCGTCCGGAGACTTGGAAGTATCTTCGGGTGTTAAAACAGTTAGCTTGGACAATAGTTCGACTGCAGTTGTTAATGATTTAGCCAAGACTTGCACAGTACTAACAAATCAGGTAATACAGGGAATTTCCTTTAGCCAATCAATTACTACATAGGTCTTAAAAATGTAAATTTGTTTTTTATATTCTCGTAGGTGCAACAGCTGCAGGGTTCCATGCGCGATATACTCAACTGCCTAACTCTTTTCTGTAATCTGCCTCATGAGAACATCAAAAAGCTGCTATCGAACGGTGTTGCTGAAGCCTTAGCTGTTGAGAAGAAGGAGGACTCATCTGCTGCCACCACGCAAACAGAAATCGTCGCTGTGCATACGCCGCAGTTTGAGAACCAAACCCATTTTCCGTTCAACAACAAGATACGCCCATCGACATTGCCGCTGGAGATGCAGGCGGCAGCGGCTGCAACAGCTATTGAGGAAAGCAACGAAGAGCAGGACTCGTCGCTCAACGAAAGTGGAGTTGCATGTGAGTCAGTGGAAAAAACGGATGAGGAAAAGCCTGATGAAGAAGAAGATGTAAATGAGGTGTCCGCTGAAGTTTGTTGAGTAGCTGGGGTCTAGATAAAATCTAGATTAAATTGTCAAACTCATTTTTAAAACTCATAAGTATAAAATTGAAAATGAATTGAAAAAAACATTCATGCAACATAGGATCTCATTTTTTAACTCTGTGGTAATTTTTTATTATTTTCTACTAACGATTTACAATAAATAACAACCTTTCCACTGTTAAGAACATAATGAAGCTAAGTTCCAAATTATACCAAAATTATTTATTATGCTTATATAGATACTTATATTTTATTTTGGATTGAACAAAATAATGAAAGGAATAAAAAATTTGAAGTTTCAATTTATTTTTTAAGACTTGGAGAAACTTAAAGTAAAAATATTTGAAATAAATTTAAGTACATTAAGGCTGCATTTTTGAGATTACTTTTAATTTTATTTTAATACTATAAGAAGTTTTTCAATTCAAAGCACACAACGAAAAGTAGGTTCAGTTTTGCAACACATTCACACTCACGTATATTGCATAATAGCTTTAGATTTGATAAGATGAAACTGCAATCTGCAAAATTACAAGAAAAAATAAAAAACCAGGCATGTGCAACACTAAACGCTTTAAGTATGAACTTTTTGTCAATATGTAATAAAGTAATAACATGATTCTAAAAAAATAAATCTACATTCAACAAAAAGAACACGCGTCCACAAGGACTTGTTTGTTATGGTCCTGCATAAAGCAACATTAATTTATTACAACAGAGTATATTTAAATTATATACTTACTATTTCTAAAATATAAATATTGTATTTGGAGCTTTTGCCACTTTTTACTAAATTTTCCACTTGTAAAATAATCAAAAACAAATTTAGTTGAAATCACTTAACAGAAAGGCAAATTTAAATTGAAAGAAAATACACAAATATGAAAATTTATGAAGTTTTATTCAAACAGTATTACGAAAAATAATTTAGGTAGGTGTGCGTTTTTAAAATAAATAGGTAATTATAAATTCAAACAAAGAATGTAGGAACGCTAGGATAATAGTATATATTACAATATGTGGAGTTCAATTGGAAGAAATGTTATCAGTAGGCAAAGAATTGAGTTAATTTTATTGCGAAACGCTTAATGGGAAAACCAAGTTTTAATCCACCTCAACTATCTAAAGATACAATTTACTAAAATGTTCTTTTCCATTTTGACGAGAGCGCTAATTTTATGAAGAAAGCCTTCGAAGAAAAATACTTGTCTCTAATTGTCACTAATTGTGTCTTCTCCGTCATCATCATCCGTCTCACTGTCTTCACTGCCATCCTCGTCCTGTGGTGCTGCAGGTCTGTTACGATTACGCACCACAAACTCCTCATTGTCGACATCAATATCCGAATCTATATCATCTTCATGTGGCCGCTTCTTTGTGAACTTCTTTGGCCATATGCCGGCCTTCGTGTATTCTTTTACATGCTCCGGGGTGAGTATTTTGCAAATTTCTGCCTTCACCTTGTCACCTTCCACAATGGGTTCGACCAATATGTAATCGCCACGCTTTACCCACAGATTCTTGCGAAACTTATTGGGCATCGAGACCAGAAATGTATCGGCGACATCTAGCTGTGACTCCACTTCATGCAGATTATTGCCGCGACTGCTGACGACACGTACTATCTGCTGTTGCTCTTTGGGAAGCTCAAAGTCATCGTCCAGCATTTCCTTGAGAACATGTTTGCGACGTGTTACTCGGGACATATTGACCAACTATAGTTTGAGAAAAATGTAGAAAATGTATAAAAAATATGATTACTTTATCGAATTTTTTTTACTTCTGTGATTTTCAAGAATTCAAATGTTGATGTTTCACTATGAATATTTTTATTTCTGTTGGTGATTTGAAAGGCATTTAAATGATAAACAATTGCAAGTAAATCGCACTAAATCGCGACCAAACTCAAATTTTTCGCAAGCAAGTTTAGATGGTTGTCAAAAATTTTGGCACATGGCTTTGTGTGACGTTTGTATGACGTTTCTGTAACATTGTAAGGCCATGGTTACGCTACCGTTCATTTTCGGCGAGCATTTACCTCTCAGATTTGTGATCGGAGTACGTGCTTATAAACTAGTTATGCTTGTGCTCAATTCATGCTTGATTTCTTCAAAAATAGTTATTTTTCCATCTTCAACAGCAACCCGTCTACAACATAAATGTGTTTAACCTATATAAAGCAGTAATATTTTCGAACGATAATTAGAGGAATGTAATTGATCCATTCCAACTTTTCGACTCCACTCCATTTTTCCATACTTATATATATGAATATTAAGACTAAGCAGCATTGTTGTGCTCGGTGTTAGCCAGACCGTGTTTTCGTGCTTTCTCTTTTACACACAAAACAAGAAAAAAAAATTCTTCTTGCCGAGCAGGCACGGTAGCTTAAGGTCGTGGTTACGATACCATGCAAATTCGATGGGAATTTTACTCTCAAACCTTTTGTTGTTGATTTGTGTCTAAACAAGAGAATGGAAACACACAAAACAAATGCACATACATTGGCTGATGTACATACCTAAGCTTTTAGCATTCATGACCCAGGGGATCGAGACTCCTTCTTGGGAGATTAATGGCAACGATTGCAAAGCACGGTTGTACACCGCCATAGCATTAGTTTTCTGCAAAGACTACAAGACTGGAAACTGTTTTTTCGTTTTGAATGTGTTGGTGAAATCAGGCTTGGGTGTGTAGATTGCAAAAACAAAACGCATGTAATTTTGACAGTTCGGGAACGAATTTTGACAGTCCGGGAATTTGTTTACAAAATATTTTGAGAGAGGATTGCAACTCTTGTTCTTCTTCATAGCAATAAGCCAGAAATATGATTTTTCAAATACGTAAAAAAACCAAGGAGCCAGTTTTAAAAGTTTTAAATGCTTCTAGAAATGTATATGTAACCTTTCTTAAGTCATAAAGTTGCACAATATTGTATATTTTGCAAGCAAAACGAAGTTAAAATTCATAAAAATTGCTCATTTCACAAATTTAGTCAGCTGTTTTTAACCTACCACGCGTATTTTTAGCCGAAAGAGATGCCAACGTATTCAACATGTTTTGTTGAATATTAATGTGTAATTTAGTTTAATATTCAGTTAATACTGATTTTAGTTCTTTTGGTCTTTAATTCAAATGAATTTAATTTTAAATGCATGAATTGGGAATTTATTTGTGTTTCTCTATTTTGAATTTAAATAAATGATTTCTGAATTTATTTGTGCTAACTCATTTCAATTTAAATGAAAGATTACAAAAACAAATAAGTTTACATTACTTTTTAATATTTCCAAACAGGTTAGAAATCTTCAAAACCTCGAGAACTCATAAATGCAAAGTAGTTTTTCTAGTAATGTTTACTTAAAAACCAAAAAAATACTTAGTAATAAAGTTGTTTCATTGGTATCCCTTCCACTAACTCACCCCATCATTTTGTGGCGGTGTGGTAACAAAGCAAAACGGTTTACCTTTTCAGATATCATGCTTTGTGATAGCCTGTTTTAGCTTGTAACAAGTCAACAATTTCACCATAAAATTCACATACACTGTATGTGAACACGCGGACGGACATTTTTTTGAGCTCTCTCACGAAATAAGAGGAGTTTCCAGTCTTGTAGTCTTTGGTTTTCTGTGTGTTAAGGATGAGATTGTTAGCTCGAGCCCATTCGGTAACCGCCTTAAGATCTGCATTCAACCTTTGCACTCCTTCCGAAGTCTCTGATAGTTTGCTGGAGAGCAAAAGTTGAACATCATCCGCAAACATACATATATACTAGCGAGTTGGATACGACCAAAGGAAGATCATTTATATAGAGTATAAAGAGAATTGGTCCGAGTATCGATCCTTGTGGAACTCCGCTATTTGTTGGCAGAAAGCTGGAGGTGGTTTCACCCTTTGCCACACATTGACGCCTTCTCATTAGATAAGAGTAAATTAGTTTACAAGCGCAGGTAGAAAAGTGAAATTGGGTTTTAAGTTTATTGGTTAGAGTGGCAAAATCTATGCGATTAAAAGCTTTACTGAAGTCTAGCAGCACCAAAAATGAAACCAACCTATTATCAACATTTTGCCTAATGGCGTCGGTTACCCCTATTAAGGCAGTGGTGGTATTATGCCCTCGCCTAAACCCATGTTGACTCTCTGACAGTTCAATACGCCTATCGCCCTCGATGAAGTCTAGTATTTGCTTCTTCATAACCAGTTCGCAAATTTTTGAAAGACGGGAAAGAATCGTAATAGGTCTGAAGTCCGAAGGACCTATTGGTTTAGATGTTTTCGGGATTGGTATAACTCTACCTAGTTTCCAGGCCGTTGGGAATGTAGAAGACATGAGTATGTAATTAATAAAGTAAAGTATATGAAGTTCAAATACTGGATAGATAAGTTTTAAAAATTTTAAGTGCAATCCATCTAGACCAATTGCATTTGATTTCAAGCTAAATACGGCACTCGCGAGTTCGGTTGTTGTAACACTACGAAAGGAGAAGGGATTTTCGCTTTCTGGTAGGTTGTGGTCAACATCTTCTGTACGACATGTGTCATTTAAAGAGGCGAAATAAGCATTAAGCGAATCTG
Organism: Myopa testacea; assembly: GCA_949629155.1. Lineage (NCBI taxonomy): Eukaryota > Metazoa > Arthropoda > Insecta > Diptera > Conopidae > Myopa > Myopa testacea. The sequence goes on from OX451347.1 coordinate 45,610,659, forward strand.
GGTCCTCGGCACATTCCCCAGCCGTATTAGTCACCCCAAATTTACGTATTTGTCTCCAAAAATTTTTACTGGTAGATATACTACCGAAACAGGATGTCCCGAAGTTGAGTTTTGCTTTTTTGTTCAGATTCGTAACCCTATTTCTATATTTTGTATAAGTTTTCCAGTTTTCTGACGTTGAGTGCTCATGGTATGCTCTAAAGGCTAGATTCCTGAGTGACTTGAGCTTATAATTTCAGGTGTCACCCATGGGCATGAGTGTTTCTTCGGATTGTAGGACCTAATGGGAACAAATTTGTTGAACAGAGCCGTTATTGTTCTGTTTAGAAAGTCTAGCTTTGTGTCGACTTCGGGACTTAGATAGAGCGGCAGCATATTTATCTCTGCACATCCCCGAAAAAGTGAGCGTGAGCAGATACCCTTGAAATCCCTATATAGAAACGCGGATGTCTAATTTTTTATCGGCAATGATGCCGCCCCAAAAAGAAAAGCATGCATCGAAACCGATGGAACCCAAAATAATCTTGTAAATTCAATCAAGTCCGGATTGCTCACTATAAAGAAATCGAGAAGGGATTTAGAAGCATGAGCGACATCAATGTGAGTATGTTGATGCACATCTGCAATAGTGTACAAATTGAAATCATTGAAAAAGTGAGTTACCCTTTCCCTCACAGGCGTAATTTGCAGATTTAGGTTGAAATCACCCATAATAAAAATATTACCATACTTCCTAGCTATATCCGAAAGAATATCAGAAATGGAGTCCAGATTGCCACGCGGCCGGTAAATAACGCCAACTGCAACAGCAGTATTGTTAACAAATATTTCAGCAAACAGGTATTCAATTTTAGTAGTATAATCTGAGTACGAGATGATTTTAGGCTCCTAGAGTTTTTTAGAAATGTAAAGGGCCACACCGCCTCCTCTGGATCCCAATCTATCATTTCTTATTAATCTGTAGCCTTGGATAACCAGCATAGAACTGTCAATCTCCGGCTTTAGCCACGTTTCAGAGACGCCAACAACGCTTAGTAGTTCACCATCGAGAATCTTAACGATGTCATCAAATTTATCACCCCTGGATTTGGGAAATAGGCTTTGGGCATTGAAATGACCAAAAGTTAGAGATTTTCTTTTGCCATGTAAATATTTCAAAAGTATGGTATTGTCACTAGCTACCTCATCATTCATATTAGAGCCCATCCGGAGACCATCCAGGCCAGGCATGCACGGCGAACCAAGATCGTAAGACGACGGAAAGGTAACACAGGACTATGTGGGTATATTCTGCACAACGGGCCACTACAATTATAGTTAATGAGTAAATTATGTATGGATAAATTAAAGTAACAATAACAAAAAGAAATCATGTTGAACTAATATACAATATACAAGCTAAATTACAATATACTTCAAAACAAAAGTTAATTGTTTATATTATTAATTAGTCTTATCGTTTAATAAGATTTCGTGAATAGTATCTGCAAAGAAAATTGCTTTCGGCACCTTGTCTAATCTTTAGACAATTTGCAGAAACAATAGGCTATGTTTTCAAGGTTTCAGATTTCGGAACACAGGTGACCCCCTTTATATTGCTACAGGCAATAAGAGCCTAACTCGAGTTAAGACGAAAATTAGTTATTGGCCTTATTTAGGTTTAATTTTTTATAATGGTAGCAAGTTTAGGCTATATTTAAGACATGTCCGGTGTGATTGTTGTTGTTTTTGTTGTTATTGTAGCTAGCCAGGAAAACAAACCCCGCCCCCGTTTAGGAGTTATGGGCCTTCAAAGTTTGAAGCTTTTATGCCATATATCTCCATAATCGCGGCACATTTAGGAACGATATATACATCGTTAGAAAGGTAATTTTAATATCTATAATTTATGTTTTCAGTGATTTTTTGGAAAAGCTTTTAGTTTCCCCGCAAATCGCATTTATAAATGAATAATAAATAAAATAAGTACGTGAACTAAAACTTTAAATAATTCTCCTGAAAAGTAACAAAAACCGAGTTATGCCGTTATTGCTTGTAGCCACAGAATTAGTAAGCCGCTGTGAAAAGCGGTGATATTCGGAACCGCAAAAAATCAAGGAAAACAAAATTGTACGTTGTTTTTGTTTTTATAAATTATTAACGAATATAATTTTTAATGCGTAAAAAAATTTTTAAATTCTAGTAATTGTAATAATAATGGTTATACTAAAAATTTGATAATTAATAATAGTATCAGTAACAGTTACAAGAAAGAAGCACTTCGAGTTGCAGTTTGTAAGGCAAAATATATGTATGTACCTATATATTTATCTATACTAAATATTAAATTTGTACGAATTACGAATTATTAACACAAGACACATGGTCTACAGAAATGCCAGGCAGAAATACAATTAAAAGTGCTTAGCGCAACAAATAACCACGATATATAAATAGCAATAATGAACTGGTTTATGGTAGCTGGAAATGTGCGGGAAGTGGGTGTGGCTTCGGTTACTACTTCTTGCTCAGTCGTAGGATGCGCTCCTTGAGTCCTCCTGGTTTTAATTTGGTCGTCTTCACAGTTGTACGTGTCTGCATCTGTATTTGTTTTGATTTCCGTAATCTTCAAATGAGAATTGGTGTTAATTGAATTGAATAGTTAATAATCGTTCATTGTTCCGGTTTCTCCCACTTACAGCTCATCCCACAGCATGGCTATCTCTTTCTTCCATATATCTTTGAAATCATTTGTAAAGTTTGTCCAATATTCGTAGAACTGATCTGGGGTGCACTGTTCCAGGGTGCGTGATTTCGGCGTGAAATGATAGAATCGCATCGTATCAATGAAGAGCTCGCGGCATTCGTCTAGGTCCTTGTGTAAACGCTCGATATCTAACATGGCACTCTCAATGAATTCCTCCATTTTGGACTTGAACGGCTCCAGTGTGTCTTCTGTGGAGACAAGCACCACTTTTTCGGTTGTTCTTTTGCAAACTGGCAAATAATTCATTAATAATTACAAAGCGTTCAAAAGAATTATAAAGCAAGATGAAATTAAAAACTTGCCATTCAATTTCTTGTGCAATTCCGCTATTTGAATTTTCACCTCATCGAAGTCAACCTGCGCCGCTCTCTCCACATCCGATGGCTCGGGAACTGGCAGAGGTATCTCCAGTATTTGAATCCCCTCCTTACGTTTTCGATTAATGTACGTGCGCACGATGAAATGCAGCAGGGTTGTGTTCGACTCCTTGGACTTCACATCCTTCAACTTACCCAATATCTCGAGCGTAAATCCATCGGCTTGACCACGCTGACGATTGCCGCCATTCATGTAGTTACCGAGCGTGAGTATGATTGCAAAGACCAGCTTCAAGTCTTCGCTCTCGATGAGATACTGCGAAAGTTGCAGCACCACTTCGAGCTTGCGAGAGATCAGAGTAGCGGATTCCTCGAATTCCGCTTGAAACACTATGCACGAAATGCGCTCCGTCGACATGGAGATCTGAGATATCTTAAGCAAAAATTGTTCAGGATGGTCAAGTGGTATTTCGCCCAGAGCGGCCTCTTTGATCAGCTCCAGTTCTTCGCTGGTGGCCTTGACATTGATGATCTGCTGCAGCGTTTCCAGACTAACCACCGACGTGTCCACATGATAGATGGCGTGTTCGATTTCGCAGAAGTCGACATGTAGACTGCGCGAAACGATGCCCACATTCTGGGAACGTTTGCTGTCTAGAACCTTCATGGTCTTGACTCGCACATCTTTTTTTTCCTTCGGCTTGACGACTGGCACAATAGCTTGGCGCGAGAAGAGTTCTGTGAATTCGTCGATGTTATCCAGTTTAGTTTCGTCAATTTCTTGCCAGATTTCTTTGGGAGCAGTAGAACACGGAAGATTCGACGCCGAATCGCCGGCGGCTTCAGGATTAGCATCTTCCGGTGAGCTGCTGCTGCTGGAATCCGTTTGCGCGGCAGCGAGAGCTGGAGGTGGAGCTGGCTTAATTGTAACAATACGTGTCCAATAAAGCGGTTTCATCGGCTTCGGAGGATTGACAGCGTTTTTGCGCAGTGCTACAAAAAAAGAGGTTGTTTACAATATCAACAGAAAATATTAAAAGTGCGACGTACTGTTGCTCTGACTGAACCAGCCACCTTCTGACGCACTCGGAAGAGGCGCTGGGGTAGAAGCGGAACCGGATTTAGGCGTTCCTGTCGGCGGAGGAGGCGGGGTTGCAGTTGTGTTGAGATGCAGCGCCAGCGGGGGTGGTGGGGGATTACTGCCAGATGGTGCTGGTGGGGCGGTGGGCATTAGGGGAGGGGGTGGTGGCGGAGGAGGAGACGGTGCTGTGGTTGAATTAGGCAGCGGTGGTGGTGGTGGAGGCGGTGGCGGTGGCGGCGGTGGAGCTCGTGGTGTTTGGACGGTTGTGCATAAAAAGCCTGGCGGTGGAGGTGGAGGTGGTGGTGGAATCGGAGGAGTTGATGAAGATGAAGATTTTGCTTCTGTGATATCAGGTTGGTTTTCCATTGTTGCAGTTTGAACGCCTCGTTCACATGAGACTTTTTCTGTGGCTGTTCTACCTTTCGTCATTTGTCCGCAAGCGCAACATTCATCATCTCGCAGCGGTTCTGTCTGAACGGCGGCCTCCACAAGTCCTTTTCCACGACCTTCAGCAGCGTCCAAACTTTGCGATCGTTTCTCGTATTCATAAATCGTAGCCTCGCTGGCATTCAGCATCTCGGACAACTGCACGCAGCGTTTCGAAGGTCTGCGTTGTGTTTCCGATGGAATTTCCTGAATCACCGAATGTACTTCGGCCATGGAATTGCAGTTGAGTAAACGTTTTCGCAGTTGTTGGTGCACATCCACCGTTTGGGGCGGGTCTACTTGAATGGCCTTGGCGAGGCGAGATGCATTGTTTGGCGTGCTGCAGTATGGCCAAGCAGTCAATTTATCTAACTTGCCGGGTGTGAGGGGCAGCGATGTTGTGGGAGCTTCGGTGTGAGTCCATTGATACATGTGGAAGGGCTGTAAGCAGGAAAACATGAGAAGTAACAAGACTGGTAAAGAAAGAAGCATTCACTGAAGATTCTTCGCGAGCCGAACAGAAAAGTTCTCACTTAGTTTCACAATTTTAATTAGTTTCCTTTATATTTTGAATCTATTCTTCATATATACATATGTATACATATCTTCATCTACGTCTAGTTCCTGTTGTCAGATAAATCTACAAAATCAAACGCGTTCTAGCAGTTCTCCATTGAGGTCACTTAGTTAATTGTTTGCTGATTTGAATAAAATCTCTTTAGCACTTAAGCGGTCAGGGTTAAGACACCCACTCTATCTTCCTCTCCCGCCCTCTTCGCTTCCCTGAATACAAACAGAAAACCACTCTCGTGAATACGGACACACAAAAGAAATAAACTTAAAATTGCGGACAACCAACCAACTCAGGCTGGCTTAATTGCTACTCGTGCGATTTGCATGCTTCCTGGTGTGGATTTCCACACATACGAGTGACTCGATTCCAGCCCATTCTAGCCAGGGATGTGCCATGTGTGTGTGCGGAGGGGTTTCGGCTTTTCACCCGTGCACCTTGGCACCGAATTGTTTTTATTTTCTCATCCCGATGATGCTTGCTGAAATGCAGTACTCGTGGTGCTACTTGAAACCGATCCTGAATGCTGGGATAGATAAGACTAGATAAAGAGCTCAGTGCCACACCCAGATGGTGGTGACGGCGGTGATTCCGGCAACGTGGTGCGGCAGGGAAGGTTATTGTTAAGACATTACATTGAAGCATCAAGCAAACATTGTGTGCAAATGTGTTTAAATAAAACCGAAAGTATTCTTTTTTGTTCTGTTTGCCTTTTACAATCGTCTGCAGGTTTCAATCCAGTACCTTGGCGAAAATGCTATAAAATCTGTGGTCGTTGCAGGGAAAAAAAAGAGGAAGAAGATTCATTGCCAGTATAACAAAATCAGAGACTGAAGATTTCAAGTGTTTCAATTAAAAGGGTTCAAGCAAAATTTGCTATTTTCACCCTATTTGCACAGCATATATGTAAATGGCGGCAAATGAAGCAGTTTGAGTGTGTGTGTATGCGTGTGTGTGTGCGTCGTGCCTGATGTGTGAACGCGTTGGTGTAATTGGGATAATAGCCATAGATAGAGGATTTTTAGATTTCGAAAGGACTTCACTTTTCAACTTCAAACTAGTTTCCGTGTTTCAACCCTCGACGAGGTGGTAATGTTTGATGTCGAAATTGTTGCCCGAAAAATTACTGGATGAAAACTATATCTGGCTTTCTCTTTGCTACATTGAACGAAACATCCTCCACTTATCTGTTCTCTGCTTCTACTTCTCTCGTCTTACAATAAAAGAAAGGAACAAAAAGAGTGAGTCTCCCTACTCATTCTCCAAAAGCAGTATATTTTCTAATAATGCTTCATAATATTAAACAATAATAAACAACTTTCAATAAGAAAACCAATAAAATTCCTGGGTGCCATAGGAAGAAAGAAAACGAGAGAAAATACAATTTTATCCTATCTAATAAAATACCAAAAACGAAAATATACGCTAGAAAATATAGATTTATTCTAATAAAGATTCATGTCTGAAGAATAAAACAATAACTTTCAATAAGCTTATTCTAAATCACACGTAAATCTCTTATCATCGTCATCACGATTATCATCGTCTTCATGGAGATTCGCTCAGGTTAGCTAGCTATTCGACTTACTTTATAAGTTCGTCGAACTTCGAAGAAGAAATCAATAAAACTGGCTCAAAGTATTCAAATAAGAATTGAGGATGCGTTGGAACACTTAAGGACAATTTAACGGTAGCTTAAGGATCATTTAGCACGATTCTCACTATGGAAAAAGTTCAATAACAATGCGTAGCATGACTTTACAAATGCTTCAATTGAAACCGCCCACGATGACTGCCTATCAGAAAAATCACAACACTATAGAGCATTAGATTTTAGCTAACGGTAAAGCTGATACAATCATAAGAACCACAACAACAAAGCTACTACAGCTACTGTCACAGAACTGTCAAGAACTCAAAAGTTACGCCATCAAATTAAAACCACCCAATTGAAAGTTTGCTGGTCCTTCATACAAGCGTAATCCCGAGCAATAGAGCAGGACACTATGGTAAGAGTACCAGAGATATATGGGTAGACAGGGAGTATGAAGAAGAAGTGAGGAAGATAGAGGATAGAAAACGATAAAGAAAGAGAAAAGTGAGAGAAAAGTGAGAGAAAAGTGAGTGAGGGGTTGAAAGTGTTTCCAAGTCAACGACAACAGCAGCAGCAGCTTTTAACCACAGCAATAAAAAAAGTTGTTGATGATTGCTGCATGAAGCTCACAAATAATGGACAGCAGATACGAGTATAAAAAATATAGCAAAAGTTGAGAACTTTTAGCTGCATGTTTTCTGTGGAGCCTGAGCACGGATCTACGTTCGAGTAGCTTCACAGTTAAAAAACATACGGAAAGAAGTCTAAAGGCCACGGCTAGAAAAGATTAAGAGGAGAGAGAGAGAGAGAGAGAGAGGGTTTAACTCGGCGGCATTTGTTAAGTGATGACGACCACAAACAAGTCGGCAAAGGATGCATTTTTTACCATTTTTATACCATGCGCAATTAGCTTAGAATCTCTCAATCAAGAAAAAGGTGGAAGGGTGAGTATCCGTTACTCTGCAGTTTAATCCAGCATAAGAGCGACAGAGAGAGAGAGAGAGTGATGAAAACATGATAGTGTTATGTTACCACTTCTCAAAGGATTAGTAATTCTTTTTTAAGTTAAATTTAGATTGCATGGATTTTAAAAATAAGCACCGAGTTGGTTTTACTTTTGCAATAAAATGTTATTTATTATTCTACTAAATATATTTTAATTGCAAGCTAAAGATTAATTTTGAGAAGATTTTTAAGCTAAATTTTTAATGGTTTTTATTTTGTGGTGAAAAACAAATCTTGTGAAATAATATTGCCGAAACGAAATCATCGTCTGTCTTTTTAAAGAATCAACTAACATTCATTCAGTTGTTTCAACTAAAATTCTTATATTTTATTGCTTTGTGCCTGATAGAGGAGTCACCGATTTCGCTACAACTTCGCCATCTCGAGTTGCTAGATGTTTGAATGTCATATATTATTTATAAATAAACTCCTGAGCAGAATTACTTGAATTCCGATTTGAATATCACAAGTTATGAATGTAAAAATCTTAAGAGCTGGGCCACAATACGGCAGCGACAGTGTCAGTGTTTCTCTCACCATGCAAACCTTATGGGAAAAAACACTGCCGAGTAGGGGAAAAATTATAGACTCTAGTTCGGCAGTGAGCAGTGAAAATAAAATCCTCTCATTTTTTGGATAAAAGTGTTGCAACCCTTTTAGAAAAAATCTCACTTATTCTATAGGAATGAAACAAAACAAATACTCAAAGCCCGTGGTTATGCTATCGAGCAAAACTTGGTGGGAAATTACTCTCATTTTTGTGATCGGAGTCCGGGCAAAAAGAGTGGTTACGCTTGTGCTTGACCCACGCTTGCTTTCTTCAAAAATATATATTTTTTCTCACCTTCAACAGCAACCCGTCTACTACACAAACGAAAAAACGTATTATTTGCGGTGTAGTTTTCGACGCGATGGAAGACCAAATGTTTATATTAATTGAAATCTGCTTAATATATATAAAGGCGTAATATTTTGGAACGATAATCAGAGGAAATAATTGATAAATTTATCAGTTCATTCCATTTTTTCACTCCACTCAATTTTTCAATACTTTTGTGAATATTGAGACTAAGCAACACCGGTTTACTCGGTGTCCTCGGTGTACGCTAGACCGAGTTTTCGTGCTCGGTGTGAGAGAGTGATGTTGAGAACAGAAAAATATCCCGTTCTCTCTTTTACACACAAAACAACAAAAAAAAGTCCTACTTGCCAAGCAAAACTCGATAGCATAACCACGGCCAAACAAATACAAATGTGAAAACAAATGACAAATGACAGATAGCGCTGCGCGCTGCCACTGTTTTCATTGTAGGCTGACAGTGAAAGTGAGAGAAACACTGACACTGTCGCTGCCGTATTGTGGCCCAGCTCTAAAGCATTAACCACAACCAAGACTACAGGCTACAGGCTACTAACTGCAAAAGTAGCTAACTTCCAGCACTAACCTCAGTGCTTCCAGTGATAGCGGCGTGAAGCCAGCAGCAAATGTCAAAACGCAAATCTTTTTATATGTAAAACGTAAACAAACACAAAAGAAGAAGAAGCATAGCTACGCCGCCAGAGAAAAATAGAACTCGATCGACTGCAAGCGGCGTGAAGCCTAGCGGCTAGCTGCAAGATGCGTAGCGGCTAACCGCAGATACGTAGCGGCACTGGAAATCAATGTTTTTTTTCTTGTTCCCCATAAGAGCCAATGTAATTTTGACAGATGCCGCTTGTAGCCTGTAGCCTGTAGCCTTGGTTGTGGTTAATGCTTAAAGCTTTAAACACAACCAAAGCAGCAAGATGCAACTTCAATTCTCAGCTGTCAAATTTACATGGGCTCTTATGGGAAACGAGAAAAAAATAAAATCTCCCATTTCAGCTTTGTTTCGCCGCTACGTTGTGCCGCTAGACTTAGGCTAATTTCTAATTTCTGGCGGCTTTTGATAGCGGCAGAAGCATTCTTCTTCTTATTCTGTATTTGTTTACTCTTTTTTGGCATTTTGAAAAAGTTTCCCGCAAAATTTATATGAGCATTTGAATTAGTGAGTATTTATTTATTGATTTCTTGAGTGAGTATGCATTTCATTCATTTTTTGTTTACAATTTCTTGAAAGTTCAATTTTTGGCCGCTAGACATTGCTGCTATCATTTGGTTTAATCGCCAGAGCTTGGCAGCATTTGTATCTGCATCTTGCATCCTGCTGCTTTGGTTGTGTTTAAAGCTTAATGCTGTAAAAATCTCCAACTTGCAAATGAGATTTAAAATTTTTGAAGAATGGCAAACGGCTGACTGCTCTGACTGACTGATTGTCCTCTTCTTTTGCTTCCGCTTCCTTTTTCGCATCGTGTTCGGCTTCAGAGTTTCTACCCTCTTGAATTGTGACTTCTTCTGAATTGTTTCGCTGTTATTTTGTTAGTTCGTCAAAATCTTTCGTTATCTGAAGTTTTTCATATTTTTCATGCAATTTTTTGGATGTGTTTTCTGTTCTGTTCTTTTCTTATTTTATTTGTTGAGTTGAGAAAAGTTGAGAACTTTTTCAATATCAAAAGAAGTTTTTGCAGAATATCCTATTGTATTAACTTTTAGTTGGCCTGGGTTTTTTATTTATTTCTAGGCTGATTCTGTTTAAAATGTCTAGCAATAAAAATGAAGCAAACAAAAGTCGCTGACCTCACTTCAAATCCAATTGATAGGGAAGGAGTCAGTGATCGAAGAGAGAAGACGAAAGGGCCGATAGGGGAGGGCGCCGGGGTGAATGGGGAGTATACATGTTCAATTAGCAGCGGCAAGGAACCTAAGCAAATTATTTCAATACGTCGGTCAGTCGCAACTTTTGAAAGTGTAACTTTGTTATCCGGGTTACAAGACTTGGAGAGTTTTGAGGGATGTCTTTATTGTGGCGTCTTCTTTGTCTTTAAATTTCACTAATAAAAGTGGAAGTATACCGCAGTATAGTATATCTTTTGTAGGAATACTTTATGCATTCTTGGTCCTTTCTTTTGGCATCGCTGATGGAAAAACTTTCTGAACTTCATCAATCAGTTTTCTCTTTGAGTCCAGTCACGTTTTACGAACATTTTTCAATCAATCAATAAGAAATTTAATTCTTTAAAACTTTTTATTTTAAATCGAATAAGATTTCAGTTTGAAGAATATCATAAGTGAATATAATAAGTGAACGAAACTCAAATAAAAATTTGTTAATAGATGAAAAAAAATCCCTTTGATCTCGTTTAGTTTTAGATGAATACTGGATATATTCTTACAAGTCGCTTCATTTTCACGCCACTTTATGATTATATTACAAACAATTCTTCGGAAACTTGACTCCATCCTAGTTTTTTAAAGTAGGACTGTCAAAAAATTTCAACGATTCTAAAGCGTTTGTTCTTCAATCCCTCTTTAGTGAATGTCTGAACACCGAACACTACAGAATTGTTCCTAATCTAACCCCTCAAACATTTCTTTCAATGACTTTTTGCAGTCTTCAAAATTTATAAACTTTGCGTAGATTTGTTAGCTATTCCCAGAATCCCATCTAGAGTCTGAATTTTGAAGAGTAAACTTCTGCAAGCTTCTGATGTCTCAACAACCTTTTTCAACTGTGTAGAGGCTGTACTTAAGTTGGATTTATTACTCCTTCCGTCGTCTATATTTGAAGGTGACTTTCTTCCGGTTATTTTTTGTCTGTATTTTTTGTCTGTCTATCTTTATACTTGCCCTTGCCACGGTCTTTCCGTTTACTATGCCTCTTTATCATTTTTCCCTGAATCAAGCGAAATTATTTTACTTATGCAGCCATTTTATCGGTTCGGTCACTTTATCATATTCATACTTTAACTTACACTAAATGTTTCCAAATCGCTCTTCTCGGAAATCTGTTTGAGGACTCCAACGTTTATTAAATTGTTGCAATACTGCATGGTTACCGAATTCAGATCTTGTTCGGTGAAGAGGTTCGGTGTACCTCCCAGCTTCGGGGGTAGTGATGAGATGAGCCACTTCATTAGCATTTGACCTGCAAGAAAGATGAAGAACACATTTTAAACGGAATCGCTTGAAATGGTTGTCGATGTTAAGTACCATAGTTTGTTTTAATAGAGTGATACACTGCCTGAGATACTTCAACTATGGTGGTTACTATTTTATGAAGACTAATTGAGAAATATACGGGTTTAACGTGACGTGCCATTAGTTTAGATTAGATTGCAAACGCTGTAGGAAGGCGTCAGTTTTTTAAAAATTTCATATAAAAATAATAATAAAATCGGACAGTTTTTGATTTCATATAAAAAAATGACACAACTGAAATTCGTTTTTTTTGTCGACTCCATAAAAGTAAATTCCAAGTATTTTTTTTACTTTATTTAAATTATATCTATAATATGGTTATATCTGGTAATATTATACTCTCTTTTTATGTCTCTTATTAACAAGATTGATGTTGTAACATATTTTTTAATATATGAGGATATGCAATGCAATTATTCGTCCCTTGCCTCTTTATTCTAACCTCTGACTGCATTCATAGTAGGTCCCTGAATGTGCGTGCGTGTGTGTGTTCAACCGACGCGTGTCCTTGGATTGTATGCCGAAAATCAGTTGGAAAATTGTTCGCTTGGCGGCCAACCGCTAAAATACAATCAATACTTGATTTCATCAGTTTCGCAGCAGCGCAGCATTTTTTGTTACGGTTATTGGACCCAAGTGTGGTGCTGTGGCATGAATACCATTATCACCGATTGGATGGGCCTTCATTGGTAACGGGAGCCGCATAACCGCGCGAATACCGAGCGTTCATTACAAAGCCAACATTTTAAAATATTTCGAATATTTTAAGCGTAACTGAAGCGCATCGGGATTTGAAGGGTTGCCTGAAACTGGTTCCAATTTGATGGGTTCCAACGGGTTCTGTTGATGGGTTAGAATCGATCGGTTGTTCTGGGGTGTGGTTCGGAAATGATGTACTAAATAAACTTACATTTACTGATTGAATGGTTTTTGTAATTCGTCATCAGGTTTCAGCCGAAATACCAAAAAATATGAATAAACTGTTTAAAGTTTCAGCTTCGAAGAGCCACAATTTCAGAAATTTAAATTTAATCAATCAACATTTAAAACGTGGTTCAGTTCGGGAATCAGAATATAAAAACTGGTATCCCTCACCGCAGAAAGAGAGGGGGGGGGATTCGCATTCCCTCCTTTCTTCTCATCCAACCGACTTCAGATAAACTTACATTTTGCTCTAGAAACTGCGCGCAGATCTTCATCGAGTGCCATGGCTTCATCATCATCATGGCCCAGATTATTACCACTCATATGCGTGTCGTGACGATTTCGCGCTTGCATGGACTGCGCATAATTGTTGCGGTTTTTCCTACGGTAGTCATTCCTTCCGCTGGACGAGCAGATGTCTGTCGCCAGCATGTGCTCAATAAACCGCTTAAGGACATCCGTGTGAGTGTTGCAAATGACGAAGAATGTACGCGACTCACGTTGCGGCCGACTACAAAGGAAATCCTCCGTCTGATTGGAATGTTTGGAGTGCGAATCGTGTAGAATTCGGGGTCGAAGCAACGGAAGCAGTCGACTGCTGCTGCTGCTGTCGGCTTCGTGGTCAGTTGCAGCCAGCAGCAGGTGTGGAAGCGGATGTTGATGTGTGAGCGACAAGCGGACAAAAGGGACATCATCATCATCATTATCGTTATAATCTTCATTATGGTTGATGATGAGAGTATGATGTTTGCTGTAGTGGTTGTTGTTGCTATTGTTGCTGCTGTAGCTACTGTTGTCGCTGAACTCATCCCATTGACGCAATTCAAGCTGTTTGCCATTTTGACCCAATTCAAGCAAATGTGAATGTGACTGTGAGTGCGGATACACATGTGTGTGAGCAACCGCTGTCACCATAGCGGAACCGGAAGCTGAACTTGTGTTGAACTTTCGGCACGACCACGTAAGTGCTGCTTGAAAACTCGACGATGAGTCCTCGAACATTGTTACTGGCCAAAATGAGCAGCACGAGTTGTGCGACAATGTGTTGCCGTATGTGGCCAACAATGGGCACCAGACCACCGAAAGCTGCCTGCTGGATTGGGTGCAGTTTGTTTTTATTGTCATGTTCTTCATGCTGTTGCTGTTATTGTTTTCGTTGATAGCTGCTGACATTCTGTTTACGGGATTTGTTTCCGGTTCAAGTGATAAGCTGATATCGTATCTCTGAATAACGCTCAAGTTGGGCTGCCTTTTAGGAATGCGCTATTCAGAAGCTGTTCCGAGTGAAGCTATTCTGAGATTTCATACGATGCTTTAACCATTCACAGAGACTATGATGGAGACGGATAACTCATGTGTTGAAACATGTGAGTTCTTTAGTGGTCGCATGAAATTAAGTCGTCACACAGCAACACTTGTTTGTGATGATGCATTCTTTGAGAGCCTCTTTTTTTGGGTCCTTTTGTCCATCTGTTTTACTCTTTGTCCACAAAAGAGCTTACTTTTCTGACAACAAACACTTCGATTTTCTCACAACCAAAACTTCGAGATTCTCACAAATTTATCGCTAATTATACAACGATAACTCATGAGGCTTTTATTTTTAGAACTTTAACTTATTTCGCTCATTTTCCTCCAGCAAGTTTATGAGGAGATGTTTCTCCATTTTTGCTTCAATATTTGTTTTCGTATTTCTCAAAACTTTAATAAAATTGTTCGCTTGATCTCACTTGTTATCTGCGTCAATGATAACGTTTAACTAATTCTAATGCCAGGTACTCGTCTACTTCACGGGTAGAGAGTTTCTCTTCTTAAAGTAGAGAAAAGAAGCTTTCTGGCCGCTGTTTTGGTTATTCAGTGTCGGTGAGTTCTTGACACTGATAAGGTTCTAGATGTTCTCTAGTTGTTTTCTTATATTAAATTATATTGCACTTTGTTAATTATTATATATTATGCATATTATTGAATTGAGTCACTATATAAAATACAGCCTGCGGCAAAATAGAATCGCGACAAATACGATGCCGAACGTATTTTTGAATACTGCCACTCAACTTATTACAGCAAAATACGTTCGTTTGTGAGCAATCGGTAGATTTTGTGCGTTACAATTATTAAGCGTGATTTTCAGTAATTAAAAAACATACTAGAATTCAATAATTTTAATATAAAAATTAGTTGAATCGATGAGTTTGGTTAACAATGTAAATATCACTCTTGATGCAAAAAATATTTTTATCTTTTGCGATGGTTTCTCTGCGAGGGATATAAATTGTTCTGTTGTTCTGAGCGAACCTCGAATATTTGAAATCCTGGGTTAATAACGATATTATTAAAAAGAAGAGCTCATTTCATGGTATACGTATTCAATATTTAATATGAAGCAGATACTCGCTATCTGTTTAAAATTAAATTAAGGATAGAAATTTAAAGATAGAATTTAAGCGAATTCTTGAAACGTATTCGTACATAAATAGTGCAGCAACATAGCAGGGGTCGTCCTGTCACCTTTCTACTCCCTTTTTGCCTCCACCCCTCCCACAACCCTACTCCACATAAATATCGTTACTGAGTTATTTAATAAACAGAAATACTTGTGCATATTTTGAACGCCAAGACGACTGATGGAAGGGTTAACATTAAACTGAATTCCTCTGAATTGCTTATTTCTTTGTTGGTTCTTGTTATGAATTCTTGTAATAATTCTGTTATTTGTTTTGTTTAATTGTAAAGCAATAAATAAGCCTACGCTATTCTTAGGTTCTTTAACTAATATCTTTGCTTACAAGTTACAATGCTGCAAATGACAGGATGCAGCACAGTGGAGAGCCATAAAGGGAGAGCCAAAGCAGTGCCATTTCTCCCGATTGTGAATTTCTCACGGCAAAAGCAGCGCAACGCTATTTCAGCACCGGCTTGTTTTTGTAATTTTTCACTTTTCTTTTATTTAATTAACACAAATAAATTCACAATTCATGCATTTAAATTAAAATTCATTAAAACTAAAGACCAAAAGATCAAAAATCACAATTAAGAAAATATTGAACTAAATCACAGATTAATATTCAGCAAAACATGTGGAATACGTTGGCATCTCTTTCGGTTAAAAATACATGTGCTAGGTTAAAAACAGCTGACTGAATTTGTGAATCGAGCAATTTTTATGCAAATTTACTAAACTAGAATACATTGTTTTAAGCAAACTCCACAGGTGAGAGCAAAACATTGCTAAGAAAAGACTAAATATGGTTTTAAATAAAAGGCGAAAATGAAACAAAATGCAAACAGTGAAATTAAAGACAGTCGACAGTAAACTCAGAATAGAAATTCAGGAAAAAGAAAACCAACAAAACGAACAAACGAAAGAGTAACAGTAAATTCAGTAAAATAAAAATTTTCGGCTAGTGGAACACCGATGAGCCAAGCAGAATACAGTATGGAGCAACAACTACAGCAAGTGCTCCAAAATTCCCCAAGCGAGAACCCGCTATATAAGCGACGTCGAGACTTTCAGAAGTTGGAAGAATCAACCATGTTAGCAGAAGTCTTGGAGGTCACCACTGTTGAGAAGCCTCCACCACGCCCTCGTCTGGAACAAAATCGCCACAACCCACAACACAGTAACACCGGCGCCATCTCGAATCCACGTACGGCTTGTGAACGTTGCGCTGAACAAGGTCGAAATCCGGTTCGATGCATAAGCAACCGTTATCGAGTACTGCAGGGAAACGACAGTAGAGTAACCAAGAAGTGTACTGGTGCCTCCTCTACAATAGAAACTTCGAGAACAACGAGTCCATTGAGCAGCGATGGTACCAAGATACTGGCAAAGGTAGTAATCGCCGATGAGGACTTTGAAGCAGTCATTGACACTGGGGCATTCCGGAGTATGGTCAGCGAAGATAAAGCCGGAGAGTTGGCGCTTCTAGGCGTTTCAGGTAGTTCAGGGATTAGTATCCAAATGGCCGATGGAGGGATACGAAAAGTCACACGGTCAGTGCGGGTGGAGGTCAGATTAGGTCAGTCAAGAAGTACTGTCGATCTATTGGTGCTTCCAGGAATGATCGATCATATAGTACTTGGTCTGGATTTCCTGTCAGCTATAGGAACCACCATATGTTGCGGAGGGGCAAAAATTAGACTGGAGCATCCGATGAACGTTAAGCCAATGGTGATGTGCACCGTAAAACAAGAGACTGCATCGCAGATAACTAAAATCAACACAGATGATGGTTATTTCCGGCAAAAGAGCACCGAAGCACCACAAGTCGATTTAATTTATAAAGAGCCTGTTACCATCGTACCGATGATGGCAGAGGAGGCGATTGAAGAGGGAGTACAATATCCTTCATTAACCCACGTTCGCAACGAGGTAAACGGAGATAATGTAACAGCAATGACAGCCCGAAGAACAGAAGGCGCAACAATAAAGGAACCGGTTCAGGCTCCAGTCGGGGGGCTCCTTCGGTACTGCAACCTGGCAGACCTCCATCAACGGGCAATAGGTATTCTGTCCGGCAAAGATATCCTGGAACTGAGCAAACGCTATATCATGTTGCAGCAGCGAACGAATCCGGGAAGTCGCCGCAAGAGAATGCAGTTTCGACTAGGAGATTACCGCGTAACACTCACCAAAGGCTTGACAGACACATCTATCTTAATTTACCCGAAAGTGAGAAACCATTCAACAAATCAACTTTGCCAATCCTTATAGACTTCTAGAACGTTTGGATGTTTTTCATTTGATAGCCGTAGCATAAAATATGCAATCAATGAGCTCAACGACAGGACCTTAATTGCCTTGAATATTATCTTTAATGATTCAATATCGATTTTTGCATGCCTAGAGCAGATTTTTATGTTACTATTTTAAGGATTCCGCTTTTAATCCAGAAGTTCATCCTATGTAGTCTGTAAGATTATATAATCATAGACTTTACTAGTCTACTAAATGAAATTAAATGAAATAACAAAATACGATAATGTTCAAAATTATCTAGACTACAGTATATCGTAGAATAGTATATCGATGCCTGGAAATCCGTTTTTTGCCATCGAGTGAATTAGCTTATGCAGAATTTATTAATTTTAATCTGAGCATTTCAAATAATGAAAATCTTAAAAGAATTGCTTGTGAAAAGAAAGTAATAAAAATTATAATTGAAATTTTTAATCCAATAAAAATCGTTTTTATGAACCAAAATGCAAGAAAAAATCTTTTAAAAGAAAAGAAAAATCAGAAAGAAGGAAGTTCAAACGTGGCAAAAAAATATTGCTGAGTTGGTATATTTTGGCTACCGGACAGACAGATAGACAGCAGAAGCAGACAACCGCTAATTTTGCTTCATTGGCTGTTTTTCTTTGGTGGTGGATTTGATCACATCTTAAACAACAAACTCAATGCAGCCACACAGACATACATTCTTCATGTTCACTATGTGTGGTGGTAATCCACAGACAATTTTTATTTCTTTGAGTTTTATCGGTCGGTCTGGGTATCAGTCAGTTTCTATGATTTTCCAACGTTTACGCTGTCTGTCTCTCTGTTTGGGTGTCTATTTTATTTGTATGTTTGTGTATGCTTGTCCTTTTATGATGTCGGATTATTATTTTTCTTTGAAACATTATTATCACTTAAGCCAGATTAAAAAACACTTAAGCCACAAAGTTGCTAATTTTTTGAGTGGCTGCCAAACTCGAAAGCATCCTAGATTTTAAGAGTGATATACCAGTATATATTCAGGCAACCCTCCAATAGAACGAATAGCACGATTAAAATTGTTGTGATGGCAATAATTTAAGCCTCGATTAATACGGTTTCGAAAAACACGGTTGAAAATAACCGTGCTGCTTAATTTCATATATAATCAAATTTAACTGAAAACTTTTAAATATACTATACTCGTATGTATCTTTAAGGATTGAATAGAATTTTATTCCATATGAGCTTAAGATAATTTTTAGTAAGTTTTGTATTTCATATTCGAATATTATATATTTTATTACTTCTAACATTATAAGTTGCTTTAATTTAACTATGCGACCATAAAAATGTAAATAAATAAATAAATTTGAAGATTTTCCTAATTATGAATTTCAAACTTATAATTGAAATTATAATTCTTTTGATTCTGGAAATAATTTTAAACTGATCGGTCTCACAAATCTGTTGTCTAAGTTCATTTCTAGAATTTTAAATCTGGTTTTTTATTTGACTGCACCGATTTCAAAATAAACAGAAGGTAGAAGAGCAGCTCACCACTCGGCGCCCAACACTTCTTCCCCTCCACCCACCGCCGCTGACGCCGTCGGTGAATGAATGCAAAAGCGGAAACTTCAAGTAAGTATAACTAACGATTTAAACTTGGTTGCTATTCTTTTGATTACTTTCAATACGTTCAAATCTAAACAGCTTTCGTAAGAATAAAAGCGCGAATGAAAGCTTGACTTCGTTAAGAAAATATTTCTTTATATTATTTCCATGCGAATGAGTTGAGCATTTCCACAATTCAGAAATGTATACCATTCGGCGTGGCATAAGAAAAGTTCACTAGTTTTTGTTGCTCTTTTGTTTTTGTTGAATGCATAAAAATTACGCATGAAAAACATAACCAGAGAAGCAGAAGAAAGAAGTGGTAAAACAACCGAAATAAAAAGAAATTCGAAAACAACAACAGTAACAAAGGATATTCAAAACTTACCTTCGAACTTTTCATATGCAGCGAAGCTTAACTTTTCCGGAACATAAGAAAGACGCTTCGAACCGATGGCCTCCATGTGTGCCGCCATGCCAGTGGGACCACTTCCGTTCGCCGCTGCCACCGCGGCAGCCGCTATTGCCGATGTCGATGCCGTCGCCGAGACCGGCGTAGCAACTGGAGCAGGGGACACCGCGGATGATTTCTCAACCGTAAAGGAGGCGACCTTCTTCAGCACGTTGCTGCTGGGCGAGCACAACGACTGGCTGGTGTTAGTGAGGGGCATAAGGGACGTGAGGGGCGTGGCAGATGGTGCCACAACTTCAACGCTCGTTTCGTCGCATGGCTGAGGTGTTGGCTGAGACTGAACAGGTGTTTGCGTAGGTGCCGATGTTAATGACGATGCTGATGATGATGATTTAAATGATATTATAACAGTTGATTGAGTTTCCGTGGGGGAAAGCGGAAGTTTTGCGGCATCCGTTGGAGCTGAAAAGAAAAAAAAAATATTGCACGTCATGAAGTGGAATGAAAATTATTTAAATAAATATTAAGTGAGCATACAAAAGAATACAGGAACACATTCGAAGCAAGTAAGAAAGAAGCTTAATTGTTGGCAAACGAAACGTAATTCGGCACATCCTCGTGTTTCGCAGGACCAAAATTGCCATTGCGATGACACGTGCAATATTAACAAATAATGATATTTCCAGCATAAGAAACATGATAAGAAAATATACAGTACAGTATACAAAACAATCCATTCTTTATTTTGAAGCACGTTTTGGATGCCGCCCCTTGCAAAAAAAAAGGTTGCCACGTTGCCAGACGCTCTGTAATTTTGAAGCAGCTTCTTTTCAAAATGATTTCATATTTATTTCGTTTAGAATCAATTATTTCGCTCAGGCTAGAAGATGAAAGAAGAAAAAAAAGGACCAACCGAACGGAAGGAACTGAAAGTAACTGAAAAAGCTTTTCGTCTACATTTCGTGGGTAGAGACAAGAGATGAAAAACGAGAAAGCAGAAACGAGAAACAATTTTTTCAACAGAGTCCCCGAGTGTATCGTTTACAAAGACGCCTTCCTTCGCATACCAAACAAGTTGATTTAATTAAAAATTAAATTTTTCACGAACAAATACAACAAAACAACAACAACAAATGATGAAATAAAAACAAGTTTTCACAACAGACAACCGACAACAGGACTCTTCTCAATATCGAGTGCTTTCGAGATTCTTCAAAGAGGGTCATTAATGAGAATGAACAACAAAAAAAAAAAAACAAAACCAAAAAAAAAACAAGGAACATCGTCGAGTTGATTTTACAGATCCTTGAGTACAAAGAACAACGACGTGTGCAAAATTTAAAAATTGCAATTTTTTCCCTTCGATCCAAGAAAGAGAATTTCATTTTATAGAGCTCTTCATTGTAATCGCAGATGAGGGGATATCGTGGTAGAAGGATATCGCTGATTGTAGATTATCAAATTCTAGGAGTGTCTCACACCAAAAACTTATAATAATAATCTTTAAAACAGTTTAGGATTCAATTTACAACAATTGAGGCTCTTCACCGTCTGTTTATTGAATTAAGCAAAGAAAAGTATCAATTTGCTCTCTACTTGTTGTTTTTGTATTTTTTATCTATTAATGAATTGTGTATGTGTTTGCTTTTTAAAATTTTTCAAATGAAATTGTTGCAATTGCGTATAGAAGAATACGTCAAGGTACGAATACGTTCAGGTACTTCGGGGACTACCCTCATATGTAATTTTAACTTTAAGCTACTTAATATCTTATGTGAATTTAATTCCCTTTTTTACCATTGTTATGATGCTTAGAATGATCGATTAAATATTATTTAAGAAATCGACAATTGCATAACTCACAATTTCCAACCCTCAAACACCTACCCAGACCTTTTAAGGCTTTACATACCCATAAATACCATAAGTGCTCTTATACATACACACGATCTACTATCTAATAAAAGGACACATTGTTTAATGTTTAATCTGCGTGTCCTTTTGCAGTTTCCTATTTAATGGCTATAAACATTTCACCATTTCAGAGAGTCCTTTACGTACTGGTTCCGTGACCTTGGCCTGCATATTTTATTTAGCGAGTCCTCGATAAACCGACAACAACAACGACAATGACAACTAACTAATTCCTTCAAACAAATTGGTTCAAACAAATTTGACCGAATAAACGATTGCGTCCTTTGAATTAGAATTCATTTTATAGAGTATCCATTATTTCCAACAGTATTTGTTCTTGTATTTGTAGTTGTTGTTGTGTTCACGTTATTTGTAATTTGCTTGTAAAATTCCTTTTCCGACCTACAACCGTTAACATACCCATTTAGGTCGCTACACCTCCCCAACCCCATCTCCCCGCATCCACAAACATTGGTTTACAAAAGGAATTCAACTTTACGTTTATGTTGTTCATAGTGAAACATTGATTTGGTTGTTGTTCCATAGATATGTAGTTTGTTTTGCTGTAGTTACTTTGTTTGTTGTTATCCTCTTTCATTTAGAATCTAGTCTTTCGGTATTTTTGCCAATAACATTTGGTTAAATAAGAATTTAAATAATTCTTTTTTATGTAAGAGTTCGTATTCATAGATACTCGTATGTAGTAGATACATACATATTTCAGAAATTACATAAAAATAAACTCTTAACTTCTAAAATAATGAGGTGTTTATAGGGCTTAAGAGGTTTATTCTGCTTTGCATCTCTTGTCATTGTTTCAAGAGGAATTCCAAGAAAAAAATTCCGAGAAAAAAAGCAATTTTCATAAAACTTGGAGAATTTTTCGCTAGACACTACAAGTGACAGGAAATTTAAGGCGATAAAATAAATAATAATAATAAATGATAATAATAAATAACTTATAAATAATAATAAATAATAATAATAAATTACTTATAAATAAAAATAAATAAGTGATACTATATATGAACTATATAAAGATTTACATATATTTACATACATTTATAATGCAATAAAGTATACAAAAAGTAGAATTTCTGTTCTTATTCTACTTTAGAAATTCTACTTTAATCTGTGATTGTACTTTTAAAATCTTAGTTTCAGTTGAGTAAGCTGACCAGATAAAATAAGAATTTATGGGAGCCCATTTGTGAATGATGTAACAGTATAGATATTACATCTACTGATTGGATTTAGTTAGCGATCGTAGTAGTGCCATAGCAATTTTATACAAAAAATCTTTACAGAGCGAATAGTGGCGGAAAGTGGAGTGATAGTTTTACTGGAAACGGGCCGATATTGACAGAAAAACTCTTCATAGAATTCATAAATAAAATCATGGGATCAGTTTAATTCCATCTTAAATTATGTTACTATGAGATATATTATTATGTATGTATGTACGTTGTAAACTATCATTAAAAGCTTTTTGGTTGAACGATTTGCTTTGCTTTTTTTCTAAAAACTTTAATAATAAAAATCCTTTTTATTCTGTTCATTGTTCATGTGTAAAATCAAAACAATTTTACGTACGCACTATTATAGGTATACATGTATATATGTATATGTGTCTATATAAATTAAATTGGTTAATAAAATTTGCAATGGCTAATAATAAAATATGTATACTTTTGCATGGAAACAGCTCCGTTTTTCGTACCTAAAATTTAAATCGACCACATTATTTGGTTTAAACTTTTAATTACCATGAATTGTCGCACAATTAAAACTGAAACGTTGCCAGGGTTATTAAAAATAATTACAACAACAAGAATAACAATAACAAACAAGAACAATAACAAAGATCAACATTCAAAAATGTCAATTAACGATACAATTTAATTATATCAACAGATTTTTCAGGGTTTAAATAATAAATGGCAGAAAATCCTTTAGAAAATATTGGATATAAAATTTAATAAACGATTTAATGTGTAAGCAAAACTAATTAAAAATCACAGCTTCAGGTCTGGAAATGAAACTTTCAATTTTAATTGAAATTAAAAACCCAATATTATAATTTAAGCTCAGTGACTTAACCTAAAGTAACCATTGAAACTACTCGCGGAATTCGTTGAAAAATCTCTCAAATAATTCTCACCTTTGTCTGTAACGGCTGACGTCTCTGTCGCGGTTGCTGGACCCAGAATTCTGGATGAGAGGTTCTGTAATTCTATTTTCTTCGCTTTCGCAATGTTAAAAATGTCGCTGGTGCTCATGGTTTGTGCTGGTGTAGCGCTGTCGGTGTTGCCTGCTCCACCTACACTTCCACCACCGCTGTTTAGGACTTGTGCGAGTTTTTTGCCCAACTGCAGCGCCATCTGCTCGTCGACACAGTCACTGCCGAGTTCAGTATCTGGACTTGGATCTGTGGATGACGGTTCGACAGCCCCTGGTAGCTGAAGATAACGTGTGGGCGAGATCGAAAGGCGAGTTAGTTTATCGGCGCGATGTCGCTGTTGCAATTCCAACACCGCCCTGGCTGTGATGGGCGAAAGTATGCCCGAGGTATCGCCGGAGGTGATGCTAATGTCACTCAGCGGTCGCTGTTTTCGTTGATACTCGGTTGATGTTTTGTTTAGAAAATCAATGAGGTGATCATAGCCGCTGTCTGGACCTGCCCCTGTCGTTCCACATCCTCCAGCACCTCGTCTTCCGGCGGTTCCTTCTGTTCGGCCTCGTGCTGATCCGCTGAGCGGCGGCGAGAGTGGGTCTGTAAAGAGTGAATCAGAACTGGATGTCAGCTCTTTTAAAGCAATGAGTTCATAGTTTCGCAGAGCGTGACCAGTTGTGGTAACGTTATTGACGCCATCATCATCGCCATCATTATCATAACCATCATGACCATCATCATCGTCGTCATCGTCACCAACTCCGTCACAAAAGCGTACAGTATCGTTGCCGCCGTCGTCAAGACCATCTGTTGGAAAAGGTATGTCAGAGACATCAGATAGATAGAGATACATAGAGAGATACATAGTATATAGGTACATAGAGAGGTTTTTATGTAGGAGAAATGTGTGAGTGAGACAGAGAGAGGGAGAGAGACAAAGAATGTTGTTATGTTGTTGATATGTTGAATATGCTAAAATGCTTTGGAAAAAACGAAAAAAATTAAAAATTATACAATGAAATTAAACTCAAGATAAGATAAGATAATGAAGATTCTAATAAAGCCAGTCTGCAAAAAAAAAATGTTTATAATATTTTCTATTTTTGCTTGGTTACTAAATTCATTAATGGACTAGAAAACTATTATTAAATCAAAAATATGTATGTAAACAAACTATATAAATAATAAATAAGATAATGTAAAAGCTCCCCATGATTTCGATAGAATATTGTTAAATCATAGAATATTTTAAATATTTTGGTTTATTTAAAATACTAAAACAGCAAAAAATTTTTTAAAATCAAAATAATTTGTCATAGCAATCATCATCAACAGACAACCAGACAGATTAAAGTTAAAACCTTCATTTCATGTGAACAGCATGAAATAAACAAATAAATGAAGTGTCTATAAATTTTATGATAATTATTATCTGCTTATAATGATGACTACGTTAAATGCTTTATGATTTCTGTCAGAAAAATCTTTAAAATGTGTCAAAATATTTCGCAATAGCTTTTTTAATGCAACGTTTGTAGCACAAACAAACAATAAAATTATATCACATGTAAAAATATACGAAATTAATTAAAATGCAAAGATTATATACTCGTATAGTGGGATAGTGTCTGAACCACACCCATTCTTTTCAGGATCGATAATATTTAGAGATGTAAAGTTTCGTCTTTGTTCCGCCAATCTAATAAACGGAGTTCTTTGCAGAATTAATTATCAAAAAGTAGGCAGGCCGTTTTTGCTGGATTAATTAATATTAAAGCTAAATACTCGAAAATAAATTTCAACAGTGACAACAACCGAAAACAATATAGTTAAGCCAGGAAGTCCAGGTACTACCGCCCCTACTTGAATTTATAATATTTCTCAGAGTGTCATAGAGTATTTTTTAATAGAGTGAAAATAAAAATGTTTTTAATATTTTATGAAGGGTTATAAATGGTTTTTTTCAGGTGTAGAAATAAATTAAGTGAGAGGAAGAAGAAAAAGAGAGAAAGTGAGAGGGTGTGACAGAAAAATACGAGAGAGCGATTATGTGAGAGTTTGTAAATAAACAAAAAATAAAAACTGGAAAACAAGAAGAAAAACACAAACAAAAAAAACCAAAGCAAAATTTACTAACCAAACCAAACAAATAAAAAAACCGTAACTTAAAATAAAACCAAAACTTAATACCAATGGATTTTAAAGTCTGATGGACATTGAACACGCACACTTTTCTCACTCACCCTGTAACACTTAACCCTGCATAAGCAAACGACATACGTTTCTTTGTGGTAAATCAAACTTAAGTGAACAAAAGTAACAATGACAGGAACAAAATAAAAGAAAAAATTAAAAGAAAAAATTTAAAAAAAAAAACAACAACGTTTGTTGCGTGCAACTAAGAAAACAGGGTGTTTTTTTAATTCAAATAAAAGAAAAGAGAAAAAGTAAGCAGCCATCTGAGAGATGGAGAGAAACCCAAACCAAGATACGGAGAAGAACAAAAACAGAAAACAATGGTGCAGGGAGTAAAGAGAGCAGCACCTTAAAAAAGACTTGTAAAAATAAGCATAGAAAAACTCGTAGTAATTAATAATGAGAAGCGTCAACGGATGAGAAACTCTCTACGCTGCTGCGAACGATGTTGATGATGTTGAGGATGACAGACGTTGATGACGGCGAGTTGTAGCGAGCTAATTTTTAGTGAGTTTTAATTTCACTTCTTATTTAAAATACTGATATAGCTGATGATCATTCTTTTCCATTTTCGTTTGTTCTCAATCGATTTGCCCACCTGTGGCGGCTGCTGCAACCTCTGCTGCGCTGAGTGGCTTCAAAATTGTTTTTGTTGTCGCTGCGGACTCCTTCAATTCGATGGCTTTCAACGCGTTCACCGTCTTCCACGATTCGGTTTCAATTATTAGATTTCTTGTCTTCGCATTCTTTTGCGGTGAGTTTTCTTTGTTATTCTCTGTTAATTTTCTATTGAATAATTCTTTAGTTGCACTTTGGTCTCTTTCACTAGTTGCTGTAGTTGTTGCAATCGATTCCGTCGTAGCACTCGCGACCGTTCCGGCTGCTACCAAATGTAAAACGTTACTAACACGTTGACGCCGAGCCGCTGGAAGTGACTGGATTTAGCTTGTGGACGCCGGCTCCAAATGGAGGGGCAGAGGATCGACCGAACATGACGCGGTTGAGAGCGTGTCAGTGTTGTGCGTTTTTTCAATGGTGGGTCTTTATTTTGTCCAGTGGTAAAGAAAGGGTAGAAATTAAACTGTGTTTGAGTGGAATAGTTAATATTTCATAAAAAGTTAACTAAGAGGAATCTGTCCTTAAATCTTGGCAACTACTGGAGTGCATACAGAATCATGTACGTAAAAAAGAAGTCCGTCAATTTCTTCATCGTATCAATCACGTTAATTTTTAAATTAGTCATCAGCATTAACAAACGAAAGACAGAATGTATGTATGTACATTAAATTAATTTCATTTAAAGTCATTGAAGATTTATTATTTATTGAATGTAAAATCAATTTAATGAGTAAATAATTTCCTTTGTCTTTCATTTTTCCTGATGAACTTTGATTTCAATATTTAATTAATTTTTTCGGCGATCCGAATTTAAATTCAAATTAAATAAAATCAAATTAAAAAAAAAGAAACGCTAGACTTCATTTCAGTATAATAATATTTTAAATCTCTGCGGTTTAATTTATTGCAAATTAACTTCATTTGTTCAATTCATTTGTTTATTTGTGGATTTATTTATTAATGCTTTGGATTTTATTAAACTCGCATTTTATTTGTTTCGGTTATTTTAAAGTTTACTCGTATGAATCTCGTTGTTGATTGTAAATTAGTTTTCTTTTGTTGAGTTCAATTTTCAATGAATTCATGATGCCGTTTATTATTGTCCACATACATACGAGTTCATATATCTTTAACATTTATTTTAATATTTACTCATTCGTTCATTCATCATTAAATTTTATTGTTTATTTGTTTGCACTTTCAAAAGCTTTTTAAAATTGATCTCATACTCAGTTCTCAATTCTTTAATTGTTGCATCTTAAATGGTTTTTCTTTTTTATAGTGTTAATTTAATTCTTCATACTTGTCATTCATTTCACGAGTTGGAGTTCTTTTAAAAGTGAATTTTAATACACTAAAACACTCTTAAATAATGTTTTCTATTAATTTTACTATTAAATAACCCTGCTTCATTTATAGTACATAAATTCACCCGAATTCATCATAATTCATCAGTGACTTGCTTTTGATTCATTGGGTAAACTGAGTAAATTTAATTTATATGACTTTTTATCTGTTGCAGTTTTTTATTTAGTTCTCATTCATTTATTAGTGAGTGAGAGTTCAGTTTGTCGCACACAACACTGTAATTGTTGGCTGTGCCACACTAGGCACCCTGAGACCGGCATCTCACATGTTGATTGGTTGGTACATGTCACATGCCACGAATCAACTAACCAGAGCGTGTGAGTCCGGCCTCAAGAGGCTAAGTCTAGCAGCGGCCGTTGAGCTTTCCTCCCTCCACCCTCTTCACTGTCATATGACAAGAGCCAACTGTTCAACTATCTCATGCCATCAAACCAAATCGAATCCAAGCAAATCGCGTCACCACCAGCTCAGCTTTATTCCTAAGTTTGTATACATTGGATTGAATTTTTTTTCGTTTTTGTTGTTATTTTTGTTCTTCCACTCTTTGTTTACCGTCTTCTGTTGCTCTCTCCAATACACTAACATTATTTGTTATTATTGTTGGGCTTGTTATACTTTTGTTGTTTAATTGTGTCGTTGGTATTGTTGGTGCTGATGTTTTTGTTGTTATTATTTCCAGTGCCAGCTTTTTGTTGTTGCAACGAGATTCACCTTTTTCGTTGGCGATCGACGCCACTGGATCATTCACAATAGATACCGGATCAAAGAGTAGCTCGATGAATTCACGATGATCTGGAGTGAATGTTTTCTTGTTATCTTCTGTTGGCAGCTCGGTTTTTGTCGTTGCTAAAGATGTGGGTGTTGTTGTTGATGCTAAAGTTGTTGAATTTCTTGATGTTATATTTGTTGCTTGCGATGTTTTTGTTGTTGCCTGTGTTTGTTGTTCCAGCGGTGGCTGAGGTGCAGGACGTTTATGTTTCGGTACTGCGGCTTTCTTTCTTTCTTCCTCCACCGACAACGACGGCAGCGACCTAGCAGCCGCATCTTCTTCATCATCGTGCTCATTCCTTCTACAGAAAAATTTTGATTTTTTTTTCCTGGGTGGTTTTTTCAATTGTTGTTTGCCTGAATAAATTTTGAAAAACTTAAATAATTGCAAGTGGTTTTTTTTCGTTTTTCGTTTGTTTTATTGGGACCAATCAATTAAATTTCATGCAATAACTGCTAATAATGATTAATGTTTAGCTGCGGAAGGAAAACTAAACACATGCTTGTAAAACTGTAAGAAAAACATATCCAAATCATTCAGAAAGATTGGAACAAACACATTTCTGGGGGCCACAATGGCTACATTAACGTATTTTCACCACATTCTATGCAGGGTTGGGGTATTAAATAACACTAACAAATATAAATATTTTTTTTCAACGAATCTACTACTAAATCTAAGCTTCCAAAAATAACAATAAAAACGAATGCGAAAGAGATATCAACTTAGCGGTTTTTCGATAAATTTGATGATCCTTGAAATTTAATACTCATGAATAAAAATCAAAAATTCGAAAATTCCCCAAAACCGTGAATAACTGTTATTGAATGAGTTAATTTTTCCGATTTTATTGCGTGTCTATTTTATTTTTTTTACGGTATTTAAAATTTTAAATCCTGTCTATGAAAACGATATTTAAATCAATATCCAAATACAACACCAGTAGCAAAAAGAATTCTTTTTGTTGCTGTTCTTATACTGAGCTATTTTTCAAAGCATAGTTTAATTTAATATCCATCAAAATTGATTGAAATATTGACATAAAAATAAAAATTAAAGTTTAGAACTAAAGACTTTAAACTAAACTAAAAATGAATTTAAATTTTCAATTTCAATTGAATTTAGAAAAATAGTCGAAATGATTGGAATTTAACTTTTCGTTCTAAATACTAGATTATATATTATATTTAAATTAAGAATTCGTTTGGTTTTTTTGCGGATGGAATTAAAATGTTTTACTTTTATTTCTTTTTAAGACTTTTTATCTAATATCCTTTTACGAAGGAAATCCAGGACTAAAATCACATTTTTTATAATTACAGAGGATCTTAAAATTTATGCTTATACAGACGCCGGTACAGCGGTCGTCTGAGGTTGCGTTGAAGTCCTACTTGTGAATATTTACGACTAGAAAAGCAAATGACACCAGATGCAAATGTAAAAAATTCAACTTAAATGATTTCGTGAAACACAGATACATAAATATGTATAAAATCGTACTTTGATAGAGTGTTTAAAGTGTGTGTAGATGTGTGTGTGTGTTTGAGTGTTTACGTGTGTGTGTGTCTACATAGATTATGATGGTACATATTGAACTATAAAACGAAGAAACGAATGAAATCCAAACTCAAAAAGTTACGTGGTTTGATGTCGACATTAATATCTATGGTGATGTTGTTGTAGGTGTTCATGTTGTTGTCGGTGTTCATGTTGTTGTCGGTGTTGATGTCGATGTTGATGTTGATGTCGATGTTGTAGTTGTCGATGTTGATGTCGATGAAGTGAGAGATAATTCATTCGTGATTGCACCCGTGTACATGTTGATTTTGTTTACACTCGTATTTCTTTGACTTTTATGACTTTCGGAAAGAGTTGAGAACTCTTCCGCTGAACTCATGCGTTCTGCATTGATTACTTTTAGTACTTTAGACAAGCCTCAAAGAAACTTCCGCAAATGGAGAGATGATAAAAACTCAAATAACAAAAAACAAGACAGAACCTACTTAAAAGTAAAGAGAAAAACCAAATGAAAACGAAACCATTAAAAAATTAAATAAATAAAAATTGATTGACAAATATCTGGGGTTCATACAATGCCAAGAACCATGGATCTAGTGGAAGAGATGCAGAAGGCGGTGATATTGGGTATATGCAACATCGTGAGATGATTTATGCAACAATAACAACCATAATAATAACCGAATAACTTTCATACTCGTATCCGGGTTAGTGGTTAGTTTCCAGCACTCGAAAGGAAAGATGATGCAATCCAATAATAATATTAATAATAATAAACCTAGTAATAATAATTACAGTAATTGTAATAATAATAAAAATAATAATAACGATAATAATAAATATTAAATATTGACATTTTTTTAATAGTTTGGCTCTTAAGTGTTAATTAAAAAATGAATAATTTTATAAAATATTAATTATGTGTTGTTTTTGCTTTGCTATAAAATCTGATGTTTTACTACAAGTGGCAGGAGGACGGAGGCAACAACAAAAATTACAATATTAAGACACAACCATGAGTTATGAGTCATGGGATTTCTTATATTTTATAAACTTGTAATTTTAATTCAAGGCAACAACAACAACAACAAAATATCAAACAATCAGGCAATCTAGGAAACTACAAAATTGTAAAAGTTTAAAAGAAAATATTTTCTTATTAAAATCTCTAGAGAACTCTATTTTTGAGGGTCGAGACGAGGGAATTAAAAGATGATCATACAACAGAACTGCAACAAAGAGGATGGTGTAACAATGCAACAATGCAACAATAACAACAACAACAAAACTTTCTCAACTTACGATAATCAAATTGTTCAGCTTCCAATTGTTGAATGACAGCCGCATGACTCTGTTGCAACATCATCACATCGCTCACATCAGCCGAAATTGTAGCTGATTCCTTGGTCGATGTTGTTGTTGCTGCTGTTGCCGGTCGCCGCTGTCCGAAACGACCGAACACCTTCACACGACTGCTGCGTCTAGTTTTGGGGTCCAGAACGCCGCCGGTTTTATCAGGTGTCGAGGTGGTCGTAGTTGTGGCCTGACTGTTGCCCATTTCAGAAAAGTAATGTGGCCCGTACAGCGTCTGCTGTGGCTGCTGGTCGAGTTGATGAAAGAAAAGTAAAAAATTAATTTAAAACTTTGTAGCTGGACGGATGAAATTTCCGTGTGTGTGTGTGGATTTTTCAGTAGAACCTTGAAATGAAAATATATTTCAAATAACAGTTTATGGAAAACATTGTTCATGTTTAGATTAGATAAAATCAATAATTTCATTTACAATGTTTGGAAGAGTAAAAATGGTTTTGTTTTTGTAGATGTTATTGGCTAATTTTTTCCCCTGAGAGTTTGTCTTAAATAATAGTTCACTCTTCAAAATCTTTTTACCTTAACCTTAAACTTGTTAAAGAAGTCAGTACGAATATCGTCTGCTAAACCTCTATCTGCTAGACAACGACTTACTTAACCTTGAAAACAGTGGAGTGAGTAGGGGCGGATCATCTTGAAGGGGGAACCTATTCATTGAGCATCCGCTAAGTAGACGTCGACATGCATACAGAGCAGAGAGATATACAGAAATGGTACTTCATGATTTAGTTGGAGTGGAGGAAAAGGAAGGTAATAATAGAGGTAACGCTATGACCATCTTTATGGATATAGAGGTGAGTATGCCGAAATTTGTCTTGAAAAACTGAGGTTCGCTCTGAAAGTCCATGAACTTCAGTTCATTTATAGTAAAATAGATTGATTCCATGTATGCTGTGGAAGTGTTGCTCGTAATGCTGCCACTGGACTTGTTTATAAGGAAAACAACATGTCTCAAAAAAGGTCAGCGAAGTGTGATGAGTGGGACTTATTGCGGATGAGTGGGTATAATCTCTCATTACTAAACGATGAGTGTGGGAGGCAAAACTGACAGATTTACTTAAATTTATTGGTTTATTTATTTCGATCAATGCTCAAAGGTTATTGAAACATCCAAGAAAGCTCAATAAATATTTAAGGACTGAAGGAACATAACTTAAATTGGTTAAATGTTACTTTGTTGAATTCTAAACGGATTGAAATCATGTAGAATAGAGCAATAAAATTAAATTATACACACGCACTACTGAACCCAAACCCTGTCGTACGCTTTTCCTGACGCTTTCGAAATGACGCACGCGGCACGCGACACGCACATCGAATCTCTGCTTCAAATGGATTTCCTGCAATTTTCACAATTGTTAAATGATTGCAGTGAGCTTTGATTGTCGACGCTTTTATTCAATTTCCACTACGTATTGTTTTCTTAGATTTCCACGTTCAACACAAGGACACACAAACACACGTAGTGACGTCATTTCCGGTCATTTATTGTGGCACAAGTTTGTTTGATATTCTTTATTTTTGCCAAGTTTACTTTTGGGGTGGGGTTTTGATTATTGTAATTGTTGTTGTTGTTATTATTATTGTTCTTTCTGTTCTTGCTGTCGTTGTTGTTGTTGTTGTCCTTCTTGTTGTTCTTGTTTAGCATTACTTAATGCGTCAAGTTCGTGACAGCTTCGATTTACGGTATTCGAGTCATTTATTTTAGAATATCTCAACTCTACACAAAATGGCGCTTTTAATGGCGCTTTATTATGCTTCCGCTGCGTTGTTTTTCTAAATACTTAAAACGAATTTCCTTTTCGCTCTAATTTTTCTAATTTTTCTCGCATTTTCAACACTTCACAACACTTTTTCGCATGTCGCACACTCATTTCGCCAGACATCGTCAAAGGTAAACGTCAGGCAAGTAACACGAAAACAACAAACGAAAACAACAAGAGCACTAATCACAACAACAACAATAACAACAGCAACAACGAAAAAAGGCTTAGTTGGCTGTCGGCTGGATGGCTCACTTTTATGCTAGTTGAGGTGGTCTATAGACCGGAAAAATACAGATTTTTCTCACTGTCAAAGTGACATTTGCGAAGTGTGCTCGTTTTGGGGAAAAATCAATTGAAACGTCAAGAGCTCGCTGACAGCTGACAGAAGAGCCATCTGCGCGTTGTTCGTGCGCACGAAATACTGAAAAGCTAAATAATAATAATAACATATCATGTGTTATTTTTATTCATTGTTGTTGACTCAATTACGAATGCGAGTGACCCTCCATCAACGCCACCCTCCCCCTGCTACGATCCTCCCCTCCCTCTAACACAGGCAAATATTCATTTGAATAACAGCAGCAATGAAAAACTGGAGCAATGACCACCCTACCTACTGACAATAGATTTATATTTGAAAATGACAAATCGACGCGATAAAAAGCGATTTTTAATTGGGTCGGAAGGTCTTCGTATCGCCTCTCGCCCCTCTACTGGGAGGTATATCAATTAATAAACTCACTCAATGCGGCTGCTGATAATTTTGCAGCCTATCAACTCGACGCCGATCGCTGAGAAGCGATTTTAATTTCTATGAAGACTCATAAGCCAAGTAAAAATAGCGACCCATCAGGAAATATTGAGTGTCTTGACGTTTGACAAGTTGAGAAAAAATCTGATAATGGTTTGTCGTAAAAAATGAAATTATAAATCGAAAAGAAAGCATGAAGAAAACTAAAACTGTGATAATTAAAATTAAGAAAATTAAAGTAAAGAAAATGAAAACCAAGAAAATTAATAATAATGTTCGAAATCATAAAATATTAAGAAAATGTCAAGAAATTTAAAATATTATGATCATTTTAGTTTGTATAAATTTCATATTTAATAGGGGAAGAATACCACATCTTAAACTCTTTTAAAACTTTTCAAAACAAATATTACACAAGCAGAAAATTCTACACAGAAGAAAAAAATGTTTGCTTACTTTTCATTATCAAAATTTTAATTACGTAATAGACTTTGGCTGCGTAAGAATAATCAATCACGAACATGTACCTAATTGTGTGTGTGTGCAGGAGTGTGTGTTTGTGTGCTGCTGACAAGGCACAGCTGCATGTAATGTATTTTGGAGAAATTTTGCCCCAGATCTTGCCAACTTTTGCGTGCTTTCTTCAGAGTTGTCTTAATAAAACTCAAATGACTTAAGAACTTCATCACAAATGAACAAAGTTGCGAAAGGACTCTCCGAAACACAAACACACACACACACACATACACACACGCACAAAAAATACCATTTAATTAATGCACAAACACGCGAAGAGTTCGCGATTGTGTACGATTGCACTTGCAATTTGCACTCAACTTTTTGTACGTATGTGTTATAAGCATATGTATGTGTGTGTGTGAAGAAGTGCATAAGTGTATTTGTAGGTGTATGCGTGTGCCTGTGTGTTTGTTTGTGTGGTGGTGTTGTCAAAGTCTTTTTACTTAAAATTTTATAATTTCAATGGATTTTTTTGCACGTAAGCGACTAAAAGTTTAAATCCACGACAAGGAAACGGAAATGGTTACGGTTCAATGCGCCATCTGCACTCCGCAGGTGTGAAGCCAGCACAGCCATAAAATAGTGTTAGCAAACTTATTTATTAAATATCTACAATAGTTTCATAGTTAAATCATTTCTGCAGTCATTGCATTTCACTTTTCAATTATCTCCCATGCAGTGAGAGCGATGAGTGAGTGATGCCTATAAAATATATGGGACCAAATACAATATCATAGCTTCTGATCTATCCATCTATCCGTTTCTATCTTCCATTTATAAGGGGCGTGGCCCAGAACTACATCAGTAGGAGTTCTGGAGAAGTTTTGGGTGAATAAAACTGTGATCTCTGAGAATCTTCTACGATAGTGTGTTTAATTGAGTATCTTAACTTATAATCTTATACGAGTTAAGTAGCTATTAAGAACTATATTAGAACTAGGGGCGTGGAATGTCCAATGATATTCATATTAAACGAATATGATTATTTATGAAGACTATTATGATATGATTATTTATGAAACGAATATGATTTATTTTATTAGATCACTATATGTAATCCATATTGAAGGCTCAAAAGGACCTTTTGAAGAGAAATGATTAATATGTGTCGTCAAAAAGATGTACTTTACGCTTAGTGAGTGTTGTTGTTCTTTTGGCATCCTTCAAGAAATTATTTTGGTATCTCGTATTTATGAATGCCGATGAATTCTTGCAATTTATGTATCGTCACGTGTGTATGCGCCTTCATGCACGTCTGCATACATGTGGCTTGGCGTGTGTGTGTATGTGTGTTTGCGTATATTTTCCAGCGTAGGAACATGAAATATGCAGTGAGTGGGATCTGTGGTATTTCGAGACAATAAATGATAAACAGTACAACAGGGAATAATATCGGCTCAGAGCACTGAAGTCTCTCATCAACGCCAGCAGCATACATGCATGACAAACAACAACTGCAACAACTGTTCAACTGCAATTTAAGTTTAACAAACTTATTAAACGATAAGATGCGTTATTTTATGAAACTCTTTCGTTCAAGAAAATTAATTAAACCAACAAAAATAATAATAATAATAAATACATTAAAATACATAATAAATACTTTAAATTAAGTACAAAATATAAAATGGCGAAACTTCATAAAATTCCCCAAGTGCAGATGATGACAGACAAGAGTGACAAACATTTAGGCTTCAGAGTGTAAATGCATGCATGCCAACATGAAAACAAACATACATACATACAAACACACTAACACATTCGCACTCACTCGCTCATACGTGCATGCATGCACATGCGTTGATTCAGTTATGTTAAAATTTGTAATTATAAACCTCAACAGATTTATTTGAAATATTAAAGCGTGTATAGAAGCGTGTATAGTTATTTTGTCGCCACCAACCCCTTCCCTTCCCCTACCCGCAGGCCTCTTTCAGCTTCGGCTCACTCCTCACCCTCAAGAAACGTGACAGCATGTCGCCAGCACTCCGCGTTTTATTCCGCTGGCAACACTTTTCGGTGGACGTTTTGTTTCGTTTTCGGTGTTCATCGGAATTGTTTCGTTGTTGTTTTGTAGTTGTTGTTGTTACTTCGGTTGTTGTTAATGTTATTATTGTTGTTATTATTGTCGCTTTTATCACTCTACGTCAAGCATTTGTCAGCTCTTCTGTGCCTTTAGTGCCTCAAAACCTAATTATTCATTACTTCATTATTTTCACAGAATTTGGATTTGATGCGGATGCGAATGTGTTTATTTATGAATTTTTATTTTGAAATGCATTAATTATATTTTGTTTGTTTGGAGACTTTTCTTGCGCTTATAATATAGTAAATAGTATTTACCTCACATTCCAATATAGACTATAGACAAGCTTCGAAAAGTAGCCAAAAGTTACTGAAAATTTCAAAATTTATTGATTAAAATGATCAAATTACATGACTGAAATTTAATTGTTGAAAACTAGTTGCGTAATTTTTACGTGCTATTTATGGACTACCTCAGAATAAGCCACTTAACTAAATAAAAGCAATTCCACGCTGCCGCAAGTAACTTAAAATCATCTCATTTTATTTCGTACCGAATTTAAGCCTAATAGAATATTACAAACTCCGAATGACGCTCAAATGATGGCTGAAATAATGCTATGAAAAGGGATTCAAAATTTCATTGTGTCCTTCATTCTCTCTCTTCCTTCCTATCCCCGTCTCTTTTTCGCACTCCCATCGACACAGACGTTGAAGCTGCTAATTAGTCATGTTAACGAATTTAACGCCGACAACTTTACGTTGTGACGCACTTCGCTGTCGATGCGGATTGGATGCTAACGTATTTTGGGTTAAATCGAATTCTGACAGCGATGCTGTATAACGTAACCCAACGTCACATAACATAACCGCACACAACCCAGCAAAAGAGCAACGACAGCATCTATTAAAAGTGTTCAACATTACAAATTTTAGACATAAATTTGTGCTTATTGACAGTGGCATCGATGTAATTCATGAAATTAGCTACAACTTAACCATTAAATTTATACGCCTGAATTGAGTCCTGAATAAGCCAACAACAGCAACAACAAGAGCAGCAAGGATACCATCAACGACAACAACGAAAGAACAACAATGAAAAAAGCAACACAAAACATTAACAAAACTTAAATGAGTTTCGTTACGAACAGCAACACACGCACACACACACACCTTGTTAACGGCGTGGAAAACCACAAAAGTAACGTAACGTGCGTGTAACGACGTAACGCAACAATAAAATTCCAGGGAAATCAATTCCAAATCATAAAAGAAAATACGAACGATTGCGAAAAAACGGGTAAATAAACAGGGAAGCCATTAAATTGATTTATCGGTTACGTCGTTTTGGGACGTAAATAAATACGTAAACAAGGTTTGCGTAAAAATCACATAAAATATTTTAATCCCAAAGTTGTTAATGTGATTGTGAATTGGAGTGTGTTTGTGTGTGTTATATGTTAAGTCTGTAGAAGGATTGCATAAAAAAGGTCAAATGAAACACGGCTTAGCCACCTTTTTTGTGCGTGAAGGGGATCAAGTACTTTGCATAAGTTGCTTCCAACAGTACATTATTACATCATTACATGGCGCTGTATACAAGTGCGGTTAAGCATCGGAAAAGTAAAACAACTCCAATAACATCAGCAGCAACCACAACAACCATAATCCTTTAGGAAGAAACCTTGTATACACTACACTGAAAGAATGTAAGCACTTTTTACCAATTCATACTATTTTGAATGACCTAACGGTAATGAGATACTTCAACCGTAACACCTTAGAGCTTATCCTCTCTGATAAGACTGATCCTAAAGGGTAGTAAAGCTAGAACTGGATCGAGTTCTAGAGAAGTTGTTCGAAAGATATTCTAACAAAAACTTGGTGGATGCCCATATTAAGAGAATATATTATTATATTAAGTAAATTCTTATCCAACATTGAAATATCTTGAACTTCTTGAAGTAACTCTTTGTCTTGTGTTCCTAGGATATTGAGGGTTATATTTTGAATAATGCTATAACTATTGATCCTCATGGAGGAATACTTCGCTCCCACGGCTGCTATGGTCTTAAATTTGTCTGGGTTAAATTCTAATCTTCCACATCCGATTAAAAGAAGAACACTCCTTGTAAGTCCGAGAAACTCTGTAATATTGTATTTATTACAGTAAAGGAGGGTCCAGTGGATCATATGACTCCATGGATGTTTAAAGAATTTGTGCCTTAAACGATAACATCAATGCTTTTGAACAAGTAAGAGTTCGGTAATAGTTTTCTCCAAGTGTATCGGCAGCAGATTTACCCGAGCATAAATCGTTCCTTTATTTGTTGCTCTGATTAGTTAAGCTCTTTATTGACCGGTCAAAAGGGCGGAGAGGAAAGGGGAGAAGGTTTCCCGGGAAGGACTCTTGTTAATTTGAGTTGACATTCTTTTTTTGTTAAGCTTAAAGTGGACAAGAAAATAAATTCTTTAGGAATAACAAGAATAACGACAAACCTCACTATTTTTTGCGTTTCTGTTATCAGCTGTTACATGAAAAATACCCACATAAATGGAAATACACATACATACTCATACATATAAATAAACACAGACAGAGTTCTGACGTAGGCACTTAAACTCAGACAAAAACATAAATTATAGTACTCGCACCATTCTTGAGAGTGCTGACAGCCCTCAAACCACCACTTAATGGCCATCGCTTCCCTTTAAGCGGATGCAAGGGGAGGGGTACAGACATTAATAATTTGACTAACCCGAAATAACCTTCAAATACCATTTTCGCAATCTGGATACTCATCACTGCCGCCCACGACTGCGCCTCTTCGAATCATTTCGCTGCTTACGATGGCATGGATGGATAATGTGTTTATTTGCCTTTTTATTTTTCGGACACATGAAAATTACAATAAAATACAAATTACAAAAAACCAACAAAACCAAATGCGAAAATAAAATTAATGGTTTCGGTGGTAATACAAAGAATACTTCAGAGTCATCAGATGTAATAAATGTACAACTACATACAAATATAGAACATACTCGTGTAGTACAAATGCATGTATGAAGAAAATATTTATGAAAAAATGAAGGGGGTGTGGCAGATTTAGGATAGTATTGTATATAGACGTGTAATATTCTGAATAAAAGATCGAAATACTGTAAGTAAATAAATTTTCTTTATAAAAGTCTGAAAAACTTTCTTGGGCACAGTTTTTGTATCTATCGAAAAAGATCGAAAGTGTTTTGGAAGGGAAGGTGGGGTATGTCTAATCTTGGCCTAGGCTAAAGTCAGGGGTTTCTTGGATTTTTAATCGTTCTCTATAAAATATGATACATATTTATTAAAACTATGTATAGTATACTTCAGTTTAGAAGTCGATCTTTAATTTAGAGTTGATTATGTTCTCCCCCTCAGAGTTATAGCATTGCTGCCCCCTTTTTAATAGCATATTTGTTCTTAAATGTAATGTTTCGTAATCTCTTTTGTATTGCACGCATAAAATTATGCAATCTGCGAATATTTGATGATTATTGTTCAATTACATTTTATTTACAAAAAAGGACAAGAAAAAACCATCAAAAATAAAAAAAATCTGTAATTTGCTCAATCATGAGGCGGCTCCGGTGACGCTTATGATAGCAACAACAACAACAGCAGCAGCAACTGAAACAGGAAAAAGCCTAAAGCATCACCACTTACATTTACAAACGCATACACACACACACACACACACACACACACACACACAAACATACATACACACACGTACACCCAACGCTTAGCAGTTACAATTCGGTTGCGTTGCGTTACGTTACGTTGTTTCGCATTTTTT
The DNA here is from genome assembly GCA_949629155.1 of Myopa testacea. NCBI lineage: Eukaryota > Metazoa > Arthropoda > Insecta > Diptera > Conopidae > Myopa > Myopa testacea. Next base: position 45,650,935 of record OX451347.1, read on the forward strand.
CCTGCTTGTTTTTATTGTTTTTTGTTGTTGTTACATTCTTTTACTAGGCTTCTGGTTGTTTTTATAATTGTTAGTGTTGCTTCTCTCATCGTTGTTGTTGTTTTGCGGATTTTTGCCCCAGTTAATTGAAGACTGTTAAATTTTTTGTTGCTGACAATTATTTTTTATTGTTTGCTGCTTCTGGTGCGGCTGCTGCTGCTGTTGTAATCGTTATTGTTGGTGGAGGATGATGATGAATGGATGGTTGAATGGATGGATGGAATGGAATGAATTGGATTGTATACTGTCCATAACAAAAACGATGGCCAATTTCAACCTTAACCTCAACCACATCAATAACAATATAAAGAACAATAATAAAAGCAACGACGACAATTAAATGCAGCAACAAAACTTAAAATGTACATTTTTCTTTATTATTTTTGTTGTTTTGTTTCCTTTGGTAGCTTTCACAATTAAAGGCACCACTTTTTGTTCACTTACCTCATTTGTTAGGATTTCGCTGATGTCCTTAAGTATGGTAGTTTGATCACAACATTCAAAATCCGTATCTTCGTCTCCACCTTCTATTTCTCTTCCTGCTTCTTCTTCTATCTGCTCCTTGATGGTTTTTTCCTCCTCGCATTTCGCATGTCTTCGAAATTTTTGGAAAATGGTCAAAAAATACGCAACAATCATTTGGATGAACTGATTTAATTTTATTCTTGCGTTTTGCAGAAAAGTTTCCGTCATGATTGTTTTAGAATTTTGTCGAAATATTTCGTTGCATAAATGAAGAAGAATAGGAAATCTTCTTCAAGTATTGAATAATTTGCTAAATGTTCCTAAAAAAATAAAATACGGAAAATTTTTTGACACTTTAAACAAGGAACAAACAAAAATAAATGATTTCGATGAGTATTGAACTATAAATTAATGTTTTTTAGAGTTTATGTATGAAACTTGAAATAATAAAGCAACGTTTTGAAGTTTCTGTGAACGGTAGGTGAAAATATTTAGTTTTGGATAATGGAATGTTTTCGAAAAACGGTGAGTCCACTGAAGGATACAATTTAAAGTGCGTGTTACAATTTAAATTTATAAAAGAATGCTCTTCAACTTGCTAATAGTGCCTTTTTTGAGATATTTTAAAAGGTTTAAACGATCATCTTAAATATTTATTCATTTTTACTTACTTGATCTCATTTCTAAAAGATTTCTGCTTCTTTGGAGAAAGAAAAACTAGTTTTTGCTTTTATTATTTTATTGATTTAAGTTTTATTTTTATCATCCATTTAAAATTGTTCAGATATTCGCTTTAATTTATTATCTAGAAAGTAAGTTTAAGTATTTCGCATATATATTGGATGGGCCATCGACTGGTTTCTGTTTAAAATTTTATGTCTCAAAATTTCTTTAAAAATTTGTAGAATATTAACTTTTTTTAAAGAAAAGCAATTCTAAAAAGAAACCAGTCGATGGCCCACCCTATATACATTTATATTTATATATGTACTTGTATACTCATATGTATATATTCTAGTTCTATATATATATATATATATTATGTATATTCTAAAAAGGAGATTCTGTTTAAAAATTACAAATGATTTGATTGTTGAAGAAAATTCTCAACAATCAAAGCTCTTAAAAGCTCTTAGATAGCTCTTAAACGTTCTGAGCTATTTTTTTAATCGCTTCTAAAATACATTTCATGACGAATGCTGACTTAATTGTGTGTGTATTGTTCCTTAAGTAATCGTATGTTACACATCCACACACACACACAATAAATTTGTATAAAAAAGTACACAGTAAGAATTCGCTGATGCTGCTGCTGTTGTTCATGCAGTATGTACACTGAAAAAAATTGTGTATCTTTTCTTGTAGTATTTATATTAAAAAAGTTAAATATTTTGATTCTTGTATTTTGTTTTTGCTTTTTTCCTTTTTTATATGTTGATAAAGTATCTTTAAAGCGTACATCTATTGATATTGTAGCATTTAAGGAAATAAAACTCTTTCCTATTGTATTAATCTAGATTATCTTTTAGTGTTTGTATAGCCGTTTATACTAAATATGTGTGTATTTACAGGCGGTTTTTGTTTCCGATTTAAATTGAATCTTTGAAATTTATAAACAATTTTTTAGATGGTATTTTTGTTTCTTTTTTAATAGTATGTGCATGTAATAAAATATATATAACTATATTTAATAATATATCAATATCTATAAATATATAAAAATAGTAAAAACTAAATATTAAATTTAAAATTAAATATTAAACTTGAAAAAAGTATAGTATATATAATAAAATAATATCAATAACAAAATATTATGCGTTTTTATAATACATTTCAATATTATATTAAAATACATTTATATATTTATTTATTTATGTTTGTTTAAGTACTATTTTTATTTACTTATTTATTCATTCTTTAATTTTATTATTTTTTTTATTACTTTACTTTTCATTCAAGTTATCTTTTAATTATTTATTTTGATTTAATTTATATGTAATTTATTTACTACCATATTTTAATAAATTCCTTCATTTTTTCTCTCCTTTTCCGCGCTTCTTCTGGGAAAAATTTTCACCGTTTTCCTGTCCTGCCTTTTTTTCCCTTTTCGCATTTTCTTTCCTTAAGTTGTTTGTTTTCATAATATTTAGATTTTCTTAATTTGTTTCGTTTTTTGCAATTTTTTGGACTGTCGTTTTTTTTTACAATACTTAATTTTACATCCATACTTGTTATAAAATCTGTGCAGAAGAGTTTTAATTAATATCACTTGTGCAAAAAACATTTATACAACCCCGTAAAATATTTTCCATAAATTTTTCCCAATTTTTAATTCATTTAATTTATTTTTATTTTTTGTTCCCGCTTAAAATCGCTTTAATTTTTATGAAATGCTTTTAATTGAATCCGTTTCACTATCAATTTATTTGTAGTTTATTTGTAGTTAATTTTTATTGTAGCTTGGTTACTTAAACTTAATTAGAAACTGTAAAAAAGATATTTAAAATGATTTTATAGCAAATGGTTTAATTTTAAATAAAAATTTCTATTGTTGAAGGTGATAATTTTATAAGATAATTGTTCATGTTTTATTATTTCTTATATTCTTGTTTTTATTTTTTGTATATTATTTTATTTTCTATTTTCTTTATTTTACTCTATTTAAGTTTTTTTAATATATCGGTTTATCGGTTTTTATCGGTTTTTATCGGTTTATTTTTTAATAATAAAAATTAAGTAAAACTCGCTTCAGTTCCTCGATCTCGCTACGATGCCTTTTATGATGCTCTCTCGCTCATTCTTCATCATTGCTTCCATTCCACACTAACAACACATCACATCACTCTTTCAATACTTCATTCATTCATTCAACACACGCCCATCCAACACTTAATCATCATGCCGACAAGCAATCAGCCAATCATTCCGCCTGTTCGCTCGTTCATCAATAATTCATCGCTTAACCGCATCGAGTTCAATCAGTTAATATTTATTTAATTCCTTGATTCATTTTAATTCAATGCAGGCGGCCAGGATTCGCAAGGATTCGTGCGCTCAACTGCTTTGAAAGCAGTAATCGTGTGCTTTTGTTGCTTTTGCAGAGCTTATTGAGTGTATTTGTTGTAAATGTTGTTGGCGTTGTTGCGGTTGTTGATGTTGTTATTGCTGTAGCTTCTGTATTTATAGCTTCTGATTTAAATTACATACTCATACATGCAAACACTCAGAGTTACATGCGGCACACACGCGTACACAACAAACAAACAATCACACACACAAACTCATATAACCTTCTGTTTATTGACAAAGTTTTTAATGCATCCATTTTCTTGTCTTTGTTTGTGTTGTTGTTTGACTCTTCCTGTATTTGAATAAAGTTCTATAAATTAATTTGCTATGTTGTAAAACTGAGATTTCAAGCAAGATGAAAGGACTTTCTAACTGTTCTTTTATTTTGTTACTATATATTTTGATGCAGTCCCTGCAATTTTCACCTTAACCAACTCAATCCCAACTGAGGTGAGATCCTCGATCTCGCTGAGATAAGTTTTACTCACCTCAATCTCAATTAAGTGATCAACTGTTGATCACTTATTTAAAGATTTGTTTAGAGAAAGACTTGTTTAAAGAGAAATTAACAAAAATTAGCAACAATTTAATTCGTTCTCTTTAACCAACTTGAGATGAATTAAATTTTAATCATAATTAATAAAATTATAACAATTGTAATCAACTTTCAACAACACCTAACTGACCTCAAAAAAAACAAAACGATACTAAATCTTTTCACAGTTCATGAAGTGAGACTAAATTATTAATACACGAGTGTATAGTATGTATTTTAATTTGTAGAGAATAACGCACGGACACTAAAATCAATTTCAGATGCGAAAAATGAGCAGAATTTCAATTAAGTGATATGACGGAAATTCGACAATAAATATTAATTACGCGTGGCCAGTGCAAAAACATGAACTTAACAATTAGTGTTAAGTTATGCGTATACAGAGAGAGCGAGAGAGCGAGACAGAGAGAGAGACAGAGAGAGAGAGAGAGAGACAGAGAGAGAGAGAGAGAGAGAGAGCTAGAGACACGTAAATGCGAAGGACGTTGGTCACTACGTGGTTGAATGGATTCATTAGCATCAGTTTTTTCAATAACATTTGCATGATTCTCACCACAATTCGAGGTAAATAAAATTTATATTTATTTGCAATAACAAGGACGAGGATGGGTGGATGAAACGGTGATGGTAACGGCGGAGATAATGATGATGATGCCGCTGGTGATAATTTCATTTAAGCCCCTAATAGTATGCAACGAAAATTGAAGTAACGATTAGAAACATAATAAATGTGGCTAAAGTGAAACTGAATCGGATTAAATACACGGCTGGTGAAGAGGAAGAATCATTATGAGAGGATGAATGATGGTATTTGTGTGTATATGTACATATACACATACACATCGTATCGTGTATTATAATAGAAGCAATTAAATATGCTAAAATATTGCTGCTGCTGCTCTTCCTGCTCCTTCCTGTTTCTTGTTGTTGTTGTTTTTTATATATCATTGCCATTTCCGTTATTTATTTAACGTATTTATTGAGTATAATTCAAAAATTTTAGAGCTGCATAAATAAAAATCTCACATAATCTCATTATAAATCTTTTGAAGCGTTTCACGAACGAATGTTATAAATATTATTTTTTTTGTTTAGGTTTTCGTATATTTTTATTTAAGTTTTTCGTATTAATATTTATTTTCTAATTTAATCAGCATGATTTTTTAATAATTCTAGTTTTTTGTTTATTTAAATTTCGCGTTTTGATAATTAATATAATTATTAATTTAAATTTACAGTGAAATTTTATTAATTATTCAATAATGCTTTTTATTATTAAAGGTTTATCTATTATTAAAAATTGGGGTTCTCTTAAAATTTTGTGGTTATTAGATTTTTTATTATTATTGCATTATAATTTTTTACCATTAATATTTATGATTTCTTCGAAACGGTTTGCTATTAAAATGTTTGTTTATACTCGTATATTTTATAAAAGCTTTTCTTGTTTATTTGTAAATTTATTCAATAATTTTTTAATAAAATGTCCCTCATCACATTCGAGTTCTTTTATTGAATTCATTTATTTGTGTTTTTTTACAATATAATTGTTCTTCTTTCGTGCTTTTAATTTTATTATTTTTGAGTTTATTTTGTTTTCCAGTTTTATCCATTTATTTAATAATTTATGGGCTTTTTTTCTGCTAAATCTTGGTTCTAGTTTTTTTTATTTTGTTACTAAACATTTAATTAATTTACATTTATTAAAATAAATAAGTTTTGTGTTATTTCTTTTTGTTTTCTACAGAGTTGCCATATTATCTGAAGTTTTAATGAAGTGAATCTAAAACTAAAACTAGTTTAAATACACTTACGATGGTTTGACTAATTTAAAGTGTCGTGTTTTATGTCCGCTGTTGTTGTTGTTGTTGTTGTGGATTAGATGATTGTTAATTTCGTTGATTGGTTGGTTGTTGTTATTGTAGTTGTTGTTCCGGATTTATTCATGGAAAATATAGAAAAAGAAAATTAAATTTTACTATTGTAATTTTATAGAAAAGTAATTCTATAGTATTTCAGATAGAAGACGATTTACAAAGTTTAAATGAAGGAAACACGGGTCTTTAAAAATGCTTTGCAATGCATTGATGTTTACTTTCAAGTGCTAAAAGTGATCTGAAATAAATTGCTTTTCTATTTTGCCATAAAAAAGGAAAGAAGTTCTAACAATAATAAACACATTCATAGTACATATTCGAATGATTGAATGTCTGCATAAATATTTTGTAATTCCATTATTCGCTTTAATAACGAAAAATAATAAAAATAACACAGAAACACTCAAACGCACACACGTAGCGGTATGTGTAGCTAAAAATATATGTACACACACACATATAAATACACCTTCATGTGTGTTCATCTCTACTCGATTCATACAAAGTCTCCTCCGCTGACTGTCTGTTGATCTGCGTTTGTTGTTGTTACGTGTGGCATTCAATCAGCATTTTATGCATATTCGCTGGGAAAAACGAATGATCTGCAGCTACACACAAATACACAATCACACACACACACATTCGTGGAGACCCATAGATCTCTACGCTTATCAAGTGATGGGCACCGTTTATTAACATTCGCGGAAGAGTTTATCTACATTAAAGCTTGCAACATCGCCTCGCGATAGAATCGAATGAAATGAAATGGAAATGAAGAAATATATTGTGTGTATAGATAAAAAAAAGAAGACGTATAAAAATACAACCCAGAGTAAAGTAATCATTCGAAGCGAAGTGCAAACAAATTTATTGAGCTGTGGAGAAACGATGACAACAACAAAAACACTTGCAACACTTTGTTGCATTGCCGCATGCAGCATGTTTATTTTTATTCTGCATCTCTGGCAAATTTACTGTTAATATTCAGATGGTTATGCTATCGGTTGTTGTTGTAGTTTGTTTGTGGCGCAGTCTACCGAATGAAGTGCAACCCGACGTATGAGTAACAATTTATTATTTAATGTGCGACAAGGAACGGAAAAGTATTGAAAAAAGTACAATATTAAAAAAGATTAGAAACACAGTTAACTTAATTAATACAAAAAAATGTGTTTATTTTCCTCCGATGGTTTTAGGGACTTATTTTATGAATGAGCAAGGAATAGAACACGAAATAAACACTAAATGAAGATTATTATCATTTATTATTTTAGTAGTTCCGCCCTTTTGTTGGCGTTGCCACCTGTAGCCATCTGTGTAGGAATTTCGTGGCGTTTCGATTTAATTATTTTAACGTAATCGAACTCTACGCCCTGCAGCAGCATTCACAAAACAGAAGCTTCGCCGTAGAATCGTTGATTACGTCACGATTACAACAGTCGACCTTCTGCTTTACACAACAGCACTACCATCGGCAACATGATAGCCACCGTGATCTCTGACCAACTCGCACTCGTTCTCTCTCACTCTCTTTTACACTCTTTCACACTCTGTCTCTCTGTCTGAACGTTAATTAGTTAAAAATCTGTTTGCGCAATTAATTTCCATCCATTGAATTCATTAAAATGTGTGCGAATTTATTGAATCTGCCGCGATTGCAATACCGGAAGCTACCCACTTCGGACACCGGAAGTGCAAACGGATGCGGTGCTTAAAACCGTGTTGCATGTGCTGCGTGAGTGTGGTACTACACGCAAGTGTGACGATGAGGGTGAGAGACAGAATGGGTGTCTGTCTATATGATAGCTTATGTGTGTGCATTTGATAGCTTATGTGGGTGTATATGATATGTGTATAAGTGTATAGCTTATGTGTATAAGTGTGTATGTTTGTCCAATATTGAGCTCACATTTGCCGGTATTGTTTTTCAATTATTAAGTTATTTGAAGCGAGGGGAAACAATTAAAAACCATTTAAAACTCTTTCGAAATATCACAACATACTGCACAGTGGAACAAAAACTGTAAACACAAGTTCGAAATGAAATAATAAAAGAATGCATTTACGAGTAAAATCATTCAACTCTAAAGAAATGATTCTGTTAAAATGTTGACTTTTGTAGTTGTTTTTGCTGTTATTCTTGTTGCTTTTATTGTTATTACAGTCGCAGTTGCAATAACAGTAACTACCATATTCTTGTTGTTGTTGGAATTTTTGTTGCTGTACAATTTATGCAATTTAAAAATATTTACCATCTGGTACAAAAGAATTGCAAATTCTTTGGCTCAGCAGAAGCCCAAAATTGCATTTCATTGGTAGAATGGGAGAAGGACGAAAATGAGGGGGGGACGGGGGGGACGGCAAAATCGGTCCCATAAAAATCGCCAGCGGAAGAGTAAAAAATGTACACGAAACAGAACAGAGAAGAAACAAGAGTAGACAAGAGTGAAAAATTGTTAAGCAAATTTTTGGCAGGCTGCACGAATGGCGAAGTTAAAAGAATTGCGTAAAACAAAAACCCAAACAAAAAATAACATAAAAAAAACTAAGTGAACAAACAAAACAACTAAACAAAGAAGACAAAAGTGTCAATGATTGATTATAATAACAACAACGACAGAATATTCGAAGCTAATTCTTCAGTATTAAAATCTCGATTTTTGGGTTTTACAGCAATTTTCAATACACTCGTAATTTTAAAAAGAACGAATTTAATTTGAATGATTTGATGAAACTCGTAATATACATAGAATATATTCAAACTTCCATTAATTTATTGGATGTTGTTTTTTCTTTTATTCCATTTCACTTTAAAATCGTGATTCTGTTCTACAAGACTACGAATAAATTTAAAATTTTGGACTGACAGACTTGTATTTGCATCCATCGCATCGATCAATATGTTTGTGTAAAGGATTTGCTAGGATGTAAATGCGATATCTCTACAAGAATCAGCAGAATAAAGCAACGAAATCTGTATAAATAAATGCAAGACAAATAAACTAACAGCGACTGACATCAGCATCCCAGCGAAGTGAAATGAAGTGATTCTCCTCACTTCTTGCGTGCGTCCTTCAGATGAGCGCCCAGCAGCAGCACCCACTGCACCCTCTTCTGAATCCTTTGAATTCCGCTATCGTGCTTTAAATTTGAATACTTTCATTTGCATTCTGCATTCGCTTACGAATGTGATTATTTCAAATGCTAGATGTCGCTGCGAGCGTTCTGAAGTGGAAACAAACGAACAACTACTTGAGAGCCAACGAGAGAGGATGGCTGCCGAGTTGGTTGAGAGAGTGACGGGCAGAACGAGACAGATTTCAAGTTGGTCGACATGTGACATGAAGAAGAAGAAGGCGATGGAGATGGAAGAGAAGAGGGAGAAGGGAAGAAAAAAAATAAGAAGAACAAAGGCGTAGTAAAAGCATAAGTATGAAAATAAAAGATGATGCAACAACAGAATAAATACAAGCATTAGAAGAGCAACAATAACAACTTTAACAACAACAACAACAATAATTTTAAGTACAATAATAACAACAACATATTCAGGTAAAGCTACATTTAAAGAATACGAAAAAGGAAATAAAACAAAACTGAATAAAATTCGAATTGAAAATAAAAACTGGTTACGTTTGTAGGGTTGCGTTTATTTCTATGAAGAAGAAGAGCATGTGTAAGTGTGTGTGTCTTTTGTTTGTTTGTGTGCCAAGTGTGTGTGTATGCGTGTGTAAACAAGTGCGTGGTTGATCCATTTTTGTTTAATTGTTTCCTCTTTTTTTCATTCAACATTCAACATCCCCGTTACTCCCCATGTTCAGGCAACCGCCTCCTCCCCTCCCCTTCTTTCTACAAATGACCCTCCTCACATCTTCACTCCAATGAGCTGCATAATTAATCTCTGCGATTGTTCATCTTCGACACCCAGAAGTTTTCTATTCTTTTATGGTTCTTTTTTCGTCATTATTTTATTCATGTTGTCATTCTTGTTTAATTGTATTTCAATTCTTCGTTGTTCCTCGCTACGAAACTTTTAATGAGTCAGGATTCGGTCAGAAAGCATCAACAATTCAAATAGATTACTTGGAATTCTACAGCAGAGATTCGAGTCTACGATGAGGGGTGGCAAAGAGGAACACCACCGATGATCCACGATTAAGTTAAGATATCGAGAATTCATAATTAGAATCGAAATTTCAATCGGAATATGATCCAAATTCGAAATACAATCTATTATATAATACAATATATTAATATTAATCGGACAATAAATCAATATAATAATATATAAAATAATAATAATATAAATTTTAATATTGATTTATTTATTTATTCAAAATTGATGACATAATAAATTACCGTATAGATAAAAATAACAGTACTAGAAACTAAGCTAATCAACTTAATAAATAAATCTTTCTGTTTAATATTAAAATATTGTTTTTTTTTGCCTTTTTTATTGGTTGTTCCTTTTTTATTTTATTATGAATACGTTTTTCATCACTGATTCTTTACGTTAATTAAGACGCATTTTCAATTACGTAAGAATCAGCATAAAGAAAAACGAAAAACGAGAAACGAATGAATACTGCTATTCTTGTTGTTGTTGTTGTTTCGTCTTTTTCGTATTTTTGCAACTCATGCATGAAATGAGACCTTTTTTATTATTATTATTATTATTATTATTATTATTTGTGGAAAAAACTGAAGCATGCGACATTTTTTCAATTAAAATTTTGTAGCTCAGCGAAATATTTTTTCGTTAATTTTTTGCTGCGGTTGCGAAAAGAAGTTCGCCAGCGTACAGTGGGTCATCGAGTTTGTGTGGACATTTTATTGGGAAGTTCAAAAGAATATAATTTCTTTAAAATTGGTATCATTCGAATATTAAACTATTATTCAGATATTTTATCTTGTTAAAGTTCTATACTTTATGTTGTACTTTGAATATTTAAGCAGTGAAAAATGTATACAATGACCACTGTGACCGAGTGTTCCGAGTGAGTGTAGGATGGTTAATAAGCTGATGGCAGCTTGGAAGTATTTAAAAAAAAAATAAGGACTCAATTAATTTGTTTTGCAACTCACCCAGTTTTTGATCCTGGCGCTGTTGCTGCTGTTGTGGTTGCTGCTGTTGTTGAAACTGTTTTGTTTTTCTTAAAGTTCCGTAACGCGGTTGTTGCATCTGCTGATGCTGTTGCTGGTGTTGTTGTTGCTGGTGGTCGTTGCTGTTGTTGTTGCTGCAGCTACTTGAGTCTTGACGATTGGAGGGATTCTGGACGCAGCTCTGGAAGCTCAGCTGACTGCCCGACGTTGACAGCGCCAACTGAGCTGGTGTCGCGTATCCGATATAATCGACGACGCACTGCGTCAACAGCACCGAAGGATCTGCAACGTAGCCGGCGCTGGGCGGGCGTTCCATGTAAATGGGTGTTGTTTGTTGTTGTTGTTCTTGTTGTTGTTGATGATGATGATGTTGCTGTGCTGCCATTTTTAAGCGCCACAACGTGTCTTGCGAACCGCAGCGCCCCCCTGAATTCGTGTAACTGTTCTCTGCGCTGGGATAGTGTAGGCTGGACCCTATATTAATGTTGTTGTTGTATTCGTTTTTATTTAATCATTGTTTTGGGTTTTTACAATGTTTCATTGTTGTCATTGTTGTCATTTTTGTGGTGGAAATAATAACAAAGCAAAAACAAGTTTGTTAATAAAGTTTCAATTTTTTAAGGGTTTCAAAAAGTTTTAAATTTACTTTAAAAATTTATTGCAGTGTAAAAAAGATGGCAGGAGTGCTACAGACCCCGACAGACGTCGTCACACGGTGCACAGGGTGAATCAAAAACAAGACAAAAATAAGTGGAGCTAAAAAAAGTGGTGCGCTTCAAAAAGTTTTCAGAAAATATACAATATTATTTACAACAACAACAGTTGTATATCCTTCTAGATGTCTTTATAGTATTTCATTTCGTACTCGTAGAACTAAAAACAGAAAACTCGAGTAGAACACAATTAGTCCAGAAATTAATAGTGAAGAAAATGAACCACGTACGAGCACTTGTACAACAAACAACAACAACACTCTTCCACTCAGTCACTTGTCACCCGTCTACCCGTGACACGTCACCCGTCCACCCGGTCAGTCAATTATGAATGTTGCAAGTGTTTTGTGTGCAACATAAACTGATTTGAGTGCTTCACATTTGAATGCTCTCGAGAGTGTCGGACAGACAGCAACATTCGGCCAACAGACAGTCGTACAGTCGAATAACCTTCATTTCTAAACGCATTCAGAGCCCGCCAGTGACAGTGTGAACTTCTGTCATGCACTCGTGCTTGTAGTTTGTAGTTTGTAGCTTGTGTAGCTTAATTCATTTTACTGTTATAAGATTATAATTCATAATCACCAACAACCGACAATGGAACAAACTGTTACAATAAATACAATGGGATGGCTTCGTCGCCCCGACCTCCTGCTTTCACCCATCGGTTCCATTTGTTTCCGGCAGAGTTGGTACTCTAAAATTTTGAATTACGTTTGAGTTAAGAGATGTTTTAGATGAAACCTGAACGGCCAGAAATAAATGCTTAAATTAAAACTACTTAAGATCTCTCGGGAAGCTGCAAAAGTAATTATTTTATATACGAAACTCTTCTGAATGCAGAATTTGACGGTGAAGTTTATGATTGTAATTATTTAAACATTTTAAAACACTTTTTTCTATGAATCGTGTTTTTATGCATCAGAAATCTAAAAACAGAAATCAATCTCAAAACGCAGTTTAAGCGATCAGTTCTTCAGTTCTATAAATTCCAATAAATTGAATATATTACAATCCAAATCTAATCTCTTTTCTCATCTTAAATGTGTCAAAGTCTTGGGTGATTTTTTGCCTGTTTTTACTTCTGACAGAAGAGTAAACATAAAATTATTTGCATACTTCAATTCAGAACTTCAGTTTTAAACAAATTATTGTAAGTGAGAACACAAACAGCCACTTAAAATTCTTCACGTTGTCACAGCGTCGAGGGGGGGTGGAGGGGGGGGGGGGTAGAGGGGTGAGAAGTCCTTCCCTTGGCGAAGGCGGCGACATGGCGATCCTTCCTCGCGATACGTCGCTGCATCTGCTGGTGCTCACGAACCGAAAACTGAGAACGCATTATTTTAAAAGTCAACAAATTTCAAAACTAACGCAAATAAAGTGCATCAAGAATAATTTATTTGACAGCTGAAAGCAAACAAACAAACAAAATATAAAAAAAATACCCGGCACCAGACATTCGGAGAGTGAATATTTTTTTACTGTTTGTCCTGAGATGCAGGACTTCCAGCAGGTGAGAGAGTGGGTGGATGAGTGAGTGGATGGTTAGCGGTTGGCTACGTTCTATTATTGTTGTTGTGATTCCTTGCAAGTCCTTTATTATTCTTCTATGGTTTTTTGAGTTTATGTGTGTGTGTGTGTGCAACATTTTGGCATTTTGCCAGTCATCTTGTCAAAGTTTCACTCTGATAGCGTGGTTATTTGCATTTTCTATGCTGTTTCGTAGGGTTTCGGTTGGGTTTTCTTTTAGATTTTGGATTGCATTTCAGAGCATAAGAAAAGCAGGATAGCAGAGAGTAGATAAAAATTAAATATCACTGGATTTAGACAGGAGAAGGACGTTGAGAAAAGCAAAATCTTGAATGTGAGCGATGCAGATTGTGAACGTGAACGGTACTATATACCATCTATACTTATAGCGTGAACATTATATTATAATACTTGAACGAATCGGTGTGTTAATCACATATATAGAGGATAAGCGCTTAAAATTTCAAAATAAACACCATCGTTTTAATATGATTATCGAGAGTTATTTTAAGTAATTGACCTATAATTAAGTGTGAAATTCAACAACTTCGAAATCTTTTCAGCAAGTACAAGTAAGTACTCATTACAGACATAATAATTACGTGTTGAAAGTGATCACTATCACTGCTCATTGTTAGGTACTCTCCAATCTTTCATCTTCCAGGATTTCTTTTGGAGACATAATTAATTGTATGGATGGCAACTTAAGATGAGTAGATTGTTGACGGTGCAAGAGGCAAAGAAGAAGAAGAAGAAGCAAAGAAGTAGTGCGATAAAAAAGAGAGTGAGAAAAAGAGGTGAGAAAGACAGGTGCGAATGAGTAGCGAAAGAGGTGCAGGTGCGAGTGCGGGTGCGAGTGCGAGTGCGAGAGCGGTGCAGGTTCGTGTGCGAGTGCAAAGAAGTGCCTCAAATTGTTACCTGTAACTGTCATAGCTGCCGCAGTTTTGGTATTTGCGGCAGTTAAGGTTGCCGTGGTCATTGTTGTTGTTGCTGTCGATGGTGACATCTGTGATGAGTGGCCCAGGATGTTCTTGTTGCTGTTTGTAATTATTTGCTGCTGTTTTGATGGCGGTAGCTTGGAGAACACGTTTAATTCAAATGGTCCTGCTTTTTTGGGGGAGGGGAACAGAAAAACGTGAAGGGTTAAGAGTTGTTTTTTGTTGCTGAAAAGGGAGATGATTGCGAAAGGCGTGTCGGAAGATTAAAGAGAAAAAAGCAGGAACTTCCTCTTCTTGTTCTTGTGAGGATAGGAGAGTATCGACGCGGAAGTTGTTTTTTTTTTTAATTTTAACCCTTCTGTCCATAACCATTTCAAAACCTTTCTATCCACGGACTAGGTCTGGCTGGACCTATATACGTTTTGTATGGAAATAATCGGAATGGAGCTAAATAATTTACATTTTTTGATTATTTTAAAAATTTTAGCAAGTCTTTTCTTTATTTTCTTACTTTTTTATTATTTTACATCAATATTATTAAATATTTATATGAAATTATTCATTAAAACAGTTACTACATTTAAATATCTTGGTGCCACGCTGTAAGCAAACAGCATCTCCGCAAGCATTGAAGGAAAATCCAATTTTATCCTTCGGTCTATCCAACATAAGCCAATCCTGAATCCCGCAGTTTCTCCACGCCGTCAAAACTTGTGAAGAAGTTGTCGGCTACGACCGTCCTCCCACTAGTTGTGTACTTCGAAGTAAGTTCCAGCAGCACTTTTTCGCCCAAGTCAATACATCTCTGCTGCTGGTCTTCTTTGCCTTCTTCGAATCACCGACCCACCACACTTTGATGCATATTTCGCCGGCTTCGAAGGAATATATTATGTGAATATGTATTGTCTTTCATCTGCATGTGAATAGTTGTTCATCGACGGTTATAACATCCTCCGTTGTATACGCAGTTTCTAGGTAATGATTCAGCATGGTCCATAAGTCCCTAATGGGTGCTGCTTTATCAGATTTATTGCGCTCTGCGCGAGTCCTTTGGTCATAAAACCTTATGAATCGATTTATAGACCAAAATTTGTTTGTTTGTTTTCTACAATTCTCGTGCATGCTGCATGTTTGCATGATTCAGACCTGTTGCTAGACAAACACCAAAATAGGCATACAGTTCATCTTGTGTGATAGGTTTCCAGGATTTCGTCTTATCGGATTGCTTTCGTTGAGTTTGGCAGTTACCGTCTGCGCCTTTCTATTTGTATGTCGCAAGATTATATCCACCATATCTTCAGAAATGATCGTTTTGAAGATGCTGAGATGATTACGAGCTATTCCACGTCTTCCCCTGCCACCGGCTCTTCGAATGATGTTATGAGCTCTTAGACGACGTATTGCTGGTGGTTGCTTATACCATTTGGTTCCGTCAGGAGCCAGAGAATACTCGTCTGTTAGTTCGTCATTCATATCTTGAATAACTCGATCATTTTCAGCTTGCAGCTCTTCCAGAACATCGTCATCACCGCTGTCCTCAATTTCGCTGATTCCTCCAACTAACAATTCCGGATCGCCATCGGACATGTCTTCTTCAGGTATATAATCGTCGTCCTCACTAAAAATCCAAGTCAGAAGTCTCTGGTACTTCTTCAACAAGTCCTGGAAGATACTCCTCTCTTTCCTCTTCATTCATTCGCCTCCAGTTAAATGCTTGAAGATCTTCAGCCATTATAACCAAGTAATTATATATTGCTTCTAACACTTTCAAAATACTTTTATGAACATTTGTATGAAAATACTCAATAAAAATAATGATCTTCTCGTCTTCATTTATATTGCCTTTTGATCTGAAAAGCTAACTACCTAGAGTTTCACAAATATTCCGTATTTATAAAAAATTTGAAGATGCCCGAATGAGTACCATAAAACAATTAGGGGACAATTACTTAGCCGAAAATCCGTAAAAAAAAAACGTTTTTTATTATGGTGCAATAAAAATTAACTAATTATTACAAAAAATATTGTTTCCAACGAATTATAAAAATGTCTTCACATATAATATGTGGAAAAATCATGCAAGGTCCAGCCAGACCTAGTCCGTTGATGCTAGGGGTTGTTGTAGAAAAAACGCGTTTTCTCGCTAAAAAGTTTTTCCTGAAATTTGTTTTTCACACATAATCATAAAAAAAAACGTACAGAAACAAAGTCAGAAAGTTTCGTCAACCGAGCTTTGAGATTAATATTAAAAAACCTTTTTGAAAACGGAAAAGGTCTGGCCAGACCTAGTTATGGACAGAAGGGTTAAATGACTTGTTGATAAGTTGGTTCTTGCTAAGTTTTGTTGTTGCTTAGCTACTGCAAGCGACTGAAATCATTGCAAAAGTTTGAAATCTCTTGAAACCATCGTCTTTAATACAGCTCGATCATAATTAAATCACTAATTTTATTATTTAAAGGCACCGGAAGTTGTTGCATCAACATCGAGATGCACTCAACAACTTATTGTAACCACAGTAACAACAACAACATCAACAACAATAACAACGGGAATAAATCCTTACCTCACTAAGTGATGGACAGAACATGATGCTAGAAACGGAAGGGGATTGAAATGCAACCGTGATTTCCGAAAGAGGAGTGGAGGGAGTCTGGAAGAGAGCGAGAGAGCGGCACTTGAAGGCAATCAAAGCGGAAGCGGAAATGCATTACTGCAGCTTTAGAAATGCTCTCCTCTTAATTGTGAGCTCAGTTACAATTTATAAAAACAATGAAATAATTGAGTTGTTTTTTTTTCTTTGTATTAACAGTAACAACTAAAAGCACAAACAACAAAAACCGTTACAATGAAAGAACAAGAACAAACATGACAACAACAATCTGAAAATCAACCAAGTGGCAGAAACGCAAAAAAGTTGAAAAACAGCAACAACTACAACAGAACGACAAACGTCATGAGCAACGGACACAATTAAAAAAAAAACAACGTTTGCTCAACTGCACCTCGGCTGGTCCAAAGGTTGTTCCCGTTGTTGTTGTGTTGTTTGTGTTGAATTTTTTGTGATTCTGTTTTGATACTTATTGCTGTTGTTGTTGTTGTTGTGTCCGTTTCTATCGCTGTTCAAGTCAAAGTGTCTCTCTTCACTTTATTTTGCTGGTGTTTGTTGCCGTTTCTCGTTACTCGTTCCTTTTTTCTCGTTCCATTTCCGGTCCTCGTTCTCTTTGTGATTGTCGTTGTCATTGTCGCTTTGGCCAGTGCTGCCAACTTGTTTAACAATTCGTATTTTTGTACTGTTTTTCAATGGATTTCGACCGAGCGGAAGTCGAAGGAAAATTAAGAGTTTTCCCACTTCCCTTCTGAGGTTGCTCCTCTTCCAGCCCCCCATATTTTTCGCTCCTTTGCACGCTCTTTCGTCTCTCTAAAAAGTCCTCTCAATGGTGGCGGATGCAGAGGGCGTGACAGCTGCAGTTTTCGTTTTAATAATGACAATTAAAATTGTGAATAACTTTTGTTCGCGATTTTATATTCATGCTTCACGTAGCAGTGAGTATGAAGTACATCGCGACAGAGGAGGATTACGGGACCGACGGGCTGAGGGACTGACGGACTGAAGGACTAGGAAACTAAATGACTGAAGGATCTGAGGAACTAAGGGACTTTAGGATCCGTCATCCGATCATTCGAGTGCATTTAATTGAGGTTAATTTATTTTTGTGTGGGTCATTGTAGGTGTTGTTGTTATTGTTGTTGTTGTTCTGACTTTATTCAGTTCTGCATTTTATTCTTAGGAAAATACGAAGCAAAATAATCAAATTTCTACAGAATGAAATGGAAAGAACTGTTATTGTTTAACTGTTATTTTCAATTTTCTCAATTTACTAATAATAAAAAAATTATATATGATTTCAAGTACTACAATAAATTTTCTTTCAATTTTTAGTTTCTCATAATGATTGTTATAATCTAATAACTTGGCTTAATTCAGAAAATGTTGAACTCAATTCTCACTAAATTTTTACTTCAGAAATATTGAAGTTGCTCAGACGAAAGACGATAAATTGTAATGCAGCAGCGGAGATTTGATACTTCGTACCCGACTTTATTTCGAAATTTCAAAATAAGGATTTCGCTGCGTTAATGACGTAACCCATGAAACCAGTTGAATTTCGTCAGATGCTCATTTGTCAGGGAAGGATTTCGAACGCTGTCCGTATGCTTGCCATGTCCAGTGCCAATGACAGCACCAGCACACGGCCATAAATCGTGTTAAATATGCACCAAGCAATCGTACTCCTTTACTTACACTCATTTTCCGGGATGCCCAGTCCGAGGCTCGCTCTCCCGGCGCCCGGACTCGCCATCGCGTGGACCGCTGAGGGGACGACTTGATAGCTTTCGCCTTCAACACCGATGGCGCTTGTCACATGATAACCGTATCCATTCTGTGTGCCATAAAGTGAGGATGACTTGTGTTGCGGCTGTTGTTGTTGTTGTTCATCCTCCTGCCCAGCCGTAGTGAGTGTCAATTCCATGGCGTGTGCTTCTAGTTGTTTGCTGTCAAGGCTGCCGGTCGGGTAGTACGGGGGTGGCGGCGGTTGATGCTGATTCGGCTGCGCCACTATCGATGGCCGGCCCGAATCGAGGTCGTACTCCTTGCCGATGCTCGTGGCTGCGGTTGCTGTCGCAGCGGCAGCAGCTGTTGTGGTCTTCTTCGCTGCCAGGGAGCGCCTGAAGCGACACAATATGAGCAGCACGCCGACGAAAAGGACGAAGGCCACCGAGGACACGATTATCGCGATTACGCCGGATGTTGTTAGTACGGACGTTTCGGCAAGATACGATTTGCCAACTGCAAGTAAAATTAATAGATGCAACCGGAGAGAGAAAGAGAGAGAGAGAGAGAGAGAGGAGAGAGACGGAGAATAGAGTGAAAAAGCAGAACGAGAAATTAAAATTAGTTTAATTTGGAAAATCGTTGGTGATATTTGGTGCACAATTATGAGTCCTGTGGCACTTTCCCCTCCCCACCTAACAAATTATAGTATACTCACTCTCCGCTGTTGCGTACTCCCCGCAGTGGTCGTGATTCGTACGCAAGCAGAGCTTCACCCGCACCGTGGGCCCCTGCGAGTTCTCGGCCAGCGCCAGCGTGATGTCCTCCGCATGGCCGACTGCGCGATTGCCGGTTCCATGGACGCCATACTGCATCCGCGGTGACTGGGCGATGTGATTGATGACGGCTTCCTTGAAAGTGGCTTCGTACCCGGATGGCAGCAGCGTCACGGTGTCCATTATTTCCCATGCCGGCAGCGTGGCCCGTTCGTGGTTAACCTGCGACTCGACGACGGCAATCAAGGAGAGGCAGGTGGCTGCCACATTGATGCCCACCACATGGGAGCTGGGGTCGTAGGTGACGTGCAGTGGCGGCGGTATCTTGTTCACTTTGGTGGTGGCCATCGCCTCATTGGAGTAGCCCGAGCTGCCCTTTGAGTTCAGCGCATACACCTTGAACATGTAGCTCTGGTGCTGGTCCAGAGGCGCAACCTTGCAAGGATTATCGCGGTAGCAATCGAACTCCAGCCAGTCGGAGGACGTGAAGACCCCGGACCCGGAAGGAGACGCTGATGAAATTGAGTGCGGGGGCGCGCAGTCGGGGATGAGCTGCTGCTCGCGCGGCGTCGCCACCCGGCGGTAGGTGACCAGAAACTTGGTGCTGAGCAGACCGCCGTTGAAGCCGGGTATCCAGCTGAGCACCACGGAGTTGTGGCTCAGATCGATGACCTTGAGGGCGGTGGGGCGCTCCGGTGCGCCCTTCTGCTGCAGGTGTATCTGCGTGCGGATGGCGTCGAGCTGGTTGATGGCGCGGCACGTGTAGTCGCCGTAGTCTGAGTGCGTGAGATGGTTGATGCGCAGCACTGAGGTGTAGATGTCGTTGTTGTCGATGCGGGTGCTGAGCTCATAGTGTCCGTCCGAGGACATCGTCAGTGGCGAGGGATTGTTGCCAAACTGCCATTGGAACTCCGGCTTCGGGTAGGCCTGCACCTTACAGACGACCTCCGCCGACTCGTAGATGTCGTAGGCTACTTTGTTGTACTGATGCAACACGATGGGCTCGTGTTCGATACGCAGCTGCATGCTGGAGTTGGCCGAGTTTACCTCGTTCTCGTAGAGGCACGTGTAGAGCCCTCGATCGGCAGGCACCAGCTGATTACCGTTAGGTCGTGCCTTGCCCCGAAACTTGAGTATGCTCTGCACGGTCGTGATGCCGCCGGCGCCGCTGCTGCCGCTGCTGGGCGTGGTGCGTATATCGTACATCTTGCGTGATGGCAGTATCTCGGTGCCATCCTTAATCCACCGGATGATGGGGGCCGGCTTGCCTTTGGCGCTGCACGTCACTGCGTAATCAACGTCGCCCACGCGACGCGTCATGTGCTGCTGCAACTTGGCCAGGAACTGCGGGGGCTGGTGCACCTCCAACACGATGGTGGCCATTTTGCCGATGCCCAGCTCATTAACCGCATGGCAATGATACTTGCCCTCGTTACCCAGGTGCGCCTTCGGGATGGAGTACTGAGGGCCCTGCGCGAGTATCTTCTGCGTGTTGCTGAACTCGCCGTCCATGTCGCGGAACCAGCGATACTGCGGCACTGGCCAACCAGGCGGATTCGCCGAACAGCTCAAAGTGACGCCGTTGCCCACATGAACGATGGGTTTGTTGGGCGTGATGTATGCTTGGCCGGGTCGATGGCGCACCAGCAACGCCACCGTCGAGTTGCCGACGCCCTCGACGCGTTTGGAGTTGAAGGGCTGCATGATGTTGACGGCGCGGCAGATGTAGTTGCCGGCATTTTCGGCGCGCACCGACACCAACGTCAGCAACTCGCCGGTGAAGCGGAAGTCGGGCGCACCCTCCTTCAGCCACTCGATGGTGATGGGCGGCGGATTAGCCGTCACGTTGCAGCGCACCGACACCGTCTCGCCCTCCTCGGCCTCGTGCGTTTTGGACTCGATGACCACGACGGGCGGATAGAGCACTTCCAGGACGATGTCCTTCTCGCCAGCCTTGCCCAGCCCGTTGTCGGCGGTGCAGGTGTACTTGCCGGCATGGTGCCGACTGACGCGGTAGATGGTGTGCGAGGGTGTGGCGCTGACGTACTGGCCGTTGCGTGACCATCGCACGCTCGAAACCTTCGGCTTGGCATCCACGCGACAATCGAGTTTCGCCATGTGATCACGTTCGATGCGGAGTGGATTCTGGGGGCCGACCTCAATGCGTGGATAGTCTGCAAGTGGAAAGAAGAAGAGGAAGAGAGGCGATGAATGCGTGCCTACATGCGATAGTCGGGTGTAAGAGGAGGACGGAAATAATATGCGAGTCCTCCATGAATGACAATAGACAGCTTCAGGAAATTTGATTGCATCTACAATTGATGCGTGGTCAGTTTTAATTGGATGGGCGGATGAGTGCTTGTTGCTGCCGGCAGATGGACTCACGGTGGATGGATGGATGGATGACTTCACCGTGTTACCGAGGAATTGTTTGAGTACCAAACGGTAATTGATAACCCGGCCTGTGGTTACGGTGTAGCCCCGGGTTTGTAGCTCATTTCGGCAAGCAAATTTTGCTTGACATTCTGTAATGAGATTGTGGGCAAACTTGCTTTTCTATGCGAGCTTCGAGGGTTTCAACTGCTCCAAGTGTATTCTCCTCTAAGAACTGCGATTTCTGTGTAAGCTGATTGAACAGTAAGGTTAAAAATGCAAGACATCGAATCTTGTTCAATACTTCAACTCAATAAAGTCCTGAAGCATTTCTGGAACCTTATTAAAACCACAATAAATAATAAAATTCAATTTGGTGATGCCGTTCAAAACGTCATTGAAAGCAGTTCCACAGTACATTCAATGAAGTCTCTATGAAGTCTTTATAAAGCTTTGCTAGAATGTATTGAAGCCGTTTGGCGATCTGAAATTAATGATTCATTAACATATCATTAAAGAATACTTTGCTCTTTAAAACAATCATACGCTTTAAATTTGTATGAAAGACGCCAAAGAGGTCAAGTAGGTCACCCCGTCGCCCATCCTTTAAGTCTTCAGTCTTGCATAGAAAAGCGCCTGCAATTAAAAGGCTGCCCTCTCACCAAACGTCCACCCTTGCACCATCCCCTCTTCACTCCTCAAGGTAATTGAACTTAAGTGCATTTTTTTCAAAAGTGGCCAATTAAATGCAGCCATTTTGGCCAGCAGTTAAGCTACCTACTTTGCTTTGTTCAGCCCTTCACCAGTACAGCAGCGCAACTCTAATGCTTGACTTCATTAAATCAGTTATCATATAAACGCAACTGAAGTCTTTCAATATAGAAGCCAAGTCAACACGGATCCGTAGGCTAGGAATATGAAACCATATTTAATGTGTACCCCGTGCAAGGGACGCCTCGGGCTCACCGCATACTCAATGAAGGGCAGCTTAACCAGGAACCGGGTTATTCTGCAGGCAACAATAATGAAGTCAGTCATTGAACAGGAAACTGCTAACGTCACGTATCACGAGCTTCTAATAATATCGCCACGAAAGCGCTGAGCTGGTGATGATTGTAATTAAAGAAGGTGTTTGATGATGTTTCATGGTGTTGGAGGGACGCTGAGGACTGCTGGATAAAGGTTTACAGGGTAGAAGAGGTTTACATTCCTTTAAAGTTACTTTAAAGCTTTTTAAAGGAATTAAATAAAAACCTAACATGTGTTAATAAACCTCAACCCTTCCTACACACATACCCATGCACCTGCCTTCGGGCCATAACCTGCTGACCCCTCTGGTGCATGCGGAAACTGCTCTCCATCCACAGGAAGCCGAGTGCAACTTCGTTTTCGCGAGGGAGCGCGACCAACAGAACGCAGCTCGAAGGCGTTTTCCACACAACAAGCGACAGGAATTCGCACCAAGTAACGTGTTGCTGCCCTGTGTTAGTAGTGAATGGAAGTGTTACTTGCATGTGTGAGTGCGAGTGTGTGTGTGTATATGGGTAGCTATCGCTGTGTTGGTGAAGCACAAGTTTTTTTTTTATGTCAACAGTTTTCGCACGAAATTCCAACGGCGTTTGTTGTCAAATGAACACCCTACTTCTGGCATGCACACCACACAAAGAAACTGGACACCCCAGGCACTATAGAATTGAAGCCCTCCCCTCCCCCTTTTCCTTTTCCTTTATCGTGAACCCTCGTCCTCACATGAATTCCACTACAGTTACAGATTTTGCTTCCATATGCTGCAAATTGGTTTTTCAAACTTTTTGTATTTAAGTCATTTTGCGTGTTTTCGGTCCTCGTTATTCGTTGTTGTCATATGAGCGCACACACATACCTGGAGGATCTGAGTATCATTCACACCACCTGCGATACACATACGAGCACTATAAAAATCGGCAGAACACCACAGTTTCTAGGATCTTGGCCCGTCTTTATTAGCATCATTAAGAAAAGTGAGCGCCATCTGGCAGTCACTTCGAATACTACTGTTGCAGCAACAACAATATGAAGCTGCGCTGCAGTCGGTATAGTTGACTCATAGCGAAAACAATGTTGCATTCTTATGGTATTTTAATGTATACAGCTACGGAAAGGAAAGACGGCGAACCACGCCCGTTTATTGGAAGTACTAATGCTAAATACTTTATATTAAATTAATTAATTAATAGAAGTCTTCACTTTTGGGTTTTGATTAATCTGCGATTAAAATTAATTAACTACATTAAATTGTTTAAAAAAAAACAAATAATTTCTTTTAATGATCTTTAGTGAAGTATTATCTAAGCACAGACTAAAGTTTTCAACATAATTAAGTCGAACTTTTCAACATCGTCTCTTTCATTCCAACGGAAAATAGTTTCGCTCTTAGAGTTCAATTAACAAAACGGAGAAACTTGAAAACTTTCGCCACCGCAGAATGTTCTGGCCACGGGTGGGTGGCGGGTAGCGGGTGGTATGGTAGTAGAGACAGTAGTAGTAGCCACGCCCCTCACGCAAGTGAACCGACTGAAACACACAGAAGCTCACTAATCAACTGCTTAAGCTTCTTTAAGCTGCTAATATATTAAGTGACATCTTTTATTTCCCTGTCCGTTCATGCAAATATTAATTTAATTACAAGTGAGCGCGCGACACCGGAGAGGGAGGGGGAGAGAGAAAAGAGAGGGGCACCGAGAGTTGGAGTGAATGAACGAGCGAGCGAGTGTCCTGCGAGAGTCTTTTGTGCGAAAACTTTGCTAACAAAGTTGCAGCTGAAGTTGTTGCAGTTTTGGGCGAAGGAAATCCTTTTTTAATCCTGTTGAATTCGTTGAAAAACAAACTTTTATTTTTTCATCTTTTACGTGTTGTCGTTGTTCATCCTGTTAGCGTCGTTGTTGTTGTTGTTTTAGGTGACGCTGTTGGCGACGCGTCCACTAAAAGCAAAACTGCTACTTTTGCTACATCCGACATCATTCTAAACTTGCTTCAATGTTTTCAATGCTTTCAATGTTGTTGCCGTTAACGTCGACGTTGACGTTGAAGTTGCTTTATAAGATTACAACAATAGCAACAACATGAGCAACAACAACAACGGGGCATCCAAACACCAACAACAATAATGTTAAGAAAGTCGAAAACTTTACGGGACGATGTCAGGAAAAACAATAAACAAACGAAGAAGAAGATGAAAAAAGCAAACGATGACAAAGAAAAAAAAGAAAGAAAAAACAAGAAAACAAGAAACAGCCGTTATGAGGAAGCAGAAGTCAAGGAAACGCTGAACTCGAGGAAGTCGCAAATCCTCAGATTTTCGAAGATGAGAACTCATGCAGATGTTGTGAATATATTTGAGCGTATGTTTAGATATCCACGTGCTGATATGCATGTGTGTGTGCCTGTGTGTGTATGCGTGTAGCTTAGTGGCCAGCATTGTCCAAGCTTTTATATTGCAACCGTAAAGCTGAAAAAACTTTTTCCTCTTAAAGCAGCACCTTTAAAAAACTTTAGATTTTCTTTAGATTTTAAAGGAAAGAGAAAAAGAAAGAAAACATGAGATGGTACTTGAATGGAGGAAGGAGGAGGTGAGGAACTCAGCTCAGTGTAATATAAATCGTAGTATATGTGGTTCATTGAATGAGTTGTATGCACCATTTGAAGGTTTCAAGTCAAGACACTCAGTTATCAAATATTCAGATTTTTTACATTTAATAGATCTTCAATACGATCAATACTTCAGTCTTTGAATATTTGAATACTGTCCACAGTTTCGATTTTTCGATTTTGTGTCTATCAATCGAATTAATCGGCTTCTGTTTTGAAAATCGTTTCTTAAGCACACCAAAATTCTGCCTAAAATACAAAGAAAGAGTTAAAAATATTCTCTTCCAATGAATTCTTTGACTTTTTTTATTTAACATTCAAACCTCTCACAAAATAATTCCACTTTCCACATTTTCACATGATGATGATGGAGAGGAAGATGATGGCAATGATGATGGTGACGATGTTGATTTTAGAAAATGTTCCGTCTTCGATTCGAGGATGTTTTTTCTTCTAGTCACATATTCTGTAGCTTTATTTTTATTTTATATCTTCGTCGTCATCTTCTTCTTGTTCTTCATCATCATCTTCTTTTTCCTGTTTTTATCTTGTATCAAGTGTTATTTTATTCTATTTTTTATTTGCAAAAACGATGGGTTTTTCAATAAACTTCCGCTTTTTTTTCTCTCTCGTTTTCTTTTCAATTCTTTGTGCAATTTATTCAATTTGTTTATTTTTCTTTGTACATCAATTTGCAACAATTTTCAACTAATATTGATGCATTGAAAGTTATCCGAATGACGTCTTAATCGGCTTTTGTTCATTATTCTCCTTGTTGTTGTTGTTGGTGGTGTTATTCTTAGTTTCTTTGAACTTTTTAAACTTTCTGAATGAATGCGAAAAAAGTTGAGATACTTAATGAGCTTTCAAATTGAACTATTGAGGTGTAGTGAGTTATTCGAGAGAGAGAGAGAGAGAGAGAGAGAGAGAGAGAGAGAGAGAGAGACTGAATAGTAATAAAAGAATTGATAAATAGATCAGAATAGTAAAAAGCTATAGTGATACATAATGCCATTGAATGTACTTCAATTCGCAATAAAGGATTCCATTATATCTCACAGAACACTTTTTCTATTCAATTCTTAAGTTCAGGCAAGCTTAATGGAAAAACCCTCTAATCTTTCAACTTTATTCTATTATATTCTTTAACACTTTGTTATTATGATATAAATAAGACTATAATGATTTATATATAAGATCTAAAGTCTGCTAACTTCAAAGATAGGAGGCATTTTCATTTATTTTTTAAAGATATACGAAAGTATCATTCAACAACCAATAAATATTATTAAAAGAATATCCTAGGAGTAAATAAAACAGACAAACAAAGAGGAAAACCAAATGAAGAACAGGTCCAGGTAATAAACAATATTATTACGTGAAGAAACAACTTCAGAAATAAACTTCACGTTCGAACATAAGGAATAAAAAATCACAATAAGAACAACAAATGAAGTGACTGCAGTTAAAACGGAAATGAGGACAGAAAAAGAAGCAGGAGAGCGAAACAACTAAAAATGCGAAAGGAAAAGAATTACAAGTCAAGGAAAACCACACTAAATCTGAGAATATATCTCTCTCTCTCTTCCCTTCAGTATCTTTCTGTATCTCTATCATCTCTCATCTTTCTTCTTTCTCATCCTATACATAGCTCATCCTCCCTCCGTCTCCCCTATTTCACTCCTATCACTCTCCTTCGCTCTCTTCCTCTTTCTTCCCCCCTCTCATTCTCTCCTCCTTCCTCTTTCTTTCTTTAAACCAGCTCTGAGTAACATGATGCTGATATATTGCAAAAATCTATATAAAAAAAATTGCACCAGAAAAACTCCATAAAAAGGCTGAAATCAAGTAAAATTTTCTGGGTGAAAATTCGTCATCACTGCAGATGAGATGCTTTTTACAGCTTCTATTATTTCTGATCCATATTTCTTAATCTTACTCGTCTTCTTCTTCTTGTTCATCTTCTTCTTCTTATTTATTTTCTTCTTGTTCTCCTTCACCATCTATTATTATTACTCTACTGTATTTTTATATTTTTTTACATATTTTAAACCCTTTAAATTCAACTTCGTTACAATCATGTTTGCTTTTTTTCTTTTTAATATAAAATAATAACTGAAAATACAAGAAGCAGCAGCTGCTGCTGATGACGATGATGATGTTGAAAATCATTGAAGTTAGTTAGAGAGAAACATGTTAACTTCCGGTTGAGCAGATTGAAATACACACACACACACTCATAGAGTCTCAAAGCCAGACAAGCTTCATTGGTTGTCTTTTTATTTTGCGCCGGATGTCACACAGCTGAAATCTCATGACTCATGACTCCTGACTGAGCAAAGATACGAAGAAGAAGAAAAAGAAGAGGAAGTTGAAGACGAAGAAGAAGAAGAAGAAGAAGAGGAAGGAGTATAAGGAAAGAAAAAGAAGGCCCGAGAATAAAAAATTTAAAAAAATATGGAGACAAACCAGGTGCTAATGTAGCAGGGTTCGACAATTGATAACGATGATGATGACGTTTATGATGATGATGATGATGATGACGATACTGATGATGACAATGATAATGATGAAGCAAAATGAGATGAAAAAAATAAAAAAAGTCTTTGCAAACTGTTCACCGCGAAATTTCTTTTATTTGATAATAAACTTTAATATTCTTTCTTATTATTTCATTATTATTATGTGTCTTTTTACTATATATGTTTTTATTATTATTATATTTATTATTTTATATATAATATTATTTCTTTATTGTTTTTTAATATACAGTACTTTATTTTTATTTATAATCTTCATTTTTGTGTTCGTGTGGAAGACGATATTACTCAAGAATCTCTCCAGATACTTTCTTCCTCTGAAATTATAATAATATCATTATAAAATAATGACTAATTAATTTAAAATAATTCCTGTTATATTGAAAATTTTGTGTAATATTTCAAAATTTTAAAATGATATACTGAATTTATGAAAATTATAATTTGCTGTAACATTTTCTAATATTATTTTTTAAT
Organism: Myopa testacea; assembly: GCA_949629155.1. NCBI lineage: Eukaryota > Metazoa > Arthropoda > Insecta > Diptera > Conopidae > Myopa > Myopa testacea. The sequence continues at coordinate 45,679,355 of OX451347.1, forward strand.
ATACACCCCCTCGACCGCCATTCCTCTTCCACCAGGTACTCTTTTTCAAGTGATTTCTATCTGCTCTTCGCCAATGTGAAAAGTTCAACAGTTTTCAGCATTTTAAAGTTTACGGTGGAGCTTAAAACTTTTCCGAAACGTGCATAATTTTCAAAAAGCTGTGATATAATAAAAAACTCCAGTACAGTGATGGTTAAAGCGATAAGAAATGAAGATGTTTTTTCTTTGTATACTGTTTTTTATTAGACGCAGTTTCTGGATGCGACAATTGAAAATTTTTCAAGAAAATATTTAAAAATATGCTCGCAGAAAAATATTCGTTATACGTTGATGTGATTTTATGTTTGACGTACCCTACTATAAGTTTTTTTATACTCATTTTGGCTAAAATATTACTGCGTATTTTATTTACATTTATTATTGAAGTACTCTTGAAAATTTAATTTAATAAACAGGGGTTAATATTTAGAACCTCGACTGTAGTTACATGAACTGGGGTCACGTACTTAAAATTTATAGCAACAACTTTATGATGTATGCGAAGAAAAAAGAGACGCACGTAAATTTTTGTAATAAGACACGCGTAAACAGACACACATACACAAACACACGTACACACACACATGTGTACACGTCTAAACACATGCACTGATTCACACGCAGTATTTCACGGAGAACAGCAACTTTTACATTACAACAAAATAAACTAAAAATAATTGAACAAATGTTTTGATACTTGAAAGTTTTGAAATGAAAAAATGCGTGAAATAAGTATAGTAAAAATAGTAAAAAATCACCTAAAAATACATAATATAATATATACATATATAATAATAAAATATAATATATATATAATAAAAGAAGCAGTACGGTTCTTCATCGTAACCGAGTTTAATTTAGAGTGGAGGTTATTTTAAACCAGTGAAAGCATCCAAATTATAGCCTGAAATCAGTTCTGAAAGAAGCACTTCTGTAGAAGTGACACACATACAGCCATACGTACATACATACACACACACATACACATATACATTTGTAAGTAGCAGAATTAGATATTCATAGATATGAATATATTGTGTGTGGAGTTCGTGGCGACGGATTTAATGACTGTCTTCTCAGCTGCGGTTGGTTTGCAGCGGCTGCGCTTGCGGTTTGCGTCTCTGCTGCTGCTGCTGCGATTGTGCCTGTGAAATTGTGTGTCCCGGTCATTAAGTGTTTAGATGTGGATGACTGTGTTGTTGCTTTTCTTGGTCTTGATTAGTTGCTGTTGTTGTTATTTTCGAGTAGAAAATCCGTTGAAGCGTCGCTATAAAATGAAGCTTCTCCCTTTCAAAGCGACTCTTGTAATATGACGATGGGAAGCTGGGGGAGAGGGGGGTGAGATGGGGGTAGGTTTGGTTCTAACTACTATTCAAATTACTTACAGTCTTTTTCTCTTCTTGTTTTTTGCATAACTTCATTAAGTCGTTATGCTCTTTTTTTTATTCATTCTTTCAGAATCATGTTGAGTTACTCTCCACAAAACTTTGCAGTGCAACTAAGTTGCTGTTGTTGTTGTTATTGTTGATGTTGTTGTTGTTGTTGTTGTTGTTACTATTGCTGTGTTTTGTTCTAATTGTTAGTTTTGTTGTCACTGAAATTGTTGCTTCAATCGTTGTTGTTGTAACAGTCGCCGCTGCTCTGCTGGTGACTGAGTGCAGGTGTTGCATATTCCAGTGCTGCTCAAAGTGTTCGCACATTTCAAGCTACGTCGGCATGCATGCATCAGTGAGTGCGAGTGAGACAGGGAGAGTGTTCCAGGCATTGCGTTAGTATAAAGGCCTTCCTAACTCCATATGAGTGCATTAATATAAATGCGGACATGTACATACATATGTGTGTGTTTGTATGTGTGTCCGTGTATGTGTCCGTGTGTGTCTAAGGATCACGTACTCACCTTTTCAACGTGATTCAGCTGTTATGCAGCGCGTGTCTGTTGTGAAATCCGTTCTTCTTCGCATGTATGCGTGTATGTATGCATTCATTTTTACTTGTATGTGTGTGTGACTGTGTGCGGAAATATGATTGAATTCTGATGTGGTTATGCTTTGACGTGTGAAAATTGCATTTTCTCCATTCTCTCCATTTTAATTTTTTTTCCGTCTTATTTTCTATACTCTTTACCCTCCTTTTTTACTTCCTTCATGTCCTGTACTTTTTATCGTCCTTTTTCATTTCTATCGCATTTTAAAATTCTTCTTTATACTACGATTTATTTTTTAACAATTCTTTTTCTGTGCGGTTTTTTATGCTTTAATTTGATGAATTGACAGATCAATTTTTTTTGTTTATTTGATTTGTTCATATAATAAAATTTGCATAATTTTTTTTTATTGAATACGATGTCAGATTTTATTCTTTATTATGAATAAAATATTATGATGAATATATTTTAATTAAATTCACAGAAATAACAGGAAAAACAAATGAATTATTTAATAAAATCGAGATCTTAAATCCTGAGAATTAATTTTCGTGTGATTTTTCAATCATCATCATCAACAATATCGATATTAATATGTATAATAAATGTTTTATATACATTCTATATACTTAAAATATATAAATTGATGTATAAGTTATCCTCACAATAAAACTTTTTTATATTTTTCATATAGTAAAGAAAACCAGAGTTTGTATAGACGCCATTTTGTTTGTTTATTCTCAATGATGGTGGTGGTGTAAATGATGGTGCTGATGATGATGCCGATGATGATGCTGATGCTGATGATGACAAAATATGACAGTTGCAAGAAAATAAATCAAGATTCTTGACTCAACTATTTTTCATCATCCATTCGACATTCGAATGAGGATTCGAAAGCTTGCAGAGTCGGGCGATGACTCTGGGATGCTTTACTCTGTACCCGAACAACCAACCAACCCTCCACCCTCCCCCGCTCTCCCCGACATCCCGCGTTTGGCCAGCGTGCGGTCAACGTGTGTAAATCAAGTTGTTTGCCGCAAATCAATTTTCCGATTTATTGTTTTTTGGGCATTGGAAATCCTCCTAGAAGACGAATAGCAACAAGTACGACAACAGCAACAACAACAACCATTTTTATTGCCTCTACATAAGAACAACACGAAGAACGAATATAGTCCATTGTATTGGTATATCCTCTGAATTGCTTTTTAAAATTAAGTTTAAGTTTTGATGCCGCCTCGAAATCGATAAATAAATGAATTTCGTTGGCTCCGTGGCAAAAACTAATCTAAAGTTTAAAGTTCTTTTGGTTTTTCACTTTTATAACCATAAATAATGCACTTGAAAGAAATGCGCATTAGAAATAAGAAACTCTTTCAGCACTCTTCATTGAATTGAATTTTCTTCATCGAGAACCTCGTGATGCGTGGCATGAAATGCAACAGCATCAGCGTATACATGAGCATACACCCACACCCACACACACAGGCACATACACACGCATTCACACACATACTCAAACACGGTCACTTACCTACCCTCCCCCCTTCTGACTACGCTAATGGATTTTAAATGAGCTTCATAAAGACGATCGCATCATATTCGCTCTGCATCAGCAGCGCTGCCGACGCAGACGTGGACGTCGCTGCCGCCATCGCCACCGCCACTCACTCAAATTTGTTAGAATTTAAGTGGGAGAGAGTGAAAAAGCGTTCTCTTTTATTTACTTATAGAATTTTATATAAATCTGTGTGTGTGTCTGTTTGTGTGTGAGTGTTTTGTGTGTGTTGGTGGTTTTTTTTTGCTGCTTTCTTCAGCGCGTCCCAAATAAGTTGGCCATAAATATTTGTTACGTTGTCGTCATTTGGCATCGCTGCTCGTTCGTTCCTTCCACTGCGACGGCAAGGTTATGCATTTGTTTCTCTCCCTCTCTCTCACTCGCTCTCTCTCTCTCACTTTCGTTCTTTCGGTGTTTGTGTCTTCGTGTCCTGTGAGAGTGAAAAAGTCTACAATTTATGAGTTCCTATGCATATATTTCTCTTGCGTCTATATTTTTCTCATGTTTCCCCGAACATCATATTTTATTGTATTTTATAGCGTATTAAATAAGAAATAAGAAATGTTTTTTTGTATTTTTTCTTTTTTGTGTTCGTATTCGTATTCTCATTTTATACAAATACTTTCCTTTGCTGATGATATTCCTTTCGAAATCGAATTTATAAAGCAACTTTAGTGAGCTTTATTGTATGAGTTGTATGAAGAGAATCAATTTAACAAGAACAGAGAAAGACAAGGAAGTCCTCGTAGTTTATTAGTATAGTTTGGCGATTCAATTAATCCATTATAACCAATGAATGAATGAAGTTAAATTTAAGAAATAAACAATTTTTGAAAATAAAATTCCAATGAAGTAATACGAGAGTAGTCCCAGAATTAACCGACCTTGACGTATAAATAGCAGTCGTTGTTGTCTGGAAAATTACTCTAGTAGACAATAACATCCCCAAAAAGAGGTGGAGCAGTTAAACACCCTGAACCAGACTCTGTATAAGTGGCTGATGTAATTTTGTTTGTCTATTTTTGGCTTCTAAAATGTCTCGTAATTAAATAAGTATCACAAAGATATTTATGACTATTTTAAAGCTTCTATAAGTTTCTATGAAGTACGAATGTTTGAAAATTACAAATATTTATATGTTTCTTGAAAGAAGAAGCACAAATCTTTGAGAGGTACATATTAAAAAAATTTGCATATTATTTGGAGACCTGCTGAGTACTTTCTAAGTGCTTGCTGAGTATCTGCTGAATATGTGCTGAGTATCTGCTGAGTTCCTTCTGAATACCTGCTGAATGACTCTTGAATACCTACTGAGTTTCTGCTGAATACCTGACTGCTGAATGCCTGCTGAACACCTCCTGAATACCTACTGAATACTTGCTCAATACCTTCTGAATACCTGCTGGATACCGTTGTAGTAAAAGAAAAGAAAATACGGCATAAAATGCATGTCCTGTGGATGTGTTGAATGACAGCAGCTTCCTTTAAAACCATATTAAATATCAAATAAAAGCTTGGATGCATTTCGAAGAGACAATATTGTGCACTTTATTAACAACAACAACAACAACAACTGCAACAACAACAACATCAACCGCAATCACAGCAGTGGATGTATCGGCACAATAATTACAACAACAATAACTGCTGATATGATGAAGAAAAAAAGAGAAAGAAAATAAAACAAAAGCAATACAAGCATCGGCCAGATGTTTTGTAGTGGAAAACATGAAAGCAACATAATGCTACTAACAGACAGACAGCCACACAGACAGACAGCCAGCAGAGACGGACAGCTGAATAGATATGAATATCTACTGCAGTTATGAGAAGATACTCGTCCACACACACACACATGGACACATTGTATATGGGAGTATGTACACATGTGTGGCCAACATCATATTGGCAACAAGGTCCTCGTTCGCTGCAGGACTTTCGACCATGAAAGAAATATAATAAGCGTTGCCATGCTGGACACAGCGATGGCGAGGCCATGGCCAGAGAGCATTGAGAAGAGGGTTCATTCTTGTTTTTGTTATTATTGTTGATGTTTGTTGTTTATACTCTTGTTGCTGATGCTGATGCTGATGCTGAGCTGCTGTTGTTCTGCACGCTTATTAATTCCGCAGGCATCTTTTGGATTTCATAACTACAACAACAAACAACAGAAACAAACAAACAGACACTCACATATATTCACAAATTTACATACCCCTACCTCCCTATCCGGCCCCCTCCCCGTCGCTCTAGAATATTCGAGAATATTAGTTTAGATATGAATAAAATGTATGAGCCGATGTTGTTGTTGTTCGAAAGAAATCTATTTCGATGCTTGGCACAGACTGTTGACAAGGATGATGTTGTTGTTGTTGTTGTTATGGTTGTTGTTTTTGTTTCTGATCACAAAAGCACGAAGCAGACGTTGACAAACAGAATCTGATGACGCACCGAAATCACATCCACCAGCACCGAACCTTGAACACCCAACCAACCGCCCACACGCCCACCTCTGAACGTTTTCTCATTCACTCACTGAAACACTCAGTCACACACACACACACACAGACGTTGACACTCACATATACACGCATACATACACTCACTTATACGTTCATTTATACACTCACTTATGCTCACATATAAAGACTAGCTTATGTCTAGCTTATGACACTAATAGTGAAATAACGGAAAAGGATATTAAAACGAATGAAGTAACTGAAGTTGGCAGCACTTACAAATGTCGATTTTATGCACTGATTTCTTTAAGTATTCAAAAGTTTGAAATTAAAGCAGTTCTCATGGAAATGAAAGTTCGACGGGTTAAAAATGAAGAATTAAAAAAGAACTCGTATCTTGATAAGAATTTAAGAAAACTTTTAAGGGAATATCAATTGTTATCTCCCTCTCTCCCTTTCTCTCTCTCTCACTCTCGTTCTCGCTCTAGTTATTTCTTTCTTTCTTTTTTTCTCTCTGTTCGTAAAGCAAACTAATTTATCTTAATTTCTTTCTGTCATTCTTTCTTTCAGTCTTTATTTTTGTGCATCCTTTCTCAATTTTTAATTTTTCTTTCTTTCTCTTTTTTGGTATTTTTTCTGTGTTTTTTCGTTTTCTTCTTTTTGTGTTGTTGCAAAACTTTTTGCTATGTAGCTAAAAACTGTAATTAATTATGAAAGGTAGGGTGCACAATGGTGCCACTTACAGTTCACGTTCAGCGTAACGGTGGTCTCCAGCGTGTGACCCTCGCTCATGGCACGATTCCAAATAACGCATTTATACTTGGCGCCATCGTCGGCGCGTCGCGGCAAAATCTGGAGCGTCGCGTTGGTGTGATGATTTTTGGAGCCGCCTTTGAGGATGTACGACTGCAGTGGAACGGTGCTGCCCTCGCGATACCAACTGCAATAATAATAACAACAATAGTAACAACAACAGTAAAAGCGGCAGTATTCATATAGAAATAGAAAAACTAATAATAAAAAAACAACAAATAATTTTAAAAATAAAACATTAAAATCTAGAAAAATGAAAACCGAAAATAAAACAAAATAACAGCAACTTATAAAGAGAGAAATTAATTAGTTTCTAGCTGCTGAAGCTGGGAGCAATTTTTCATCATATCTAAAACACTATCAGTATCCATGTTATGGTTGGCAACACTGGTTGGATTTGAAAAATAACCACCCTCACCACCTCAACGTTTTATTTTTTACTTCTTTTTTGATAATTTTTTCACTACCAACAACATCAGAATTAAAAGTTTCTTATATCTTATATTATATATAATATCTTAAACTCTTAGATTAGAACTCTAATCCCAGGCAGTCTTACTCCCTCCGCCCCCTCCCTCCCAATACTTACGTAATCATTGGATCCGGAGATCCACCAACACTGCTGCATGTCAGTTCCAGTGGCTTATCTTCGGTGGCAATCGCTATGTTGCCGGGTGTCACCATCGGTGGATGGGGCGGCGTCAAGACTGTCAAATTATAGAATTCCTGATGCACATCGGCTCCGGTGCCTTTGGCTTTGATGCGGCATTCGAATCGCCCGTTGTCCCGGTTGTAGGAGGTGTTTTTTATTTGTAGATCGTATACCCCGCGGCCAGGACGAAAATCCAACCTGTTTGTGCGATAAGAAGAGAAGAACACCAATAAAAACATTGAAAAGCACAAAAATCCATGAGGAGATTTGAATTTTGAACAAACAAAAACAAGGAAAAGTAAAGAAAAGAAGAAAAGAATATCCGAAAGTCCTGTTAAAATCTGGAAGCTAAATAAGGAAAAAAGTCAAGCCTACGAACGAAGGCACAGAAACAGATATGAGAGTAGATGTGAGTGTATGTGTGTGTTTTTGTGTGAGTGAGTACGTGTGTATGTGTGTGTGTGCTGTATTTGTTTGTCTGTAGGTAAGTCAACTGAAGAGTAGCTTTTTGAGTAGCTCCGTATTTTTTCTGACTTCCCACGTCGAGTTTTCAGGAGACTACTTTTTAAAATGTTTTGCTTAATTTCTCTTTCGGTAGTCTATTTTTTTTGGTTGTCTGCTGTTCCTTGTTCTTGTTTTTTTTAATTAAGTTTGCCTAAGCGAAGATTTATTATCTTCTGTGGGTTGGTTGTGGCTTTTTTTCTAAAATCTGTTGAAGCAAAAACCAAACAAAAATCATTAAACGAAAACTCTGTAATGAATTCTCAATTAGAACAGCCGAGTGTTAAAACGAATTTAAAAGTTGGCGAAACATGGTAAAAAGTATATAAAGCAACCACATAAAATTCATTACGTTGCTGTTGAAGATAAGGAAAAAAAGAGGAGTGAAAGAAATTTGGGAAAAATTAAATTAAAATACTTGCTTCATTAATCACCGAATCTGGATTCTTTTCTGGATTTCTTTTTTCTACCCCAGGAAGGAGAACTTGTTGACCTACTGTATAGAGTTTTATTGTACTTTAATATTTAAAACCTTTTCAGAGAAACTCAAAGTTAGTCAAGTTGCTTTGATGAAATGGGTCTTGTTTATTAATTACGATGTGTAGAATATACGATCACATGAGGACTCAGGGCTCAGCTCTCTGGGGGCACATAAACCACTTCTGAGGAGTGGTTTCGAGACTCCTTAAAAAGTGAAGAGTAGAAGTTGTGTTTTGATATCATCCTTCATCGTGAGTTTTATGATGATGGAGATTAAAGGATCATATATCAAAAGATGAGGCAGCTGTGGGGCAGGTGATGTGATTCATTATTACACCAGGAGCAGCTTTTCGCCTGAGGTGAATTCACTCAGGGTAAAGCTCACTCAGTGGTGAGTTTAACAACGCGTTTAATGAGCACACTTCCAGTGTATTTTGTGGTACTTTAATTCATGGCTTCATTTGTGGCTCAGTGCATCGGTCCTTCTTAACAGAATTCGTATATCGGTCGTCCATCCGTCTGTTGTTCGGTAAGTCGGTCACCCGGTAGAGATACTTTAAGCTCCTTAAAGTGTTTAAGTGCTGCCAAATGCTTCACCTTCAATGCTCGCAAGTGCTTTGCGAACAATTAATTTTATTTATTCATCGCTTCGTTCATTATTTTGCGAATGCCGAGAAGTTTGAAATGAATTCATGATTTCAGTTGTTCTGCGGTGAGCTGATGCTGCTGATGTGGTGCATGGGTAGTGGATTTATGGACAGCGCTGCGCTGCATGCACTTGCAGCCACTTTGTTTCATGCGGCAGCTGAAGGTGAAGCAGCTGCCACGACAAGCCGCAATAAATCTCCATCCCACTCACTCACTCTCTCACTCTCTCCCTGTGTTTCATGTGTTTCTCTGCGTGTCTCTCTGACCGAAACCGCAAACAACCAGGATCCGGTAAGTGGTTTGATTGTGTGTGAGTTTGTATAAAATTTATACAAAAAAACTACACAACTTTTTTAAAGACATGCCAGCCAACAACTCAAGCATGAACTGCGAGTGCGTTGCGTTGGTTTCATGCGCCGAATGCGCCATAAAACATGACCACATCGTAGAGTAGTACATCAGCTGCTGCACTTCTGATGCTGTCAGTCACCATCTCCACCCCGACCAACCGCCCCCCTCCACCACGAGTCCCGCACATAACCGATTTCAAGTGTGGCTTGTCAACGTGCTCGCTTCCGCTTAACGCTTTCGGTGATGCTTCCCTGCGCCAGGCGGCAATCCTTCAGGCAACCTGAAGTGCTTATGAATTATTCAGAGATGATTTTTAAGTGAATTCCTCCTTAACAATGGCCAAAGTGCGCATAAGGAATAATATTCGCTGACGTAACGGTACATAACGTAAATGCACAACGGTACACAACAAACGCAATCGCGAAACAACGCAACAGAATGCAACGCAAACGACGACAGACGACGTAATGACGAATGCGGTAGGAAATCTGTTGTTATTATTACGATTGTTGTTACTGTTATTGTTGTTGTTATTATTATTGTTACTGTTGTTGTTATTATCGTAATTGTTGTTGTTGTGGAGTCGATTACGTCGTTGTTCATCCTTCTGTTGCTGTGGCTATTATTTTGGCTGTTATTATTCTCGCTTTGTTATTCTAGAGTTTATTTCGCTGGAAAAAACATCAGTTGGTTCTGTTTACTTTACATTAAACCCCTTTTCCTTCTGTTGTTATTGTGTTGTTGTTCTCATTCCCGTTCTTCTAATATTATTGCTGCATGTTTGTTTCTTCTGTTGATTTTCTTGTTTTTGTTATTAGTATTCCTTGTATTTGAGTGGTTGTTGCTGTTGTTGTTGTTCTTTGTACTGTTATTCTTATCGTCGTTGTTGCTTCTTGTACTCGTGATGTGCAGCTTTTAATGCGAACTCTAACGACAATGAATGTTGTTTCTGTTCCTTTTTTTTTTGCTTCGCTTGTTATTATATGGAAGAGTTGTGTTTTACCTTGTATGGGTACTGTTATTGTTTTTGTTGTTGTTATTGCTGTTGGTTTACGTGATTTTTAAGCACCTGCTAAACGTGGTTTCACCCATCAACGACATGATGTCCTCTCTCTCAATATTTATTATGTTCAAGCACTCAGGTTATGCCGATGTTGTTGCTTTTTCTGTTGTTTGTTGTTTGTACTTTTACATTATTGTTGTATTTCTGTGCTTGTTATTTTGTCTTAACATGCGCTTTAGGCTTGTATTCTGTGGCTGTTCGTGGTGCATGTTTACACTCAATATTTGTCAACATAATTTTTATCGCATGTTTCGCGTGTATTTCCGTCATCAGATTCTGCCGAAGCTCTTCTCTTCACATTCTTTATTCTCCTTTTTACACTGGTTCCTTAAATAAAAAACCTGCTCACAAACAACAACAACAACAATTTTCGTTTTCTTCAGGTTTCAAGTAAAATTCTTAAATTTTTATTTTTTTTTTTATATTTTGTTTGTATATTGGTATGAAATTCCTTTCTTGGTCTTTCCATTTCACTCATCTAAATTATTTATTCCTCTCTTTCTTCCTCTACTCTCTCCTTTTCACAATAGAGTGTGACATCGACCAATTAAAGCGAGTGAGTCCGGCCTCAAGAGGCTTAGTCTGACATCGGCCACTGTTACTTCTGATGCCTTGAATACCATTTAAAGTTTGGCCTCAAGGACATTCAGAAAAGACATGAAGCACGCATCTAATCATCATGAATGAATCGTGACTAATTCTCGATGCTTTAGTATTAAATTCTAACGGAGCTTTGAGAAGCTGTCTTCGGTTTTATGTGTGTTGTTTTCACTCCGTATAGATTTCGCTTTGTATAGCGTTCGCTTTTTATTACTTTCGTCGGGACACCGGTTAGCATCTCTTCTTCTTCTTCTTCTTCTTCTTCTTCTTCTTCTTCTTCTTCTTCTTCTTCTTCTTCTTCACACGCCTGCACCGACCGTCAGTTGAGGTGCTCCAATTCATGCTTCAGGATCAGCTTCATGAATTCTTAATGAGATTATCCCATATAAGAGGAGTAGCAAATAATTTGTGACCTTGGGGAATGTAACCTTATTGAGGAAATAATTTGTCGCTGGTGGGTGGTGGGGTGGGCGGGGTTGTGGGTGGGTGTACATCACTGGATAAGACAGTAGATCGTTTTAAGGCGATACAAATAATTGAGGAGCATTCTTTAGCGAATGGAGTGAATGTCTTTTCTTACTCGTCCTTGTCGAACATCGCAACCAAAATGTTTCTGCTTCTGTTTCATAGAAACGCTTCACTGAATCTTAGCACTTTGATTGGTCTTCCTTCGTAATCGCGTCGTACAAAACTTGGGAGTGCATTTAAAGAACCGCAGAAACTATGAGCAAGTTTCAAGGGCTTTAAAACTGAAAGAAAACTTTGCTAATTGCAACGCTGCATACTTGAAAATAACTCATCTCCTTGAGAAAATAACTCGCCCCCCTTCTTCTCTCGGAGCCTTTCGTCCATCAGCATCAGGACGAGCGCTAATTATGCAAAACCTGGCAATAATCATTAAATAAACTCTCTTTAAGCATTCGCGCGAAGTTTGTTCATCATCTGGCGGAAACAACAGCAACAGCAACAGTTGCAGCATCAGCAGCAACACAGGAGGAGCAGCAGCAGACCATTGGCATCCTTCGGGACCCTCCACTACTCCTAAAGTCCTTCGAATCCTTTGCCATCCTTTTGCATCTTCATTATTTATTGTGCTGTTGTGTTGATATTGCTTATATTCTTGTTGTTGTTGTGGATGTTGTTACTGCCACTTTGATGGTGATGATGATGAGGATGCTTTCTTAGAAGAAAATATTCGTCCCTGGCGAAATATGCGAATAGCGCCGCCGTTGCTTTTGTCAGGGTATCGCGATTCGCGATGATGGGGGGCAAAATACGGTCCCTGTCCCTCCATTCGCCAGTTACGCGAGTGAATTTCATCCTTTCACTCACTCTATCTGCCATACTTTCCCTCTCTCCCTCTCTCCCTCTCTCTCTCTCTCTCTGCAGGACCCTTCACTGTATCCCGGCGCTTGTCTTTCTCGACAAACAGCTTCGATGAATTGTGATCAGAAGAAGACAAGGAGTGATGTTCGGAACCTTGGCAACTTTGTGGATGATGGCTTAAAATATGAGTTGCGCTTTTGTGACCACTTTGTTGTTGTTGTCTCTACCATTATTACCGTTATGTGCTGTTGTTGTTGTCTCTACCATTATTACCATTATTGTTGCTGGTTTTGTTTTTGTTCTGTTCACGCTTTTGTAATTGCTCTCTTATTCGTGTTGCTTTTATAAATTATTACGATTATAATGATCCCTAAATGTTTCTAAGCAACATTGTTATTGGTATTGTTGTTGTTGTCCTTTTACATGGTTGTTGTTGTTCTCTTAAAGTGTTGCTTTTCTACGATTTAGTGCTGCGTTACGTGTGGCATTCTGTTTGCATTTTTATCCTCTGGAGAATATACTGTAGCTCTATGAAATGATGCTTCCATTATGAAATACAGTACAGCAGTAGCACGGACAACAAGAGCAACAACAACAACAACAAACGATACAACAAATACAACAATACATATATTGTTTATATGCACCAGCAAATCCTGTGAATAACTTTTTATTTGTATGAAAATGAAGAAAGAAAGAAAAAACAGATGATGTTGAGGAAATACTAAAAAGAAGAGAAGAGGAAGGGAACAATTTAAAGTTCAAGGACATCTTATTTATCTTATTTATCTCCTTATTGCTATGGCTATCCTTTGAAATTATCAATAAGAAGATAGTTTTAACTATTTTCAAGATGAGATGCGAGTATAATTTTTAAAAGTTTCCATAATTGAATGACCCTTCGTCCTTAACACACAACAGAGTTGAAACTTCCCGAAATGTGTGGTAGTTGAAGAGGACACTGAATGCTTCAGTCGAGGAACTCATTGCATCCAGAACTCAGGCATCAGGATGTTTTCCTCTTTTCTCATTTTCACATTTCACAATCTCATATCTTTTGTGTTCTCGTATCTTTCATGCTTTTTCGTATGCTTTTCGTCGCTTCGAGTCTCGGAATAAAAATTTATTAACGCTCTTCATAACAAATGACCACTTTAATGCTGGCAGAGTAAACTATTAATTTGAGTCCTGCTAAAAGAGGAAGCGATGTCCTGTGGCGCATCCACGTTCATTAATAAAGCAAGCGTATAAACACACACACGGACACACTGAGACACACACACACAGAGACACTGAGACACACACAGCGATTGTGAAGCAGATACACATACACACACACACACACACAAACAAGAACAAGTTCAATCACGCTCGTATGTATAACTGTGTTAGTAGCATATGCTTCATGGTGTGTGTGTGTTGTGTAACGTACACTTGGTGCTGTTGTTGCAATCTGTTCTTCTTCTTTTTCTTTTTCTTCTTGCCGTTTGTGTTTGTTGTACCTTGTTTGTTGTTGTTGTGGTTTTTCTTGTTGTTGTTGTTGTTGTGGAAGGCTATACTTGCTTATGCACAAACAGAAAACACAGCAATTTAATGCGTGTCATTCTCGTTGGTTCGTTCGTTTTTCGTAGTCGATCCCGTGCTACTCGTACTCCTTCCTGACCTCCTTCCCTCCTTCCGTTCCTTACCCACTCCACCCACTCTAGGCAACTACCTATCTATGGTACATCCTTATTACTGCCTCTTCTCCATGTTTTCGTATTTGTTCTTGACTTCATACTTTTGTTCCTTGTTGACGTTCTTTCATTTTTCATGTGGGACATTTTCTAGTTTATTTGTTTTAATCCTTTTAGAAATCTTTTTAGCAGGAAAGGATACACTGAGTGAGAATTCTGAGAGGTAACAATAATGACAACAACAACGAAATTAAATAAATAAAATATACGTAAGAATAAGAATAACATGCCAAGAGAAGAATAACAAAAAAGTGGTCATTCGATGTTTGAAAAATGTCAATGATAACAAATCAGGCACAAATTCATTCTATATTGATGTATAGTTATGGTTATTCTATACTTAATGATGGCTAAGATACTCGTATGAGAAGGTAGCCCCTTCAAGTTGATTGGGTTTCCTCTTCTCGGTGTCCCATCGAAGTAAATCTATTACTATTATTATTATGTTTCTTATACTCAGTTACCTCGCAACTCATTTGGCTTGACTTTATAACCGAGATCCCTTCCTTCCCTTCCCGGTTTCAATATCTTTTGTATAAAATATCGTAATATACATTTTTAAGCGGATTTTTTTACTGCCAAGAAGTCGTTTGATAGAATTCCCAGCTTATTAGAGCCCATAAGATCCATATATTTACACACACTTAATCCTTTCGGAATCCTTTTTGGCTGCACTCCAGCTTAGCAGTCATCTTCAGTCATCAGCAGCAGCAGCACTTCTCCTCAACCGCTCTCAGGCGCCCTCCACTGTCCTTCACCGCCCCCTACCGCACTCCACCGCCGTCACCCTGACTGCCTCATGTCAACGCTGTCACTTCGCTCGCATGTGCTCGAGGATTATAACTCACGACATGCAGAATTATGTGCGGGATTTGAATATCCGTTCTTTTGTGCTACTTACACGAGGGCGCGTTGCTTGGCTCGGGTGACATGATGATTATAGAAGTTGTGAATGCGTTGGCGACAGAGATGGAGTTACTGTTGTTGGTGTTGGCTCACTTGCACGCTTCCTTCTTCAGTCTTCTTTTTTATCTCGCTCTCATTCTCGCTGTCTGTTTTTTTTTTTTTTGCATTTTTAGTTTGTGTCCTGTTGATGGCTGGCTGTCAGCGAGCATTAACATTAGTTTTCACTGTTTTCTCGCGCAGACTTTTTATGTGTGTGTGTGTGTGTGCGAGAAAAATGGTTAAGAGAACAAGCGAATGCAAACAAACGAAAAAATAATGGAAAGAAGTAAGAAGGCGAGAACCTGACACGAAAAGCAGCTGAACGCGTTGAGCTGGAAGACGGAGACACGACAAAATTGTAGCGATGACAGGTAATCATTTTATCACTTTAGCTATCATTATTATTGCGTTTTTACGTGTCACTCCGGCGACACGAAGACGCTGCTGGGGAGGGGGTGACAAATCTAATAAAGTGACAGGATTAAATGATGACTCTTAATGGGAATAATTTATTTGAACCGAGGTATCTATAGGAAAACAGGGATCTCTACAGTAAATAATACTATATTATTCTAGATAATTTCTGAAGACAACCTGAGGATTGCTTTTTATCAAATAACCATCGCGTGATGACTTCGCCTTTCTGCAGGTTTACAAACAGAAACTTTTTTGGAAACACCATTGAGTCATTTGCCATCATTCATGAGCCACTTGACCAGCAGGATAAAACAGGATACCTTCCATAATGGACTCTATTCTAGACCAACTTTTAAATACGTGTTTATCAGAATCTCATTTGCGGAATTCCTAACATGTTCGGTCTTCTACCAACAAAACACAACCCTTAAACAGCACTCGGTTCCAAATCTGGCCCAACCCATTCCAACCCATCCCGTTACAATCGAGCTGCATGGCTGTTAAGTATCCGCAATGCATTAACATGGTCCGAATGATGCGCTAAAACTTCACACTTTAAAATTCCAAAAAAGAAATGAAAGACAAAAAACGAAATAACCTAAAAGCAGCATAAAATAAAACGATTTCGCCTAAAAACACGCAACAACGAATGCTTCTATTGTTACTGGGGTAAAATTATTTGTGGTAGATTGTACTTATATTTGGGCCAAAGGCAATGAAAGAGTAGAAAACAGAAATATACGAGTACAAGCAGAGGATTCCGTAATGAGATGGGAGGAGGGAGAGGAGTAGATAGCGAATGAATGGGCCTGGGGGCATTATGGGCCTTATTATCCCAGAAATATTCGTATAGCTTGTAACGGAAATGAAGTCAGACGACGAGGGAGGCACTTAAAGAGTGAGGGAGACAAATGCAACTCATACGAAGGATGTTGCGACAGTAAAATAGAGATTACATTATCCAGAAGTAGAAACGGAGCAGATAAGGATACAGGGGAAAACTGAAGGAAAGGCAAAACAGCCAAATTTTGCTTAAAATTGACATGTTCATGGAAATTTGGAATAAAGAATCGCGGCGGAGTGCAACTACAGCTTGTAGAGTGAATTAAAGAGGTTCTATATTCACTCTTCTTGTTGTTCTTCAATCCATACCAGGATCTAGTACTAAGCAAGGAGGAGAGAAGCGATTGTGTCTTGTTCTTTGGTTGTAATCCTTCTCTTGGTTGGTTGTAAAGCCGACCATTTAATCCTTCTTTAAGCTCCTCTCTGGGTTCGTCCATATACCAATCAGTCAATCAATCAATCAGTCAATCAATCAACCTTCCTTGCAGCTAGAAAAACGTGCCAATCCAAAAATTTCAAGCTGATCGCTTAAAAGTCATGTCAAAAAGTAGTTCAATTAACGAATAATTAACGCCATCTAACGACATCCTAGTAAAACACAAGCACTAACACACAACTTATTCTATGAAAATATTCTTGAAAATATTTATTCGGAATGAAAAGAAGCAAAATATTCATTGCAATCATTTTTCCATTCAGCACAAAAGGCGTGACAGAAATTGCTTAAAATGCTCAACAAGCACAAAATTATTACGATATTATGAATGTCCTGCACACGATATGCACGATAAGTTAGTAAAAAGAAGGAAAAAAAAGAAAAAAAAGGAATGTCATTTGATGAATGCTGCTTAACATGCAATCGGGTAACGGAATCAAAGGAGCAAAAAGCAGCAACAACAACAACAGCAACCACGTCGAAGAAATCGCAAAAATGAGAATGAAAAAAACGAAAAAAAATTTTAAAAAAATTGCAAAAAAAGACAAAATGATTGCCAGGATGTAAAATAAGCAGCACGGCAAAATTGTACTTTTTCTCGCATTTTCTGCAAATAAATGAAACGATCTGACGTGACTTGGCGATGTCGATCCGTTTCTTTTGAAGGGAATTCTTCATGGTGGGAATTCCTGTGTTGTTGTTGTTGCTTTCTTATCTTTCCTCTCTGCTCTCTCACTTGATCTTTTGTATATCTTTTTTATACATGTTTTTCTTTCTCGGTGTCAGAAATTCCAGCAAAATTTAGTAAAATGCGAAAAGTGATAAATTCCAAAAAAGAAGAAATTCATAAACGGATGAATCTGTCATTTTTATATACGAACATACAAAAAAACAGGAGCACCAGCAGCAAGGAGAGCATAAAGAAATACGGTGTAGAGACCACGTTTATGAAAAGCAACAGTAGCTCGAGCAGCATCTGAAACAGATTCACAGCAGCAGAGCCTTATATGTGTATATGAGTGTATACAGCATCTAGCAGTCGCTCGTCAGCTGACAGTAGAGTGAGAGAGCTGCTAAGCAATGCAAGGACGAGTGAAAACGGGTAACCTGTGTTGAGGAATTGTGTCAGAATGACTTATTTAGGGATCATCTTTAACGAAATCGTATACTTGCTCTACAGCGATGGCTAGCAACATTTCCATATACTTGCATTATATTGGATGAATGCAGGACAATACAGAGAGAGAGGGAGAAAGAGGGGAGAGAGGGGTGTGAGATAGCGAAGAGTAGACATTGCAGTCCATAGATTTGAAAGAGTCAAGATAAATACATGGACTTTTGATATATGCTCTACAGCGTATATTCGTAGTTGGTCTATAATAAATGTGGTATATTACGATATTAATAAACGTCACTTTCTAACTCTCTTTCCCTTTCGCTCTCTCTCTCTCTCTCTCTCTCTCTCTCTGTAATTTTCTCTTATCTGATAAAAATATTCAAATCACAACCGTACAAGTTTTATACAACAGCATAGTTTTTAATAGCGTTGAAAATGAGGAATTTTGTGTTGAAAAAATGAGACTTTAAATTGAATCAAAGTTTTAAGTTTTACGAATTTTCCAATTTGGATTTCTTATCTTCAAGAGAAATCAGGATGCTTTTATTTATCCAATCCGATTCCAGTCATCGTTCGTTTTGAATAATTGATGAGATTCCTGGAATAAAGACGCATCCTTTTTTCCTCGCAGTTTACATGGATTCCTGCGTCACAAACTCAGTTGTCAGCGTTGCTGCTGCTGTTGCTTGTAGCTGGTAGCTATGCAAATAATACTTGCCTCTGCATCCTGGAACTCGCTGCAAGACAAACACGCCATCGACGTCGCCGTCTTCCTCTCGACAGCATTCTTTAACGTCAAAGCGGTTAAAATGCGTAACACAGATATTTCTTAAATACACATACAATGACGCGGAGTAACATTATACACACACATACACTCCATCTGTATGCCTCTGTCTCTATGGCATCCACTCGAACATGTGTCTTTCATGTTAGTTCTTATATCATATTCCAGTTGCTTGTGCACGATATTTATTAGCGTCTTTGCACAGCTTGTACTGCTTTATTTTCAGTGTAATTGCTGTAATTTGCATAACAAGCCGAGATTTCTTCAGTGCAGTGGTACATTGTGTCTGATAGATCGACAAAATAGCAGGCGAGGGGAGGCAGGCTGTCGATGGTGCTGCTCGCATGGAAACTCACTCACTACTTCAACGTTCATTCATATACACAGCACACACACACACACAGTCACTCTTGCACACAAACACACATTCGCGTATAGTATTCATTGTCCTTGCAAAAACAAGCAGATACTTTATCTTGATGTATGTATGGGAGCTTTTTTGAGCTTTCAAGATGTTGTACGAACAGCGACATAAGAAACAGTCAATTATTTGCATGTCTCAAACAGACGTGGAGTATGTGTGGGTATACGTGTGAGTGTATTTGTATCCGTGTATAGTTTTGTATACTTCTGTAGACATGCCAACGTATTCAAGTAACGTTTCGTCGCAAGTAACGTCGTTGTTACGAATTGTAAACATAATGGCAATAGCAAAGGAAACAAAAACAACAACAACAGGAACGACAACGGCAACAACAACAGTAATGGAAATAATAACTACAACAGCTAGAAGAACAACAATAAGAAATACACATCAGAGAAATATAAGAAACAACCTTAATAATCTCTAAGATTTATGTTCTTATACCCTACACTCGATGCTGCAGTGATGCATCAAATTTGTGCTTCCGTGTATAACACAAAAAAGGCGTGGCAAGTATAGAATCATACGTATATATTTTGAAAAATATGTCAGAAAAACCATGAGGATATCCGAACTCCGGTTTTTTAATGGTTTTTTATTATGTATATCATGGAGATGGGAAAAATGTAATTTGTTCCTATTACGTACTTCTTGCTACTTGCTTAAGTACTTCACTCTACGTACTTACGTCCTTCTTGTTACGTTCTTTTGTCTACGTACTCGCATTGTTATAAAGCCGCTTTATCGCTTGTTTCTCGCTTCTAGCGTTCGTTCGAATTTCCGCTGCATCCGGATTGGCAACAGCTGATGATGGCGGGATGCAGCTGATGTGTGTAGCGAATGCAGCTACGATGCAAGGATTTACGTAATAAAGCTTTCCCAGCATTACAACGATAAGAGTAGCAACAGCAGTGACAACAACAAGAACAACAAGAGCAACAACTGCGTGGATTTAAATTAATCTCTCTTGACTCACATGACTCAGTCATGTGCACAGATCTCAGTAATAATGCTGCGTTTCCTCTACTTAAGCAAACGTAATTTGCTCCTTCAGTCCTTCCACTGTCCCCCCCTTCCCCCCTCCCCCTTCGTCCGCTGTTCCTTCCTTCGAACGTCCAACTTTACTCTTCGAGGCTTCTAGACTCATCCTCATGCGATGCAATTTTATTCGTTTTTGTAGCTACTTCAGAATGCTGATTCATTTGATTCTCTTTTTTAATCATATTCCGCATTTCAGTTTATTACAATATATGGCATACTTTTATTGACAAATGTTGGTTGTGGAAATTTGATGGGAAAAAAGATCGATATTATAATAATAATAATTTGTTTAATAATAAAAATTTGTGATTTAGACGAAAGATCAACTCGATTGAGGATCTCTTCCATTCAAGTCGAGTCATCGTCGTCGTTGCTAAATTCTATGGACTCGAACGAACGTGGACGAAGTTAAATGGGAGCAATAAGTGAACAATAGAAATGCAATAATCATTTGAGTGCAAATTAAATACTCGACCAGAGACTCGGCAGAAGCATTCAAAATGAACGCTCATCTGGAAATTTTAAGATTTCATTGCTTATTTTACTCGAAGCTTCACTGAAAGCTGCTTCAAATAAAGAAAAAGAAAGAGAGAGGGAGACAGACGGAGTAAGAGGGAGAGAGAGGCGGCTTTCGCTATTCATTGTTAGAAGCCATCGTGTAGACTTTGAATTGCTTCTGCGGTGACAACAGAATTGAGATGTTGCTAGGGTATGAGTAACTACAACAACAACAGCACCAACAACAACAACAATCCCAACAATGTGCCATTTTGCCACGCGAAAGAAATACGTTCGGATTGATTTTTATTTCAACTGTTTTTCGAATACAATCGATTTAATCCAACAACATCACCAGCAACAACAACTACAACAATAATAATAATTAGCAACACTTTAATATTGCCACCTTTTTTATTGTACATCCTCGTGCTGTGGTGGCCACCTTTTTTCTTTTAATATGTATTCATGCAAATTAAATGCAAATAAAATGAAATTTTTTGCCATTTTTGCTGTTGTTGTTGGAGGGTTTTTAATCTGTGCTTCATTTTGTTTTTGTTTTGGTTTAAGTGAAGCTTATTATTGTTGTTGTTGATGGTATTTGTGTTGTTGGTGCTGCTGGTGTTGCTGCTCTTGTTGTTGTTGTTTTTATTTATATGGGTTTTATTGGTTTTTTCTCGTTTCCTGTAATCGGGATACTTTACATGGCAAATAATAAGAAGGAGAAAAAAAACAACATAATAAAAACGATTTATCATACGATTTGTCGTTGTTATTGTTGTTATTGTTGCTGTTGTGATTTTTCTTGTTGTTGTTGTTGACTGATTGCAGTGCGTGCGTTCGTCGAAGAGTGAGCGATCGAACGAATCGCTTGTTGATGAGGAATACGCGTGTCTGTGTGCGTGTTAGTGCGTGTCTGTGTGCGTGTTCGTACATGTGTGTGTGCCTGCTTTTCTGTCATTTTAAATAATTTCAGCTTTCAATCCAACTCATTTAAATGTTAAGTGATGACGTGACATTTTTATTGAACATCCGTTGTGATACGATATCATCACCATCATCATCATCATCACCATCGCCATTATCATCATCACCATCTCCACCATCATCTTCATCATCATTAATGTGTTATTTTATTTAAATTTACATCAGTTTAAAATCCTCGTCTTTTGCTGTGTTCTTTCTTCTCTTCCTCTTTTCTTTCTATACTCGTACTTTTCAGATCATTTTCCGAATCCTTGTACGTAAATCCTTGAGACACATTTTAATGGAGGTTGTATAAAAAACAGTACACACATGAAATTCGAATCTTCTTCTCATTAAATTTATACTCACAGCAGAATAAAGTATCGAATTTCTACACATATTATTAGTTAATGCTAAGATATTGGAAATCCTATTTAATAATTATTATTATTTTGCGAAAGAAATAAAATCTCTTTCGAACTAATTTTAATGCATTCGTGAATTCATTATCTTCTTTTCTTCATTTCTCAAGTCGATTCATTAGGAATTTCTTTAAGAAATTAGTTAATTTATAAAATTGAAATCGTATTGAAAGAAGCATCGTCTTTTTTTCCCCAAACAATCTTAATTTATAGCAAAAGAGTGGAGATAACAATTATTAATTATTTTTGTAGGTCACTCGTTAAATCAAAGATTTAAAAATACTATAAAAAAACTCCGTTAGTTGGATCTTTCATGCATCAAAAGATATCAGGTATTAAATCTCAGTACATAAACATTGTTTATCAACAAATGTTGCTAAGCACAAAAAAGAATCCCGTCGCAAATTGTTGTTGTTGATGTATTATGTTCTTTTTATTGTTCTGGTTGTTTTTGTTGCTGTTTTTGTTGTTGTTATTTGCTAACTTCACAAAATCGGACTCTCATTAAAACTGTTAACAGCTGCAACATTAAGCAATAATGTGATTCATTGCTGTAACACTTCGAAATCTGTGGTTGTGGTTTTAAATGCAGTTTGTTTCTGTCTCTTCCTCTCTCTCTCTCTCTCTCTCTCTCTATCTCTCTCTCTCCCTCGCTGTGTGTCTAAGTACTCTGCTGTTATAATGGTTAACGCATGATTAATAAATTTGTAATATTTTCCGGTACATTATTGCTTACATTTTACGCACAATTTAGTGCATTGGCAGCACTGGTGGTAAAATACGTATGTGTGAGTGTGTTTTTGTATGCTCGAGAAATATGCATAAATTCAAAATTTATTTACAACAAAAATCGCTTGGAGTGGAAAATTTGTTAAAGCTGTTTAAACTACAACAAATACAACAACTACCACATAACAACATCACTACAACAATAACAATAACAATGAGAAGAAGAAGAATATGACAACAACAACAAACAGTAGCGGTAATTTTTTTAATGACTCATTTTATTAAAGTAAAATGAAATGAATTGTTATTATTTTAAAAGCTATTGTGTGTGAAGATACACACACACACACATACATACAAATACACGAAAATACACAGCCACACGCATAAACACATTCACACACTGGAAACAACAATAATTTAACATTTTAAATTGCGGCCATATTGAAATAATGGCACCTCATTTAAATGTTGTTGTTGCTGTTATTGTTATCGTTGTTGTTGTTGTTACTCTTGGTGTTGCTGGTGCTGTTGGTGTCCTGTTCTTGTCTGTCGCTTTTGCTGTGTTACATGAGCAATAAAAACATTTTTTATTTTTATTATTTCGAAAATAAATAACAGAAGCTGCTGATTTTCTTTGCTGTTGTTTTTGTTGTTGTTGTAGTTGGTGGCTTCTGTTGCAACAACAAGTTGTTTGGTTGTTGTGTTGTCGGTGTTGCCGTTGTAGCTGCTGCTGTTGCCTCTGTCGCTGTTGTTGTTGTTGTCCTTGCTTCTGCATCAAGTTTTTGTCGTTTATTGTTATTATTGTTATTGTTGTGGTTGTTGTTGCTACTGATCATAACAGCTTGCATTTAAGCTTATTTGTTGTCTCATCGATGAAATGTTCGAAAATAATGAATTGAAAGCATCCGAGCAAATGTTGGTATCTTGATACAGTGGACAGAATTGAAATTCAATACTACAAACATTACCCTATCTGAGAAATGGACACAATAGATCACCAGTCACATCCTGTAGACAGTAAAACTTGTTGTTGGTTTCTCAGTTTTATTGGCATTCATTAAAATTCAATTTAAGAGCCAATTCAGACCACAATACTGGAGGTTTTGTCTTCAAAGAACTGATAATAAAGAGTTTTTATGTTGTCATCAAACTCAAAACAAAGGAAACGAAAAGAACTCGAGAAGAATGGGAAAAATCTAACTATTTAAGACTAACAATCGATTTTCAGAGCACAGTGGGACAAAATTACACACTAGTTTTAATGCCCGTCATTTAATGGCTATTTTTATGGTTTTTATCTACTATTTTCTTTATTTCTTTTCTTCTCTGCTGAACCAAATCCAATGCAAATACTACTTTTGTTGGTGGACACTCTCAGCTGCTCCACTGTGCTAACCATGTCGACACACACACACATACGCTAGACTATAAACCATGCTTATAGGCCATAAAATCAAGCCAAGTATGCTTTTTATTAGCACCAAAACTATTTTTCTTTGCGTTCTTCTTTGACTCCTTCTTCTTCTTCTTCCATCTCATCTTCCTACTCTTCTTCTTCCGAATACAATCAAAATTTATGAGACCTAAAAACCGAAAGAGCGAACGACCGACGGACGGCTCGGTGTAGCCAAGTGAAAAACCGAGGAAATGATGGCATAAAATGTGACCTCAACTGATTTGCATGGACTTGTGTACTGTATGAACGCCGCGTCGGCCGCGCTGGTTTATGAACTCACCTGTAGTTGGAGTTGAGCTGGACGTCGCCGATGGCCACGTTCTCGAACTGGGTGGGGCAGCAGGTCCAACGCGCCCAGTAGAAGGTGAAGTCTTTGGCATCGTAGTGTTCGGTGAAGCGACACTTGAGCACTAAATCAACACCTTCGCGTGTGTCTAGCGATTCGTCGGCGGCGGCGCGGTTGACCCGAAGTGTGCAGCACAGCAAGCAGAGTAACGCTGGAAGGAAAGAAGAGAAAACAAAGAAGGAGAGAGCGAAAGAGAGGCGGCATTAAAAATTTTTACAATTATGTTAAAGAAAAAAGGGTAAAGAAAGAAGAAATCACGTGCTTTTATTACATTTGCGATTTACGAGGGCGAAAGAGCTCCAAGCAGATCCGCAATAAATTCAATAAATTCACCAGAGATTCTCTACGCAAGATTTATTCACCGAATTCAAGTTGATGGATGAGGTTCCTCTACTATTTAATAATGTTGATAGGATAAAATTTTGAAAACTGAAAGCTGTCAAAAATCAATTGAAGAATTCATTAAAAAATCAAGAAAAAACAATAGAAATACGTGTTTAATTAAAATTTTTCTTTTTATTTTATAAACTAACACGTTTTCTATGTTCGTATATTGAATCTACGATGACAACAACAATAAAAAAACAGGTGGTGGAAGATTTAATAACAACAATAAAAACGCTGAACAATTTTGAAGCCGAATTGAATTTAATTTCGAATTTAAAATCTAACTGAAATTCGCCAAGCATAAAAATTTATTTACCACAGCAGCGAAGTTTTGTAAACCATTAAAATAATAATAATGATAATAATAATAAAAATAATATTGAATATATCATCTATTTTATTTTCAATAAAATAAACAGATAATAAAAATGTATGCATAACCACTAAAAATAATGAAAAATTCAGAATAGAAATTGAAAAATAAAAGCAATGACAAAATTTTGCAACACTGAATGTATTTATTTCTCATTCCGTTTTGTGGTTTTCTTCGTTTTGCTGCGATTCGGTTGGTCTATTTTTCGATACTGCCGAATCGATTTCTCTTATTATTGTTTTGAAAATTCTTTTCACAACATCGACCATAAATTTTTAGGGTAAACATTAAAATATAAACTATGAACATTTTTCAATAAAGGTTAACATCACAAGTTCTCTATAATAATATTTATTAAGCGAATTTTAATTTTTTTTCCACCCACTTATTTTTTAACCCCGGTCTATCGGTCGACTATTTTTTTTTAGTAAAATTTTGGCAACTCAAAAAGGAAAAATTTTTAAATATTGCTCAGTGAGAATATCCAATAGTTAAATAATATTTATATTCATTGTTATTATTGTGATGTTGCTGTTGTTGTTTTGAGTTGTTGTTGTTTGTCACTCTGTAACTGTCTGTGTGTGTATTGAATTTATTTAAATTTTATTTTTAGAGCATCCGAAAATCCATTTAAAAAACCAAAGAAAATCGATGTAAAAACAAAAAATACTGAGCTGTATGTTTTTCTGTTTAGTCTCTGTTTTGTCTCTTTTTAATTCCCAACCCGACCCTCGAGGGACAGCGGATGCGGCCCTGGAGGTTGTGGCCTCAAGCGAAATTCGACTACCGGATGCAGGATATCAGCGTTGAATACGAGCGAACGGATAGGAAATAAAAACGAAATGATTAACGAAATACATAAAAATATTTGCGTTCTATTTTTCGAGGATTGTTTGAATTTGTTTTTGTTTTTGGTTCTGTGTTTTTATGTTATTTTATCGGATGCAGTCAGTTCTGTGTAATTGTTGTTGTTGTCGTTATTGTTGTTGTTGTTGTTATTGTTGTTGTTATCATTATTGTTGTTGTTGTTCATGCTATCGAACGTCCTTTTGTCAAGCGTCGCCATCATCGGAATCAATAATCAGTTGGTTGAAAAACTTTAAATTCGTGCAATTTTTTTGCCCCTGAAACCGCCACAAAAAGTCGGTCGTTAAGGGATTATAATGTGTTTTTTTTGTTGTTATAAAATCGCCGCATTTTCTTTTGTTGTGTTTTGTTTTGATTTTAATAAATTTTTTAATGCTTTCATGCTTTTTATTCAGTTTTCTTTTTTAAGCGCTTCTTTTTCATGGATTTAAGTGCTAATTTTTAAATCTTTTTTCGTTTTTTACATGAGTGTTTTTTTGTATTCAATATCCACTCCTCTTTGGCGCGGTTTTTTTGGTTTTTTTGTCGCTTATGTTGTCCGGTTCAAGAGTTCGGTTGTTTGGTTCTCCTTTGTTCAAGCGATTTATTTTATTTGTCACTATATGCGTTTTATGTTTGTAGTTATGTAGTAGATTTTTATTATTACTACCTTTTTAATACTACTTTTTTTAATACTACTTTTGTCTCACACTATTTTATTTACTCCTTTTTTCTACTACTTTTTTGAATTGATTGTTTTACGAACTATTTATCTAAGAACTAGTTTTTCTTCGTATTTAAAGATACAATTTTTTCTTACTCACTACCTTTTTAGCTATGTTCTACTTTTTTGCTACTTTTTTGTTTGAATAAAATTTTTTTCTATACGGTTTCTTAACGATTGCTTTGCTTTGTTTTTTATGAACCCACATTTTTTACAGCATTTTAGCATTTTCGTAACTTTTTTAATTGTTTCCTGCTTTTTTGCTGCTCTCTTTTTTCGTTACTCTTTTTTTTGGGGTTTCCTCCTTTTTTTCCGATGTGCAGCAGCAGCATTTTTTCTTTACACTTTATTTATGTTGAGCTCGCTCTGTTGTGGTCTATGTTCTGAACTCTGTGCAGCATTCGTTGCTGTTGGTTTCGAACATTTTTGTGGCTGCTCGTTGTTCCGAATGCGTTCTCTACTACTATTTTGAGTGAACAAAAAATGCACACTACACGCGGTTAAACACGATGCTGCTATGCTCACATTTGCTACTTCTACTAAATATGCAATCAGTGTTGCCACAATCGACGCGGAGATTTTTATCCAAACCGTGCCAATGAGCATTCGTTTTATTGTTTTTCAACGAATCCACTAAAAAAGAAGTGGGAACGATTTCAAAATTGATTGTTAAAAATAATGCGAGCATCAGTTCTGTGATTAGAACTCGGATTGTTATCCGGAATAATTGACTCGATTTGATAGCTTTCAGGTTTTTTGTTTGTTCAACATGATTGCTTGTTTATCATCGATCAAGCTATTGAAAAAAAATATTTATAGCATAATTCTCAGAAAATTAGAAGGAAAAAAGAACCGAAAAAATCTGTTGTTTGAATGAATTGTTTGCTTTATAAAAATTGTTGTTATCTGTTGCAGAATCTATCAATTATTGGGAAAAAGAGACATTCTCTGTGAAAATGTGATTGTAAACAGTTGTTCTGCTTAAAGCCGGTTGTTTGCCGCCTGTAGGGGGCTTTAAATCCATAAATTAAGAATAAATAAATAAATTAAGGTTATGAATCAAACGTCTTCCTTAGTGTTACTACAAATATTTTGATCTTATTACTAATGAACTTCCCTCGATTTTCATACACCACGACGTATGATGAACTTTTATCAAGCTTTCATGAAAACCTTCGAGTTTAAACCCTTTAAATTTGGCAAAAATTGCACTGTTTTTAGTTAAATTGTAGAACAATTTAAATCTCTTCTACTGCTATAGCTATTTTATGTCCTATCGTTCTGTCTGTGGATCTGTCTGTCTGTCGGGAGGAAAATAAACACCGAGATAAGAAAATAGATTTGAAACAACGAGTGCTGAAAGCTACTTAAACAATGACCAGCATAAGTTGATTATTTAGCACACAGAGATGTATAACGTACGTAGAACATTGTCTCAGTCTCTCAGTTATTCATTCATTCATTCAGTAAACGTATCTTGAGCAGGGAGCCACATAAATGATGGTTACTTCCGGTCAACAAGCGAATAAGAGTAAAGAGAAGAACAAATAGAATGAAATAAAAATCAACAGTGCGGTTTCATGTAGACAAGAGTACATACAAGTGTATGATAGTATTTATGTGTATGTGTATGTGTGTGTGTGTGTGTGTGTGTGTGCTAGAGCACGCATAAACCACACATCGGGTTGTAATCTTCATTTATAGCAGAGTAGCTCCTCTCTCTCTCTCCTTCTCTGCGTAGTATCTATAGTTTTTCTCTCTCTTCCTCTACCCTTCGTATTCTCTTCACTCCTGACACTCTCTCGCCCTCTCCGCAAACGGACGGTTGCGACAGTTTCTACCCTTCGGCGATTTTTCACTTTTATCTGCAGAAAGTCCTGCAGTCGAACGTGTATAAGTTTCAGTAGGGACTGCAGCAGTTGTTGTTGTTGCTGCTGTTGTTTTTGTTGTTCTCCTCATTGTTGTTGTTGTTATTGTTGTTGTAATAACTACTGCTACAGCTGCATCTGCTGCTGGTGTGTCTCCTGCTGCGGCATCTTCATGTGCTGCTTACTTATTGGCAGCTGCCTTAAGCTATATCCTCGTCTCAATTTATATGAGTTTGTGAGCATGTGTTATATGTGTGTGTGTGTGTGTGTGTTTATAGTTGAGTAAAATTGCTTGTTTATTTTTGCGGTTGCCGCTTTTAAATCCTGATTTCGAACTGCACTCAACTGCTGCTGCTACTTGAGCTTCAGCTTCATGTAGTTTGGTTCTCTTGTTTTTTGTTTCCTACTACAGCAACAACAACAACAACAATAGCAGTACCAGTAACAGTAACTAAAGTGAAGTTTAAACATATTTTATTAATGATACATAATGTAATCGTCAGCGATTATTGTATATGAGTTATTTGCGTGTGTGACTGTGTATCGAGAGTACAATACATCGATCTGAATCTCTCCTCCTTCTCTCTCTCTCCCTCTCTCTTTGTTTATCTTTGTCCAAGTCGGAGCATCGTGTAGTGTGTAGTATTTGTTTGTTTCTTTATCCTCTCTATTGTCCTCTCTGCTGTTCATCACCTTTCAGCTTATTTTGCTTTGCAGCCGTTTTAATTAAAGTGGAATTGCGAAAATCTTGTTGCCAGCTGCTGCATCTCTGTTGGCAACCGTGTTGTTTTTCTTCATTTCACTAACATTATCCTTATTTTTCTCTTGATATAACCTTTGTTACCATTTCTACATCATTCTTGTTATTCTCATTGTTATTCTCATTATTCTCATTATTATTATTTACTATTGTTATTACCGTTATTCTTGCTATTTTAATTGCTGCATTAGTCAAAGAGTATCTCCACTGCTAGCGTAGATGTACGTACAGCAGCATCTGCGGATGGACAACGGTTTCTTCTGTGCTTCGAGTTGCATTAATTTTCAACAACTTTTGCACTTCCCTCGACACTCCTTCCCTTGACTTCCCTTCCCCTCCCTCGACTCTCCTTCCCTTGACTTCCCTTCTCTTGACTTCTCTTCCCTTGACTTCCCTTCCCATCCGTCACTGTTCAAAGATGGCAACCCGACAAATGACCCTGCATTTAGTTATGATGATTAATTATTTATCAAGAGCGTCTGCAGTCTAACTTTCAAGCAGAAACTCGAGTCGAATACTTGAAGTATTCCTTGCAAGTTCTTCATTAACTCGGTCGATGTCACAGTATCTTGTGTACCTGAAGAGATGTTGTTTGTCTCTCACTTTGTTTCTCTCTTCTTCATCTTTCTTTTATTAATTGTTTAGTTGCAAAATATTCGAGGTTTCAGTTTAAATGAGTTTAAGGAAATTTAATTAAACTGAACAACAAACGTTGAGAGGTCTTTAATTAAGATAAATAATTCAAGTATCGATTGAACTCTTTCGTAAATACATTAATAAACGTATGTATATTATATCATTACTATTTATTATAATTTTTAAATGATTTAATAACATTATTAATCGTTAACGTTCTCATAGGCAGAAGTTATTCAATTTTATGTTGATTTAATTGGATTAAAATACAATAGATGTCATTTCGAGTCCATTCCCGGTAGTATATAGTAATGGATCCATTAATTGCATAGATTATTTGCTAGTATTAGTTTATTTTAAAACATGAAAAGCGAGCAGAAAGTAGATAAAAATGCAATGCGTCACTTGTACAAATTTTTGCACTTTTCACTATCGAAATGACACATTTACTCATACATACATACACACATACATACATACATATGAATACATAAACACGTAATCATTGCAAATAATATGATTATTTTATTAGCACGATTTCGGTGACTGCAGTGAAGTGAATTTAATTATTTCTATGAATTCGTATTTGCAACCAGTTTTCACAACATTATTTCGTAATTAGTTTATATAACAACAATTATCACAACAACAACTATAAAAACAACAACTACAACAACAACAATAACAATTATTATACTCCATGAAAAAACTATTTTAGATACAATTTATAGAAGCTGTCCGAAAAACTGTCAGAAATACTATCAGATGATTATTTTGAACACTTTAATTTGTTGTTGTTTTTATTGTTGTCGGTAATCGTATCTTTGGTTGTTATCCTTAACTTTAGTTTGTCCTTTTGTGGTTGAATGTCATACACAAGGAAGCATAAATATGAATCACAACAACAACAACAATTTGAAAAGTGCCCAAAAGACAAGAAACCCCAAAAAAAAGAAAAAAAATTATCCACATAAAAAGCATTCAAAACAAAAGCTTTGACAAGTGCAGCTGCTTGTTTGTTGTTGTTGTTGTTATCTGAAGTTTTTGATATCCACCTTCGGCGTGAAGCTGGACGATGACACTTGTCTCTGTTGTTGTTGTTGCTGCTACTGCTGCTGCTATTGTTGTTGTTGCTTATGAATCCCTTCAGTTGACCCACATCATTTCAAACTATTCTGTGTCCTGGAGTCTTCTTTGTCTTCTCTTCATACTGCTCTGTTTTTCGCTCCCTTCTCTTTACCTCTCTCTCTCTCTCTCTCACTCTCTCACTCTCTCACTCTCTCTTCCTGTTTGTTTTCTTCGTTCTTTTATCCAAACAAAGATAACGAACCATTTTAGAACAGGTCAAAATGGCCAACAAAAGCAGCAGCAGCACCATCAGCAATCACAACACAAGAATGCTCTCAACTCTTTACAAATAGCATGCTTTTTTTTTGCGATAACGTTTGACGCATATTTATGAGGTCCTTGTGGATCAACTTCTACAAACATCAGGCGAATTAAATGGGACAAAATGAAGAAATACTATATAAATATTCTTTGTATTTAAAAGAGCAATAAAACAATAATTATAAAGCAAAATAACCAATGAATGAGTGAAAGAATTCCTTTAAAATTAGAACAAAGCGCGTAGCAAAATATTAATAAAAATTACGTAATTTTTTATTATGTTTATTTTATTAAAAAAATGTACGCGTTTCATTAATTTTGATAGCGTAGAAGAAATCAAGAACAGAAACTAAGAACAAGAATTCGAATTGGAAGAACTTCAATATTAAAACGAGAACAAGCACAAGATTAAAATCAACAACAACAAAAACAATAACATGACCGGAACACAAACTGTACTCATTTAGAAAAAAAAAAGAAACCGCATTCATCGTTTAGTTGTTGTTGTTGTTGTTGCTGCTGGTTGAGAGGAAAAAGCATACAGCAACAATAAAAACAACAGCAACGACATTAAAAAATACATAAAATCCAGAAGAAGAAGAACAGAAAAAGAAGAGGAAGAAACTAAAACTTTGACTTCGGCTCGCAAAAGTAATAAATTTCCAGTAACAACAAATGCAGCAACAACAACAACAGAAACAGCAGAAACAACAAAAACAATAAATTGTAAACAACTACAACAACAAACAATTTCCTTATTGTTGCCTATCGTGCAAGAAAGAAACGAAGAAGAAGAAGAAGAAGAATGGAAGCGAGTAATTTACAAGCATGTTTTCCGCCTTCATTCGGAAGAGACGAGCCCATGAGTCCAGGGAGGGGGAAAGTGTTATGGGAGGGAAAGGGTAACAAACGAGATGAAAAGTCAGACTGAAAGAGAGGGAGAGAGAGGGAGAGCGAGAGAGAGCGAGAACGAGAAAGAGCGAGAGTGATAAGTTTGTGTTGCTGCTGCTTGTGGCGTTCGTGTTGTTCTGGTTGTTGGTGTTGATGTTGATGTTGGTGGGGACGCCATAACATATGCATTAACAACAACAACAACAACCACACTAACACCAACAAAAGCAATAATCATAGAATGAAATAATTCTTCAAATTCACAGAAGAAGTGGAATAGAGTTGAGAGCAACCAACTCGAATTTGTTGCTGTAAACGTTGCAGATTATGAACTTCCGGTTCGGTCAGCAGCGGCGGCCATTTTATATGATTTGTAATGTTATACGGCAGACAGACGAACAGACAGACAGCCACACTTGCAAAACGTTTCTGCATTTGAAATAAATTATTTCTGAATACAGAAACAATGTAGGAAAGCGAAAGAGAGAGAGAGAGAGAGAGAACGAGAAAGAAAGGGATGGAGATGGAGAGGTGGAGACAAATATGGAAGGAAAGAAGGGATCGAGGAAAGAGTAATAACCAGAGAGATGAGGAGAGTGACGACTGGATCTGAACTGAGACCAGGACAGAGTTCATTTCGAGTTCATTTCAACAACGAAGAACGAAGATAGCACATAAAAACACTTAAGGACATTAACGGGAGTTTTTCAACAAACTGATAAAAAAATTACACAAAAAATGAAGGATGAAATACAATCGAAATTAAATACAATTGAAGTTTAACGCTAAACATCAAGAGTAACATACTACAACAGCAGTAAGAAGAAGAAGAACAACAACAACAAGAGTAATATACATATA
This sequence comes from Myopa testacea, assembly GCA_949629155.1. Classification (NCBI taxonomy): domain Eukaryota; kingdom Metazoa; phylum Arthropoda; class Insecta; order Diptera; family Conopidae; genus Myopa; species Myopa testacea. The sequence goes on from OX451347.1 coordinate 45,712,673, forward strand.
GTATATAGATAACATGAATCTGTTGTTGCACAAGTTTTGTGAGTTCGAAATGAATTTGAGGCTGAGTTCTGTGAATCACGCTCCAAAACTCCGTACTAGTAAAGCGAGTCCGGACAATACGACCAGCAACAACAACTATAGCAACAACAACGACAACGACAACAACACCTACAACACAACATCGCTATCAACAAAAGTGCCTTAAGTGACGTTAGATGCTTGTTATAAGTTGTCAACTTTGAACTTCCGTTAAAAGATGCATGAAAACTGAATACGACTAGCTTTTAACTTTGTTGTTATGATTATTATTGTTGGATCGTATTTTTTCCTTATTATTTTCTTCCGGGTGGTGTTGCTATTATTTTTTCTCCATTCACTTGAGCAACAGAAGAATACACTACATAAAATGGGACTAAAATTAAAAGTAATACTAGCATTTATGGAATATAAATATACGAGCTTCCTTGTAGGAGTGGTGCTTTTTATAGAGTCGCTATAGAGTGTATGTAGAGTGCCAGTAACACCTGAAAACTTCCTGAAACGCAGCTCTAACAATTTTTCATCTTTTGTGGATCGTTGGAACGCGAATTTTCAAAAGCTTACCATCGAAATTTAGTATATGTCGATATATGATGGATAGTATCCTTGGCTACCTCATCACTTTAGCTCTCTCCGGGGTGAAAAACGCCGCCGATGGTTGTAAGAAGCGAGCAGCTGGAAAAACAGCAGCAAACACAAAATATTCGTATCCGTATTTTTTGGTTGGTTTGCTTTTGGTTTTTGTTAATTTGTTGTTCTTGTTGCTGTTGTTTTTGTTGCTTTTATTGTTGTCGGTTAGCAAAAATTAAGTTTCTGACCAACATCGAATGCTTTCGGCGAAATGGTTTTCCTTCATTGTGGCTGCTGCTGTTACCGTTGTTGTTGTTGTTCTTGCTGTTGTTGTTGTTATTGTTCTTCCTCTGGCGGTTTTTAATAATATTTTTTTGTAGATTGGATATTTTTTAGTTCCCTTTTTTTTTGGTTTGCGTTTTTGCTAGAATAGAAGACAAACTGAGTGTTTTTTAGCTATACTACAGTTTTTGCTGCTGTCGCCCGTTGGTCGTTCACTTCAAACGTATCTCTCTCTATCACTTTCTCTTTCTCTCTCTATTGCTCTCCGTCTCTTTCTCACTCTCGGTAGCTCTTTCACTCTGTCGTTAGCTGGTGCAAACGTGCGTTTCTTGATGAATTTCTATGCGACTCTACCTGTATTTCTATTGTATGGCTGTGTCTGTGCCTGTGTGTGGGTGTATAGTAGGTGCGTGTGTGTGTAAGCGATAACATACCGTTAGTTCTCCGTCCAGCTACAATTTGGGATGGTTTAAAAATGTATTGAAACGTGAAACATATGCGAGATACAAAAAGAAGGACAGGAACAAGAATAAAAACTGGGCAACAAAATAACACAAAATAAACAGCAACAAACAACAAGTGCAGCGTGCAATTTCTGGTTGGCCAGCAGCTGCAGCTACAAAGCTTCATGCTGCAAAAGTCCGGCAGCGATACGAAGCCGACGTCAGCAGAGGCAGCAACTGCAACCGTCAGAGTTGCCATTCTTCTGCCTCTATTCTTCTATTGTTGCTGCTGCTCCTCTGCTGCTGCTGCTTTTTGTTCTTCTTCTTCTTCTCTCTTACAGCTTTCTGTTGTTCGTACCAGTTTTTGTTCAGCGTTTCTCTTTTTATTTCATTTCCTAGTCTTGTATGCCGAGGAAATGTTTGCTTTATTGTTAATTGTGTGTGTGCGCTTTTTGTGCGTGTATGTGTGCATGTGTGTGTATGTGTTCCTATTTCTCCTGTAGTTGTCAGAGTTCCAACCATTCTTATTTTTTTTAATTTGTTTTTCTATTGCTTTCAACCACAAGCAAGCGTTTTCGGTTTTATTGCTCTTTTAAGGACCGCTTTTATTTGTGTGGCTTTTTTTCAAATGTTATTTAAATATTTTTTTATATTTCCAAGTATTTATTTCATATAAATTCTACATAAATACGTTCTATATAAATATTTCCATTTAGTTTATCTTCTAAGTTCTTTTGAGCGCATCGTTTTTCGCATTTAAAACGGATTTTACTTTTTATTTTATTTCCAAAAATTGATGGAGGTGAATCGTATGGCCGACAGCAATTAAGGAGTAAAGGATGTGTTTTGTGTTGCTGTCAGTGTTGCCTGTGTTGTTGTTGTTGCTGTTGTTGCATACTTTAGCCTTTGGGAAGTGAACCACCTTTTTGTAGACATGTGGTCGCTTTTTTTTGTTTTTCTTTTTTCTTTTATTTGAAAAATATTCTTGTTTTGGCAACTGAAGACTCACTATTAAAAAAAACATGTCCGGAAAAACATGTCCGTACTTTTAGAGTAAACAATTTTAATTGAGTCGCTCTCTTGCACATGTTTTCGTCCATTTTTTCACATGATGCACATCTTCACGTGCGGCACAATTCAGTTTTATGCACAGCTAGTTAGTATATCGAGGATTTACAGTAGAATGGAGCACTATAATAAAAGCTGTAGAAAAAATCCAGTGTTCTTTCATAAGAGGCAAATAGAAAGAAAGAACAGCGAAAGAAAGGCGGACAGAGTGAGACAGACAGAGAGTGCACGAGAGGGAGTGAGTGAGGAAATAGATCACTAAATATTAAAACCCAGCTAGTTATTTATTAACTAACTGTACTTGTTTTTTAGGTCTTCTTTTATTCTCGTGCTATCGTTAATTGCGTACAGTATTTCATTGTTTTTTCTCTCCTTCCTCTCTCTCGCTATCTCTCTCGTTCTCTCTCTGTTTCTCTCCCTCTCTCTCCCCTCTCTGTTCAACGGCCACCACTTCGCATGTGTCTCATGTACGTGCTTATTACTTTATCTTTTCCAACACTTAACTTCTTTAACCTTCTCTGGGAATTTTCTGAAAACTCTTGATTGTATATTAATACCCAAGCTCGACATAAAGAAAGGAAAATGATAACCACAGCAACAACAAGAACACGGAGAACCTTAACACATGCCATCCAACGTATTCCCCTTCCCGGCCCTCCAACCACACAACCAGCACTCTTCACCTTCAGCTTCTTCAGAATACACACACTCTTAGAACACTTGATATTATTTATGCACGTTCTCGTTATCCTCTTTGATCCTGTTATATGTACCTCCACCGCCAGCAGGGAAGGACTCAAAGGGTTAAGCGGACACGAAAAAGCGACGTGACTCCAAAAGTAAGGCAGAAATTAAAGTAAGAACGGAAAAACCTACACTACATACTATAAATAAACCAAACACTGACCTGACCTGACCTCATTATGCTGATCCTGGTCTTTCCTTCCTAATCCTTTATTCTCTTTGTCCACATCCTTCCGATCTCATTTTTGTCATACTCATCCACATACGCATCCTTATCCTCATCCTCACCCTTACCCACACCCGCCCTTACCCCTGCCCATCCCATAAAATTACAGTATTTCTTACGCCTTTCTTCGCAGAACAACATTTTATTCGGTGTCCTTTTTAAAGTCTTCTATTTTTACACCCATTTCTTTTGTGCACTTGAAAAGCGTCAATCACTTTCTTAAAAAGCCTCCCAGCAACACTTTTTTCTTCCCTTTTTATCGCCTTTCTTTTTTTATCGTTTCTTCCTGTTTTACCCCACAATTTTTTGGCTTTTTCCCAGCAATCGTCGAATCGAAGGGTAGCTCAGCGTACGCGTGTTTCGTTTTTTTCGATTTGCGTGGGGTTTTTCGGTTATATTTTGGGTACTTTTGGTGAAAGCAAAATAATAATAATAACAATAATAATAATATTAAATGAAATTGTTTTTCGAAGCACGCTTTTGAGACTCTGCTTGCCCCCAGCCAGTGGTTAGTGGGCACAATACTCGTATTATTCGCATCATTCGTGTATTTCACTTGATTCCAGCAGAGACCCGGTTGCTCACGTGGGCGGTTGCACGGTTGGTGGGGGTGCGGGGTTGAGGGTGAGAAGTACGTTTCATGTTTTCATTTAAAATGTGCTTCCTAACACTCGGTTGTGTATTTATTTGGATTTCATTTTTAATAAATATTTATAGAGTTTCGGTACCCAAGAGCGTTTGAGTGTGTTGATTGTGTAGGAGGGGGAGGAGGGAGTATACCTCTATGTGTATATGTGTGTTTGTGTGCTCTGTGAATAACCTCAAAAGCGTTACCAACCTCTGCGGAACAGTTACTTGTTTATAAAAGGATTGACACTTTGCAATGCAAACATGTTCATTCTCTTGTTTATGACTTTTTAATACACACACACAATTTTAACCAAATTTATTAGTTTATATTTTGTTGCTTTAGTTCAACATGTAGACAAAAAACACATACAACATCTCTTGTGCACGTAGAGAGCTATGAAATTTGTATTTGAGTGGGATTGTATGCATACAAATGAATATGAAAGGCGAAATCGACATACTCGCGTATACAAGATATTCGTATATTTGCCTGCTTTTGAACCATTTATCTGTTATTCCTATAGTTTGCATATATTCACATATTCGAATACTTATTGTATATTCGTACATTCATCTGATATTCTTATACTTTCCAGCTATTCGTATACTTATCAAGTGTTCGTATATGCTTAAGCTATTCGTTTATTTAACAAACATTCGAATCTGCCAGTTGTTAACTACCAGTGTAACTACCAGCTATACGAATATTTATTGGATATTCGTACATTTAACAGATATTCGTCTCCAGGTACTCATATATTTAATAGTGACTCATATATTTAATAGTTACTCGTATACCTTCTTGGAGCTACTCGTGTATTATATTAATTTATTTAAGCATTTCAGGTTACTTTAAGCTGTTATTTTGTAATAATCATAATCTGACATCTTTATTATCTGTTAACTTTTCTCTTTTATGAGGTGTAAACATATCATCGTCTATAAACTGATTTTAGACATACAAGTAGGTCAGGTTATTAGTTTATTTTCGTTTTATTGTTCTAATAAGAAAGTATTTACTTAGTTTATATATTCCATAAAACGTCAATAAATTAATTGCATTTAATCGCTGATAAATGAAGATTGTTTCAGTAAAGAATATTGGAAAAGTCATAAAAGTTTTCATGATTCTTTGACACGGCACTCGTTCATAATGATAAATTATTGTGATTCGCTGTTAATAAAACTTGAAACTTAAATAATTGTTTAATGAACGATGATGTCGTATACTGCTTCATTCATGTTAGATTGCATGCTGTGTTATTTCAACCATTTAGTGAAGTATATAAATACTCCAATTTAGCGCAAGTATATTAAAATAAAGTTTATAAAAACTCACAAATTGCTAAAAGTCGGTGAAATAAAAGCAACAACAATAGGGCAAACTTTTTCATACATTTTTTTATAGTATTTAAATAAATATTTTGTACATTTATTTTTGTGGAAAATACGAAAAAAATATTGGAAATGTCAGAACTTGGTTTTAAATTATTTAAATTTCTCGTGTTTAAAGCACTAAAAAATCGGCGATGAAAAGAGTGAGGATGAAGTTTGATAGAAACAATAAACAAACATAAAAAAATAAACTAAGCAAAACCAAAACAAAATTTCAAGAGATCGTCAAGTTCCGGTTATTCAAATAAATACTGTAAAATATAATAACTATAAAGCATTTTCAATAACGTTTGCAAAACCACAATACAACGTATTTATAAAGATTTCCCATACAATAACAATTTTCAATATAGTAACAATTTCCAATAAAATATTTTTATAAAGCTTGGTTATATTATTTTATTTTTTATTCATTTCTATTTCACTTCTTATTTACAAAAGAGAAAGAAGAAGAAGAAGAGAAAGAGATAGATAAATTAAAATTCTTCTTTAAATTTTGAAATTTTGTGAAAACTTTTATACATTATTCATTATTTAATTATTTAAATACTTTTTGTTTTTATTTTTTGAATATTTGTTTCTGTCAATATTGGTATATAAATAGACACATAAATAAATTATTTAAACAAGTAGAAGAAGAAAACAATATTAAAGCCAACAAAAAACCACAGCAACCACCACGTAGTGTAGCATCAACAAATCATAAATCATTTTTATTTATTATCGGATGTCATGTTTTTGATTTTTTTTAAATTATTATTATTGGAATTTATTCGATGGGAGGCGCTCAGGTGTTCCTTGATTTGTCTTCAAAGAAGACAGAAATAAGTTATAACAATAATAAGAATAATAATATACTTTACTATACCATAATAAAATAATAATAATACCAATAATAATAATAATAATAACATTTAAATTAAAACATACACTTTAAACAATATGAAAGAAAACTTAAACCGAGGAGAAAACTATGGAGATTATTATTATATGTAGTTGTTTGTAGTGTGTATGTGTAAATGTGTAGCTCCTCTGCATCTTCTTCTTCTGCTCCTTCTTCCAAAATTTCATACATAAACTCCTGAAACTTAAAGTATAAGAGGAGAGCATCAACAATGATAATGATACTCTTTAAAGGATTATACAAGCTGTAGAATATGCGTACATACATATACTATATATTTGCATATATAGCTATGAGTATGAGTATATGTAAGTATACAAAATCGTACAAACACACACATTCGCAACTCATACCTGGCGACAGCGACTTTTAACATACAATCACACATCCGACATGTTATCTAAGCAACATACGAGTGTAATTCAGTAACTTGATATATTTTCTTGTTCTGCGTTATGATTTGTATTATATTCGTTTTACACATGTATTTTGTGATTATGAAACAATACAGTTACACCCACCATATAGACTTGAATTACTTTTATTTGCGTGAAGCACGATTTCATTAAGTTTCTGTTGTGTTTTTGTTCGATGTGAAGAGAAGGCGTTCAAGAAGAAACGAGGTCGTTATTTATGAACATGGAAATCATATTTAAATGAGCATATGTGGGTGTTTCACGTGGGTATATATGTGTGTATGTATGTTTGTGTAGTTCTAGTGTAATACAGTGAAGTGTTAGTAGCCTTAAATGGCATACGTAATCAAGGTGAATTCATTACCATAATTTATCTTGGGACTCTTTCTCTTTTCTTACCATTTTCCTCTCTCTGTCTCTCTCTTTCTCTCTGTCTACTCTCTTGATTGTCTGTCCCGTTCTGTCGTCCACCTGCACTTCTGTGGACCTGCACATGGATCGACCTCTTCCAACAGAACTCAGACACTCTGATGAATTACATCCTTCAGATTCTCGTCAAATTCATTTGTATTCATTACTCATTTCATTCATTCTGTTGAAACAAAAAATATTCTAAAAATATTTAACTAAAGATAATGTAACAAATATTTTATTTTCTCATGACACACAACACACATGAAACACACACACAATATGATAATTAATCTTCTCTTCAATAGTACAATAAAAGATGGTCTCGATATAAATGGTATTTATTTTTCTGAATATCCACTAAACATCTATTTAGTTAAGTATAAATAGAAAATGCGATTAATTGTATTCGGTTGTTAATGAGCATTCATGGTATAGACACCTAAAAAGATATCTCTTATGAGTGACCAGTAATGATGATGACTAGTGCTGAACTTGATTGATGGCCGTTAATCGATATCGATTACTAATCATTCATCGACTAATTCACGTACATCGCAACAACGTGGTTATTATTAAATACTTAATCTATTTTAATTTGTTTCGCTTTTGCTACGTAAACGAAAGTGATTATTATACTAATCGATCCTTTAGTCATCGATAACTTTAACACACTCAACTTGTTGTCTATCTGTTTGTTGGTTTATGTTATGTTATCATATTATTATGACGTTCTTATGGACGCAATTATACACATTTTTACTATATTTATTTTCGAATTTTCGGACAAATTGAAAAGCTTAATTTCGTTTAAATTTACACCCTAAAATCACCTTCCCAACGTCATGGTTTTTCAATTTAATCTTCTCGTTATTTTCAACAATCGTGTTGAATTTCACCCGAAAAAATCTGCTACGAATTTAAGTGAAATGTTTAATTTTAGTGAAGTAGCGACAATTTCGACAACAAAAGGATCCGAAAACAGACACCGAATGAATCAATTTTGGTTTTTCTCATACGATTTAAATGTAAATTCATAGAAAAAAATGCACATTTGAATATAAACTCAATTGAAAGGAAAAAAGGAACAACACAAAAAGGCACAAATATATTTAGCTGAATATATTGAAATTTAATACAATATGTTGAATATTGAAAAATCCATTTAATGCAAATTTCTGAATTGTTTTGAATTATTTTAATTTGAAGTTTTTGTTAAGTCATTTTTCATCAAAGTAAACCCTGAATAAAGTCATTACAGGTATAAAAAACTAAAGTGATTTACATAAAATTTTTAAGTGCATTCATTCATTCATTTATTTCATTTTATTTAATTTCATTTCATTTATAAGAACTCATCCGATGCTTATGGTAAATTAAATGATCAAGTTACTTCCGAGGTACCTTCTAAAAACGCCCTAAAAAAGACCTCCTTAAAACCGTAAGCAGTATAACTTTAGTTAAAATATACAACCAAACTAAACCGAAGAACATTTAATTTTATGCTTCGAAATTGAAAACCCGTGAGAAGCACAGCAAATGTCACACAATTCAGATGGTATTTAAAATTTATTAAACCTGTCATGAGTTCGTCCTCGTGATGGCCATTATTTAGAGTGTTTACACAACTACGAGTTCGTTTAGATTTTGAATTTATTATTGAATTCATTTCGTCTCTGGGCTTTTGTTTCCATTGCTTTTAGGGTTCATTTAATCCATTCTACGTGCTCACACATAAAAGGAAAATGTTTTTTAAGTTTGCATTTCGCTCTAACATCCGCTTCCGGTTGCCACGATTTGCATAATAATATTAAACTTTAGATTTGAATGGATTCACAATTTTTGCGAAATTCACAAAATGATGCGCCGTCAATCAAGCGATTTTTGTCGTATTTTTTTGGTTTTTTATATTCATATTTGATGATTTAATTTTTTCCAATTTTATCTGATGTACATACATACATATATCTATGATTTAATCAATCGATTCAATCAACTGACACTTTTTAACACTTTCTGCAGTATAATAAAATTTCAAAAAGTTCTTTAAAATTTGTTATACATTTTATTTATATTTGACAGCTTAGCTTTTTGATATTTCATTAAAATGGATTCTAGTGACTTTTAACGTCCCTTTCTAATTCAACTAACTTTCAGTAAATTTCTCTCATTCTTCTAACTCTCTCATAGATTAGCCACATTCTCTCTCTTTCTCGTAAATGTCTCTATTCCTCTCTTGTTTTATTTTCCCCTTTTATTCGCCTTTATTTTCTTATTATTCTCTGTTACTTTATACATCACTTTCACATCTTCTACATCAATCCTTCTGTCATCCTTAAAACATCCATTCAATACTTTGTCATTACAACCTCCTGTTCTTCTGTCATTCTGTCATTCTGTTCCTTCGACATTCTATTTACTTCTCTTCTTCTGTTCATTCTCCTTCGTAGTTGCTCGTTCCCTCATTTTGAATCCTGACGTTAAGCTTTTCAACCCATTTTATCGCAATTTGCATTTAAATTCAAATGTTTTTATTTAATTCCAAAGCGATTCACTCGAATCGATTCGTTTGCATAACAAAACCCGGTGTGAAGGGAAAATATTTACGTGAAAGAAAGGATTCACGAATGGAATTCAAAGGATACGTTTTCCAAAGGATTTCTTGTTAGTCTTTCTCTTTTCTAACTTTTTTTGTAAAAGTTGAAGAAAATCTCGCATATCATGTATTGAAAAAGATAGCAAAATAAACAAAATATATGCAATAAAGCAGAAGAAGCAGAAGAAAGAAGACTCAACATTTTTCGGTACCTCAATCCTCAAAAATGAACCCCGTCCTCGTAAGCAGGCAACCCCAAAAATTCAGATCAGAGCGTTTAACTTCATTTCAATAAATATTCCGTGTAGAATATCCATTATATTATCAAAATATTATCCATTTCTGCAGAAGTTATCATTTCTTTTTCTCTCTTTGGCTTGTATTCAGCTCAATTCGAGCCATAAACTATTAATGGGCACCACATACCTAATGCATTAAGTTGATTTCTGAGCACTTTTATGTATCCTGTTTTTATATCCGCTACGTTTTCTTTTGCATTCTCGTTCTGCTGCTCGTTCCGCTTCTCCTTCACTTTTCCCGACTTCAACCCCTGCTGCAAACATTTCCGCAGCGAGCTTCCGGTTACTCAGGAGCTGCCGTAATGCGCTGATTTGGTACGTAAGTAAGAGCCAACCATTCAAGGCACTTAGCCATTAGCGATGTAATATACACCGAGACACATAGCGGATCCACAAGGATACACTGCGGAGTGCTCAACGGAGTCCTTCAGCGCTTTCGGTTGCTTCAAGTGGAATTTTTTCTTGATTAATGGTTATTTTTATGCTGCTCCATAAAATGGTTATTTTTCACTGTCCTTTGCTTATTATTATCGGCTGACTGTTATCTTGAACAGATATACCAGGTGTATGGGGGGCTTCGGGGGTGGTGTGGGAGGAGTTGGATTGTTGGCATTCTTCTCAAGCAGTTCCGGATATGATGCAGCGACATCGGGGAAAAGGTAAAAAGGTTGCATCCGCTGTTTACGAATTTAAGCCAGTTTCAATTATTATTGTATTTCATTGACTTATTTTATTTTATTTGAACCTCTTGAGTTTTAAGGGCGGTGGGGTGATTAATTCAAATTTAGTGATCCTAAGGAACAATCAATCTATTAAACTGCCCTATTATATTATTAAATATTATTATTATTATTATTATTAAGTGAGCTGCAACATTGTAAGGAGTGTGTAAAGAACAAAGTGTTGCCCATTATATGCAATTCGCATGGCCAATACAAATAATCCAACTTCCAATGTTTCAACTTCAATACTATTATTGCTTCCAATAAAACTCTATGAAGAGAAACAAATTTTCTGTTCTTTGTTTGGTTCTGTTTTTGTTTTATTAGCTTTTTAGTGCGGTTGAGCGGCAACAGCGAGAAAAGAAACATCGGTAAAAAAGCACACTTGCATCAAGCACACGCGTGTGTAAAAAAAGGCGGAGTCCTAGAAAATGTTTAGCAATAAAATTCGTTTTCAACCGAAGAAAAATGCAACAATGTCCATCATACGATATCAGCAACACGAAGACGTTGGCAACTTGGCTCAGCGCTGTTTTCTGTTGCGGCCGCCGCAAGAAGTCCGCTGCCATAAAAAATGGCTGCATTTCAAGGGGTTTGCTTCCTGCTCAAATGTTTTCATTTGATGCGTTTTATGGAGCGTAATAATAACAACATGGCAGCTGCTACATTTCACGTGAGTCCAGGAAAGAAAAATCGTAGCGCACTAATTGAACACACCTCATTTTTTACAGCGCTTTTAAGCGGCTTTTTCAACTACAATGTTTTCAGTGTCTAGAGTTTGAGAGATGAAGACTCTAGGGAGGTATATAATCAAAGTCTACATTTTAAGGAGTTTAAAGAAAATTGAGTAGATTGAGAAACTAGTTAATCAACTAATGACAAACTTTGGATTTGTCAACTAAGTAATTAAAAAACTAATCAATTAAAACCGAAGGAAACTTCGTAAAATCGAAAATAAACACGAAAAGTGTAAAGAAATTTGTTATCAAAGTAAAGTCAATTCAAAGACTATTACCAAAGATTAGAAAATTACTAGAAAACACTTATCGAGAGCGAGTTGATGAAATGAATTCGAAAAGAAAATCCATGATCTAGTAAAACAAGAGACAGTGTTTGAATGAACGAATGAATTCCACGTAATGAACTTTAATTAATGATGAAAATTAAAAAAGTTCATAGATCAAATAAATCCACGACAAAACATTTCGTAAATAACTGAAGTCTTTGCTAGAACTACCTTTAATAATACATCAGATGTTAGTTGATAAACGATCTACGAGAAGATTAATAATAAAATATTAACAGACGTTTTTAGACCAATAAAACGTACTAAAGTCGACTTTAGGCTTTACAGTGTCTCGGTTCCAAAGTTTCTTTGACGAATTACTATCACTCGGTTTGAAAGTTTTAAAGGAGCGCATGAAAACTATTCGAATAAACCTGCGGACTTTTATGAAGTTTTAGATTACAACAAAAAAAGTAACTGTAACACATGCTTGTGATGCGGTGGAGATGATGATGAGTTGGGAAATGTTATCTCTCTAGACACGTGCCATTAATAATTAACTAACCGCTCCGACAAAACGTCACTGGATTAGATGATCCAACTCTTAATTGGACAAGTTTTGTGGCCTTGAGCTAAACTTGCTGAAGCAAGAAAGTTTCGAGTGTAAAACAAAAGCGGTTACTCAGGACTTCAGTCTAAAAAGCGTGCCACTAAAACTGGGGTAACAAAGAAAACGAATTCTATTCTATTACATAGGGTTAAAATAATTTAATTTAAACTTTTATTTTTATAAAAGAAAAGAAATTTTAAAAAGAAACCAGCAGTTGGCCCACCCTATTCAATGAGAAGCGAGAAACTTGAACGGAAAGAAAGTTTAATATAAGAAACATATAAGAAAAATACAAAAACGTACAAAATATAGAAATGGAAAAATGTTAAATGACCTGCTTTTATATGGGATTTTCCCCGACTCGCCCCCAATACTTTTGAGACCTTTTTTATTGCGTTGATATCTTAAAAACTTGCTACCGAAAACCAGAACTTCCAATGTTCCAGAAGCAGAAGCAATGTGAAAAAGCTTCATCATCGTAATCACGAAGCGTTCAAAGTCTTCCACTTGGCCGGAACATATGGCAACGCTGCCGAACAGTTGTCGCGATCGACGTCTGAAACTTTTGGATTGAGTTCATTTTCATTTCCGATTCCTTTCTTGAAAGGAGGAGAGTGTTTAAGAGCGGTTGCCGAAGGAAGGATGAGTAGTGGAGAGTGTAAGATGGAGAACACTCGCTCATAGATGGCGCTGTACGTGCAGTCATTTCGAAGACATGCGTCAAGTCGATGAATCGAAGGAAAAAGTTTTATTCAACATTTTAGTTTTGTACAACAAAAAATTCGGCACCATTTCTTCTACTTTATTTTTGTAATTTTTTGTAATTTTTGTCAAAATGCCATGTGCAGCCATTCAGCCAGCCATTTAAGCCCTCGAATGGTGCCAATAACCTTCACTTTTTCTTGCACTGCAGATGCCAAGAAAAGACTACAACCAAAAAAAGAACAAGCAGCGAAACTAGAAACAGCCACGAAGTTGGCAATTTATTTTTAGGTCAAATACTGGGTTCAGAAGTTGACATCTCCGGAAAAATCGATGTCGCCGGTCGAATTCTGGGCGTGAAGGCAGCAGTAAGCGATGATGACTTTATAATGAACGGGAGATTGAAGAAGATGAAGAGCGCGGTTTTCATTGACAGCCAGATCGATTGACAAATGAGTTCACTTGGCAAGCACTGGATTGATGTCATAGGTTCTCACTTCACTTTGGACCAATAAACATCGATAAACCATTCGAAAACATCGATAAACATGGACAACAACAATTCATTGGATATCGAGGACAGAAAATAATCAATACAATTAATAAAGAACTTAAAAATATGCATGAAAAACATACACAATAAATTCATTTTCTAAGAGTGAATCATGAAGAGGACATTTAAATCCTTTGCAGTTTATTAAATTTAAATCTATTTCCAGGATGCAATGAATTTTGTGTGCACTTCATTTATACGCGCTGCAAACTCTTGTGGCCAAAATTTCTTCGTCGTGGTCATGAGGCGAAAATCCGATGAAAACTATTTCCCGAGGATGAACAACAACAATGCAAGTGAATAAAATATCGCCACAAGTACCGAAGCTTAAGAATGTGGCAACGCTGCAGAGAGCTGAGTTGCTGTTTGAGTTGGAACGAAGAACGAACTTTTGAAGACGCGTGGAGGGCCGCTGCTGGAGTGTTAAACGCACGCAAGCATCACTTTTTTATGAAGTGAAACTTTCTTAAGCTATCATCTGCGCATCTCTTTCTTTACGGATCTCTTTCACTCGCCTTATATCAAATATTTTAGAAAATTTATTATCTTTCTTTTAAGGTAAACAACTTTAATCCATTTTGAAAGATTAAAGATTTCTTTTCAAAGATTTGATGAAAACTTTTTTGAAAAATGAATGAGTGGTAAAATAAACGAATGCTAACGATGGAGAAAATTGAAAAATAATGAAGAGGAGTTTAAGAAAAGGCATAAACACTCAAAGATATCACAAATGTGAATGAAACAAATTATTTCCAGTGAGTTTCCAACACTTTTTGAACCCCGATTTTGAAATCAATGACAGGTAAAAAGCAAAAATGCAACAATACAAAAATGCATCAGTGCAAAAACCAGAACATCAACAGAACAGAAGTGCATCAATAGAAATGATGAGGAGAGTACGAAGAGGAGAAGCAGAAAACATCCACCAGAAGAACAGGATATTCAATAATAACCAGCATCGTTGCAATAAACAAACATAATCTGTCCACAAAGTGTATCCACAAGAACAACAACAGCAAAAACAGTGACTATTGAGCAGAGTCAAAGCACACAGTATACGGGTAGGAAGGGGGAGGGGGAGGAGTGTCTGTCTGCCTGGTGTACTGTCAACAGCTGAGTACAAGACACATGTTGAAATCAATCATCCAACCAACTACCCATCCACACCCTCTGGCTTCACATGTCACCATCACAGTCACCCTCAACATCACCACCACCCCCAAATATCACCATCACCCTCACCATCATCATCACCTTCGTATATACGATGTTACATGATACAAGGAACAAATGAATCAAAAGCATTCCGTAGAAAAACCAACAAAGACCTCAACAATGGTGTTCAAAAACAACAAATACAATAAATACATAACAACAACAACAACGACGAGTGACAGCAGCAATCAGAATAATTTTTTATAAAAAGCTCATCTGGTTGAATGATGAAAAAAGAAAAGAAATATGAATTCAGTTGTTGTTGCTGTTGTTGTTGCTATTGTTGTGATTGTTGCTGATGGCTGTTATGCTGCTGATGTTGTTTATGATGAAGGACGATGCTGCTAAAGATGACGATTGGGGAGATGATGATGGTGATGACGTCGATGTTGTTGATGAAACATGCTCTCCCTCACAATAATCATTTTTGTTGTTGTTGCTGTCTCCCAACCCAATGACGATGACGATTACGATTATTTATATGCAACAACAACAACAACAAAAACGATGACGGCAAAATTGGCGGAAAAAATATACGGTTCTTCCCCTTCATCAACAAAATTGGACCCCTCCCCCCACCCTTAGAACCAAGCAACACATTATGCATGCTCACTCACTCATACCACTCAGTTGAAGTGGCAACAACAAACAAACACCACGAACACAACAACAACAAATCAATTTCATCTCAACAACAATAGCAGCAGCTTCAGTCACCCTGCCATGAATGACATCTGTGTGTGTAGAATGCGTATGTTTATGTGTATGGGTATGTGTCTGAGTATGTGTGTGTTTATCCATGTGTGCATTTAAATTGAATACTTTTGTGCATTTATCCGGCTATTTTTATATGCGTATGTGTGTCTATACTCGTATGTGGATGTGTTATTATGTGTGGATGTGTGTATATTTGTGTGTGTATGTGTGTGATTTATACAATGTCGTATTTATCCAAAACGTCCTTTTATTATGTCCAAATGCCCAAAAGGCAAACTAAGAATCGAGAAAATAATAGAAAAAAATAAATTGCAACGGGGGACTATTTTTATTTTGCTTTGCGTATTAAAGATAAAACAATAACAACAACAGCAACAACAACAACAATAAAAACTACAATAACAGCAACAAAAACAACTAACAATCAACAACATTAAAAGGCAATCAATAGAATGGCAAACAGTTTTTGATCACATTAAAAGTGGAATACGTTGCTTTGTAAAAAGCATTCATTGCTCGCCGTTAGCGAAGAGCATCTATCAAAGGCTATCGTTTGGAAACTATTCTCACCTCAAACGGTTTTGTAGTGAATCGAATCCTAATCCTCTTAAAAACAGACAGAAATTCATAGAAAAGTATGAACGAAACGAAACATTGAACATTTAGAATTCGAAACTGAAAATTGAGGTATATTTTGCGGATTTGTTACCGAAATTGCAATTATTGTAGAATGAAAGACAAAGCCTTTGATAAAGTCGACATCCTTCGTCCAAGTTTCGAGTACAATGAGCTATATACAGCTTTACCAAAGATCAACACTATAGAGAAAAAAAGTTTCGTGTGTGATTTTCCTCTATGATTAATATACCCTGCCAGAAGCTATTTTTTACAATTTTAATTAAATTTCATTTCATGACAGCTTAAAAATATTCGTCTGTGTTAAAACAATTAAAACAAAGTTTGAGTAAGTTGAAGCTTAGCATTTTTAATGAATACTTTCCATCAAAGTGTTCGCATCTCCCACGTCAAAATCCCCCTCACTCCCTTCCGCCTAAAGGCGTAAATGATTACATAAAGCAAAATCCGAAAATGCAGCAGAAATGTGAATTGAAGCGAATTCAAATGCGGTCGAAATTTCGTCGCTCTCAAACTTAAAACGCAACAGAAATTGAAAACAAACAAAGTGATGTAAAACAAACAAACAAAACAAAGCAAAGTGAAGTAACATTAAGCAAATCAAAGTATAGAACAACATCAACAAGAACAACAATACACATATCACAGAAACAACAACAACAACATCAACAATAGCAACAGCTGAAACAATAGAACTAAAAATAATAAACAGATATAAGAATTGAATAGCGGAAGGCGATGAATTTGGATGCAGAGCAGGAGCTGGAGGAGGAGGCGAGAACAGGAGCAGACAGTTGAAGGAGGGAAGAAGGAGTTCTTTAGTGGGTGTATTAATACAAGAAAAGTCTGAAATAAAGCAGAGTTCTATACACTCAACACAACACAAATAAATTCAACGTGAAGGAGCGTGTAAAGCGAATATTTAAGACGTGTTAAGAAGCGAAAAAACAATACCACGAGGATGTACATGGACATAGACACACACAAATAAGGGTTATGTTCCTATAGAGACATGTTTGAATATATTTATAAGGACAGCAAAATTAATTTGAAACCTCAGCGAAATCGTTTGCCTTTAAATACTCGTAGATGCTTCATAAAGTAATCAGGGTGGTTGATAGGCAGGATGGTTTGTAGGTAGGATGGTTGGTAGGCAGGATGGTTGGTAGGCAGGATGGTTGGAAGGCAGGATGGTAGTCAGCATGGTTGGTCGGCAGGGTGATTCGTAGGCAGGGTGGTGAGTTGGGGATCGAAGTGAAAGTTGTTGGATAGATGAAAGCTGAGTAAATCGACCATGACAACCGAAATCATTTGCAACGCAGTGCAATTTAATGGAAGCAACATTTTCTTTGTTTTCATGACTTTTTTCTCGCTGCAACAATAATAAAAGCATCAAAAATACACAAGAACAGCAGAAACAACAACAAGAACAAGCAGCTGTAACAACCCCCCGAAAAACCACGACTAGT
The DNA here is from genome assembly GCA_949629155.1 of Myopa testacea. NCBI lineage: Eukaryota > Metazoa > Arthropoda > Insecta > Diptera > Conopidae > Myopa > Myopa testacea. Next base: position 45,730,326 of record OX451347.1, read on the forward strand.
AACAGCAGCAACGTCAACATTTCGAAAACAGCGAAAACACAAAGAAGTAAGCAATCAATTCTACTCACAAAAATAACGATAAATAATACAAAAAAAATAAAACAGGGGCGCAAAAATACGCAATGCTTTTGGTTGTTCGACGCGAGGCGGGGGACCGCATGCAAAAAAAATGTCGGCGCAGTCTTCGAGACAAATGACGACATTCCTTTCAATGGCATTCCTGCCAAGAAGCCGCTCTGCGACTAACGGCACTCAAATTCAAATTGAATGCTGCTGCTACTGCGACTGCGCTGCGACTGCTTCGCAAATTGAATCAAAATCATCTGCAGTGTTGTTGAGCAACGGAAGTTGATCGGAGCGGACGCTGGATGAATGCGCACAATTGTCTAGACTTTCCGGACAGCACAAAATTGGTTGCCGTGTTCGGGTCCGAGACGAGGTGGACAAAGAAAGCTTTTAGAATGGAGAAGGGAAAAACAGGGAAGACGAAAAAGCATCATAAAAACAAAAGGAAATAAAACAAAGCTGATGAAAATTGCTCGAACATCCGCCGCTGAAGAGAAGGACGCAGAAATGCGGGCAGACACGCAGACAGAAATGCAGACAGAAGGACAGCGACAGTCGGACAGACTGACAGAGTGACAGACTAACAGGCAGGGAGCCTAACAAAAGGATAACCAGACAGACTACCAACTGCTCAGACTGACAGACAGATGTGAAGACTGATATGTAGATAAACAAGCAGACGGATAGACAGCCACATTGATGGACATACAGAAGCTGATAGAAAAACTGACAGAGACACGAGCTTATAGACGTGTGATATGCCGACAGAGAAGCAGGCAAACAGGCAGATCGCAGGACATCTACGCATGCCGGCGGATGGATGGAAGTGAAGGCTTCAAAGGAATGGAGACATCCAACCAATCATACAACCAGGCTGAAACACCATCCGGGCAAACAGACAGGCGAACAGACAGGCAAAACACACAGAGCAACAAACAGTGGGTGTCAATAGACAGTCAGTTGGAATTGTACAGTTATATTGTATATGAGAGCGAATGACTCAGCGAAGAAAGCAGTAAAAGAAACACCAGCAGCGCGCACTCATCGACGTCGACGTCGCCGTCGCCGTAGCAGCGCCGTCAACTCCCGCAGTGTTGAGTAAGTGACAAAAACTAATAAATTGCATTTTCATTGTTTGCATTGCTGCTGCTGTTGTTGTTGTTGGGTGTAGGAAGTTCGAATATCGCAACCGACTTATGTCATGTTTTCTTTTCTTTATTCGTTTCCGTTTTCCTATCCTTAGCATAAAAAACAATTTATTTGATTTTTTAGGATTTTTCACGGTTGACCAGATTTATTGAATTAAATTTGAGCATTTGTGGAAATAAAATAAAAAACGAAACGATAATCTTTTATTACTGATGAGAGAATGTACATATATTGAATTAAATAATGCGATTACGATAGAAATGTTGACCTTGAAAGAGTCACCACAGTTGCCCATAAAACCTTGAAAATTCTATAATCTGATGCAACGACTGATATGAAAGACCTTATTATTTCCACGAACGAAAGGAACGTCAACGATAAAGCTTGGAAATGCGAAAAAATTTAATGAATGATAAAAAAGTATGGGAACACAATAATAAACAGGTGAAAAGCATGTTAAAAGGAATAAAGCTGCATTTAACTAAAAAACACACAAAAACAAAAGAATGCAAAATAAATGAGAAAAAGAAAAACTCAAACTCAAATAAGAAATGAAAAAGGAAAATAACACAAAACAAGAAAGAAAACAACTGAAAGGGAGGAAATAAAAATAGAGATAAAAAAAGAAGAAGAAGAAGAAGAAGAACATGGATAAAGTAAAATTTTAAATGGAAATGAAAAAGCCAACAACAACAACAACAGCGAGGAAGATGCAAAAATTAAGTGCAGAACAATAAATAGTTAGAAAGGTGAAAAGAAAATTTTAGCTGCAAGAGCCATAAAAATGGCAACCACACAAAACGACAAAAAAATGCAAAAAATACCAACGATAAAAAGAAATAAAAATGTGGTTCTAAAGGAAGAGAGGGGTGATGGGGAAGGTGGTGTCGAGAGGGACGACAGGTAAATGTGATGGTGTAAATGAGTAACAGCCTCGGGGGCCAAAGTATGTAACAAGTCTTTAGCATTTGGAGCTCAGTTGGTGGTTGGTTCCTGTTGTTGATCCTGCTGCTGCTTCTATCCGGTTGCTTTTTTGTATGTTGGCGTTGTTACTTTTATTGGTGTTACTTTTGTTGTTGTTACTTTTTTCATGTTGTTACTTTTGTTGTTTTGGCACTAATGTTGTTGTAACTACAGTTGTTCATTTTACCGTTGTTGTGGTTGTGCCTTTAGTTGTTGTTTTTGCTTCCTGTGCTTATCTAATACCGTGTTGAGGTTGTAGAAGGAGAACAACAACACAATACAGAAGAAGAAACGAGAGAAGGTAACAATGCCAACAACAAGAAGAAGAACAACAACAACAACAAAGTGATGCTTTAAGCTTAATTGTGCGGGTAGCCAGATGTTGTGGATGTGGATCTGGAGATTTAGTCGTCGGTGTTGCTGTTGGTGTCGGTGTTGCTGTTGGTGTCGGTGTTGCGAGTGGGTGACAAAGCAGTTAGCAAGGTGAGTGTGAGATTGGGTGGGGGGTGACGATGTCCATGTGGCCATATTTACTTAAGGTCCTAAGGTCTATTTACACATACACATATGTATATACATATACATATATACTCATACATACTCGTATGTGAGTCCATGTATATTTCATAATATTAATTATTACCCGCAGATATTTATTACTGTTGTTGTTGTTGTTCTAGTAATTCTTGTTCTTTTGATTGTTGTACTCATTGTTATGCTAATTGTTGTTGTTGTTATTTCTATTATTATTAGTGTTCTTATGGTCACAGTTGTTGTTGTTGTTGTTGTCGGTATCGTTTTCGTCATTTAATATTTAAATGATTAAGTAGCCGTTGCTTAAGTTTCACTAAAAAGGACATAAACATGGATAGTGTGTGTGTGTGTGTTCATCAATTTCTAGGTATTTAATCAAATATTTGCATATGAACGATTGTTGTATTCAATATCATCCTCTCATCGTATTTGCTCCGTCCAAAAGTAAATGAATAACAATTAATCTCTGTGTATCTATAATAATTAATCTTGAAAATGATACAGAAAGCAAATACTAATAAATACCTAAAAATAATGAAAATAAAAATAATCATAAACCAGAAAGAATGATACCATTCGGCCTGGCTGAAGATTAAATAAATAAAAATAAATAATTTTTATTTAATTTAAGCTAAGGTATTTATTCTTAAAAATTAAATAAATGAATAAAATATTAGTAAACATTTTTACACTGTGATTCGTTAAGAGACACAATTAAACAATGCGAAAAATTGTGGTTTCATGATCAAAAACCATTTCATTGATGATATATAATCCTATAACTCGATATACTCGTAATTTAGCCTTTAATTGTTACAGCTTTTTGTAGTTATCGTAAATTATTTATTTATTACACTAAATTTTATTATAGTTTTATTATAGTAAAAACAAATGAATTTAATGAATTTGTAATTGAAATTTTTTCAAATTAGGACAACGAATAATGAACAAAAACGTCGGATATGTTGTACGATATCCTGTGGTAAAAAAAACACATACAAACATATCAATATGTGACACATACATACAAGTATCACACAGACGCAAATTCATAAAATGTTGAACACATTTCGAACTTTTTATGAATATTTATTTTTATGGATATCAACTAAAAACGAATCCATGATCCAGGCAGTGGTTGAAATTTAAATTAACATAGCAAAAAAAAGGAACAACCATCCGCCCTCCCTCTCCCCCCCCCCCCCCTCCCCACCCTCGCTTCCACTCTTGGCCTGCCATCCTGCCCACTAGGAAATGGAAATGGAATGGCAAGAATAACGAATAAACTCAGTTGTTGTTAATTAATTTTTCATTACTGAACAATTTTTATTTCTGCATGAAGCTACAATGTGGATATGTAGTAAATATGTACGAATATGTAAGAATGTGTGAGTTGTGTCTGTCCGTTTGTCTGATTGTTTTATTGAGCTGCCTGTCTGTGTGTACATTGTGTATGGTTACATATTTATAATCTGCATACAGGCTTATATAATCATGTGATATCCTTGTTGCGTTTATATATTTTTTTGTTTGCTTATTTGTTGATTTATAAGTTTGTTTATTTGTTGGTTTACTTATTTGTTTATTTGTTGTGTTATTTATTTGTTTGTTCATATTTGCATGTCAATATTATTCTAAGGATTGTGTTTACATTGCTACATATTGACACTTTATTGACAGATGCAATTACAACAAACAGAAAAACAACAAAACCAACAATATTCATAACACATCCGTATAATACACAGAAAAAAAATGCAAATAGATAAACAATTTAAATTAAATAAAATAATATGTGAAATAATTGAAGTACGCGAACATCGTAAATGTGTGAAAACTCATGCTGATCACTGCTTTGATGAGCTTGTATTAAATATTGAAATGTATTTTGTTGAGACCGAAGAAACAACAACAAATATTAAAAAATAACCTCAGTTTAGTGTGGGATAAATTCACTAAATATTTATACAATGTTTAGAAAAATATAAATAAAAAAAAAAGTGGATGGATGAATGGATGCATTTTTTTTTTTCCTTCACAGATATTTAATTGTGGTTCTCTTCCTTTTCTTGATAGACGACGATTTTATCTGTGATTTAGTTTAATATTATTATATTATATTATTCTGTAATCTTAAGAGAATTTCCAATGATTATTTATGCCTTAAATCCACGGGATTTCTTACATGTTTAGATTCCAGAGTAGCTGTGGTACCTTAACGAAGCAGTTGAGTCTACAATAACTGTTAACCTGGTGCTGAATGAAGTACCTCTCTATATAAGTTCCACAGATCTTTTATTGATGCTGTGAGAGGAAAAGAACAACAAGTTCTTGTTGTTGTCATTCAGGTTGCTTCTTCATTCAGCGTGTTGGAGATCCTTGAACATTCTTATAAACAACAATATTAAGTATTAAGCATCTGTGACTTGTTTCTCCATCAAAAACTTCTTTACACTGCAATAATCAAGCTTTGTAGTACTCATCACAGTCTTTCCCCCTCTCTTCCTACCCTTCCTTTCTATCAGATCAATAGAAGGTCCACAAGAGCTCACTTTGTGACGTTATCCGATGTCAGCGTGGTGCAATTTTAATCAACCGCAGGTGTTCCACGTGGAATGAAGTCGTTCGAAGGCAAACAGTTAGGTTTGTGAGCTCTTTCTCTTGTTCTTCCTTTTTTTTCTTTCTCTTTCTGCCCTTCCTTATCATCCTTTCTTTCTCACTCCGTTCCGTTTGGTTACTCAGCAACGTCGAGTCGAGTTTTCTTAATTTTCTGGGTAGTTTTTCTAGATAATTTTCTCAGAACTACTGTTGTTGGTGTCATTGTTGTTGTTCTTGTTGTTGTTACTATTGTTGTTATTCCATTGAAATTCAAAAATCCTCGGCGTGAAATTCTTCATCTTGGTTGGTGTTCATTTTGCGCCTTGCATTTCGTTTTTATGCATTTTTTTCCATTTTCTCCATGTTTTGTTATATTTTAAATTCGTTGTTGTTGGTTTTTATTGTTATTTTCTTGTTGTTGTTGTAGAAAATTACACCTCGAATAGTGAAGTCGACTGCTCATTTTATTTTTTCAACCAAACGTTTAGACATTTCTAGTGGTTGCTGTTGCAGTTGTTGTTGTTGCTTTTTATCCCACTTCGGGGGCAACCTTTTTTCTTTCTTTTCCTTGCTTTATTGTGTTTTTTCTTCTTTAACTCGTACGGCTCTTTTTTTTTCTTATTCCATTCTTTCGTTCATTTCTGTGATTCCTCTTCGGATGCTGCTCTTTGTTTCGAGTCGTTGAACTGTTGCTTAATTTGCATTGTAGTCTCGTTGCTCCTTCGGTTGCTCCTTCGAGTGTCCCGTCGAGTGTTGTTTGTTGTTGCTCTGGTTGAGATGCTGCTGCTGCTGTTGCAACATCTTAGGTGCAGATTAAAATAGGCCTGAAGGATTACTTAACTCAAGAAAACAGGCTGAGCAGCAACAACAAAAGCAGCAGCGAAAACAATTGCAACAAAAAGAATAACGACAACAACAACAACAACAGACATAATCTGCCAACACAATGAGAGCAACCAAGTGTTCGTTTCACTTCGTTTATGTCGAAGTCATTTTCGAATCTACGGTTTCCTGTCGACGCGTTGTGACTCCTGGAAGTACCCACGCACCGGATCATCCGTTAGACGGGATCTTGTGAAGTTTTAATTAGAAAAGCTGTCTGTTGGGGAGGCTGGCACGCGTCTTGAGTCTGTTTCCCCCCACCGCTTGAGGTGTGGTCCGTACCCTCGAACGCCAGGTTGTGCAATCGAATGCGGCGACGATGAGTTGCAACAATTATTTGAGTCCTTTTCGCGGTGTTCTCTGGTCTCTTGTCTATCTTATAACCGAGATCTGTCTTTCTTGTGGCTCAGGTGCAAATCTAACACCAGAATCGTTTCGTTTCTTCTTGCTTCAATTCTTCTGTTAGCCAAGATTTAAGCATACATTTTTGTTCGGTCCCAAGTTCATAATTATAATTAATGAAGCTGCGCTTTGGCAGGTCCTTTGATAAGCGTTATCAATACGACAGCGCTTACGGCCGGTCATTAAGTGGAGCAGCAAACTTAGACTTGGCAGAAAAGTGCATCGAAAACTTCATCATTTATTCATCGTTATCATTACCTGAGGTTGGTAAAGAAAACTGTTTCCCATAGCAACCAAAAACAAGGCTAAAAGAACTTCAATTCTTTTCCTTATTCGATGCTCGTAAAACGGAAACATTTTCTAAGTTTAAATGAAGAAATCTTTAATAATTCAATCTTCACTAAATGAGTTGTTAGATTTTCTTTGCAAGTTCTTTCGGATTAATCTTTTAATCTGAAGAGCTTTAAATCACTTTAAACTTTAAATCTCTATGAATTAAAATAGTCGCGCATTTAAATAAAATCTGAGCGTTTTTCTGTTCTTTTTTTCGGAAGTTTATATCGAGAGCTCTTGAAATGATTTAAAAAAATTTTAATAAAATCGCAAATAAGTTTCGCGAAACTTCTTCTTCTTCGGCTTTTCCTGGAAACTTCGTGCCTCTAAAATTTGTTCTTGTTTCCTTTTCGATTGAAGAACTTAACGAATTATGGGGGCAAAGAGGTTCAAAGCAGTGGATTCTGCTTGGAGTTTTTTTAAAATTGCAAAAACTTTTTAAAGTCTTGTGCAATAGTTTTAAGTTGTTGTTGTTTCGAAAGCAACAACAACAACAACAGACAGAAGCAAGAAAATGGGAAAAAGTAGGAAAAAAGATAAAAAAACAATTTTTATTAATAGTTTTTTACTCTGCTTTGAGGAAACTTGAACAAAACTGTGCATAAATAAAAACATGGAAAAAACACGCCAGTTGAGCAGCAGCAGCAGCAGCAGCAACAGCAGCAGAGCAGAGCAGCTTCAAGGACCTCCATGCGACTTGTTGTTGTTTTTGCTTACTGTTTGATGTTGTTGTTGTTGTTGTTGTTGTTGTAGTTGTTTTTCGAAGTTCACTTGACTTTGGCGCTCCGTGTAGTCCAACAGATGGCGCGCGAAGCTTTCATTGTCTTTGTTTGGCGTTCGCCTGCTTATTGTCGTTGCTTTTGTCGTCGTCCTCCTGCTCCCTCCTTCATATCCATGTCCATGTGTGTGTGTGTGTGTTTGCGTATTTATGTGCTATAAATGCACATCTTTTCAAGCAGTGCAGATGCAGTTATGCTGTGAATAGCTTCAACTTGCTGTCTTTCTGACTTTATTTGTGATTCGGAAGAAAACAAAAGCGAAGACTGGAAAAAACTCCCCGACACTGATTTTGAGCCATGTTCCATGCTGTGTTTCGCTGGTTTCTGTTCTTTTCTTTTCTTTCTCGCTGTTCTTCATCGCTTTTCACACTTTTTCTGCGTGAATTCCTTAAAAAGGCGCATTCTTTTCAGCTTCAGGAGCCTCGAACAATCACCGTATCCCGCTCCCTTCCTCCCTCCACCCCTCCCCTGCCTCGCCACCCCCCCCCCCCCCGGTTTTTCGCAGAAATGTGGCAACGTTTAATTATTTTCAATATTGTGTGCATTGCGCGTTTCTTTTAGTGTCCTTCGTTTTGTTTTCGTGTTTTTACCATCCTTCCTTTCACTTAATTTTATTCATAGCTTTGATGCTCCTTTGCTACATTCGTCGCTGTGCTATTTTTTAATGATGATGTCCTTAATTCTGACTGGCTGCCAGCTGCAAGCGCATGCTTTGCATTCCACAGTCTATAAAAACGAAAGTTTGACGTCAATTTATACCGATGTAGTATGTTTTCTATGCAAGAATTTCTTACATATTTTCTCCTTCCTCTCTCTCTTAATTATCGCTGCATTTTGTTATGTATGCTGCTTTATATTTATTCACTTCTACGGTTCCAATTTCAGAATAGGTTTTTATACAGCAGCCTGTATGACCTGCCAGAACCAGGCGCCAGGACATCGCCAGTTCACCCGTTAAGCCTTAATAATTCGACGATATCCGCCGAGTAATTCTTCGCTTGTTCGTGCTTCAAATTGCGTTACTTTTCGGGGTCTGAAATTTGAACGCTGGTCACCAGCGCGTATGATTAACTTTAATTGCAGTTCTTCAGTGCAACTGAATTGATTGAAGTATTGTGAATCTCACATACTGATCCGGACTGATTTCAGAAGTATTCGATCCAGCTGATACCATTACTGCCAGATATGGAACTGGACTGTATTTAAGTGGACTCTATTAAACTGCATTAAGTGGAATATGACTGGATTTCATTTTAGAGGCTTTTAACGACGTGAACTTAATTAAAGGGGGGGGGGGGTTCATAATTACTAGTAGGTTAATCATTAACATTATGAACCCACAGTTTCTGAAAGAAGTATCATGTGTTTCCCACCGAGACTATAGTTCACTCTAGTTATTTGTGGGTTATTTTCCAAAACTATGTGTTTATTTTCCATCTAAGCTAAGAAATTTGTCTCTTATTATTTTTAATTATATTCTTAAATTGCTTGTAGTATGAAAATAGCTTTAGAATTGCAGTTGCTGCTGCTGCTCATGCTACAAAAGCTAATTAAGTTAACAACACCAGCAACAACAATAAGCTTTCTCTTAATCTTCTACACGTACAGCGTCTCAGAATTCTTCGTACAGAATTTCGCAGAATTTCACAGAATTCCTTACAACTACAACAAGTTCAAGGAGACAAGCTGTAGTCAGAGAATGAGTTGTAGTGTTCATGAAGCATGTCATATAAAATTATGTCACATAAACAAGTGACAAGAGACTTTATATAAGATTTTATGGCGTGTACAGGAGTATAAACATAATCTATAAGTATGAAAATGAGCGAAAGATTTTTATGCTGTAATCAAGAGAGAGTGAGAGCAAAAAGAGAGAGAGAGAGAGGAGAGAGGAGAGGGAGAGTGAGGAAAGAGTCGCTGAGAGATACTATAATCAAATAAAAGTTAACATGGCTTTTGTTCAACACATTTGTTGCCATTCTCTAAAGGAAACACAATCTTGAAGAGGCATTTCAGTATCTTAATCATCTTTGAGGGATTTGAGTATATAATATTAGTAGAATCTCATGAGTCTCTAAGACTCGAGTCTTTACGATTCACAAATTATAAAGGCTAAAATATATGTATATAACCTTGATGACCTTAATATGTAAGGTCGTTGCTAAGAGTAGCACTCATTATTTTGCGTCCTTGAAATCTTTCAAAGGCATCCGAATGTCTTTAAATTGGCTTAAGTTCACTTCAGAGATTACAACTAATTTAAGTTAAGGTCAAAAGTTTTCAAATGAATTTTTATTAATAAAATGAGACGAATTAAAGATGTGGTCACATTTTTATAAACATTTGAAGCATATTCTTGTTGAGTTATACGATGTTTTTAAAGTTCTTCATGTTTCTACAGAGTTTAATGGATTCTTTTTATAGATTTCATTTGTATATCCTAATTTTTACTCAAGAATTTATTCCTTATTTCGGATATTCGATTCGTTTGTACTAAAATATTCAAATAAAATTTATTTGGATTTTTGTTTATATAATTACTCGTATGATTATTATTAATCATTTAATTTTATTACCTTAGAAATATAATTTTTGTTTTTTATTAATTAAACTCCTTTTAAAGATTATTTTTCTTCCATGCTTCGAAGAATTGCTTAAATAGAATGCTTCTAAATTCCTTGCCTATAAAATAACATTCTATAGAAATGGAGAGAACTGTGTTTAAGATGAAGAAGAGAAGGACGAAGGAGTGGTAAGGAGGGTAACGAGTTGGAGGAATTCGATGGTTGCCAAAGTGTTTTGTGTGGCTTTGTTTTCGAAGAAGTTCGAGTATTAAATTAATTTCTCAGGGCTTATATAATGTATTTAAAAGAAACACTTTTTAGTCACACATAAACTCATACTAATACACATTCGCACACCAGGAAACATCGAGCATTCGAATGAACACCTGAACAAACACATTCAAATAAAAATACGCTTCAACAAACATCGAAGATTCAGTTTTCTACTCTCGAATCTTTTCTCCTCACCGAATCTTCACACATTCACAACGCATCAGATGTGAGTGTGTGTGTGTGTGTGAGTATGTGCGGAATTAAATGCGTGAGTGAGTCTGTACGATTGTCAGACACACACACAAACGCACTTGTGTAAGGCTTCAAATATTCGTGTCTTTGTATGCATTCCGGGTGTGTTTCTCGTTACTTTGATTGACTTCCGATTTCTGTAGATTTTTTGAGGCATGAGATATCAGAGTGTGTCTGTGTATCTGCGTGAGAGTGTGATTGCCTCTATGATTTTGATTGTGTGTGTGTGTTCTTGTGGCTTAAACGATTTTACACCCGGAGGACTCTTTATTAAAATCGTTACAATTTGTTGCTGCTGCTGCTGCTGAAGTTGGTCGTTGCTCTGATGTGTCTTTCATGCACATCTTTTGCATAATCTTTAGATTTCTCAGATGAGTACTGTTGTTATTGGTATTGATATTGCTGTTGTTGTTGTTGATTTTGCTCTTGTTTTTGCTCAAATGATGGATGGATATGAACGTGTGTGTGTTTTATTTCATCTATCTTTTTAGTAGCATCCTCTCAAAGCTCTTCTCTTCATGTTTTATTATTTATTTGGCAAAATGTACCAACAACTGTAACAACAACAACTATCACAGTGGCAGAGCAACTGCATCATCGTCTATTCATCAGTCTGTGTTACCTCTCTGTGACCTGAAATGTAAGTTTATGTTGTTGTTGTTGTTCCCCCTCCCCTTCCTGGTGTTTCTATTCTTCTTCATCTTCTTCTTTCTGCTGTTGTTGTTGCTTTTATGCAAATTTTCCTTGAGTATTGATTGATTTTTAAATATTGTAGATGCTGTAATGGCCGGATATCCGTTTTGACTCACTTCAGTTTATACAAAAACAACAACTCGACCAACAACGAAAAACCAACAACAAGAAGAAGACAGAGAAAAGCAATCATAACCAAATCCTGCTCAAACAATGAATTCTATACAAGTTGATTCTAGTGGATGCATGTGTGTGTGTATGTGTGTGTGTGTGTGTGTGTGTGTGTGAGTGTACCATACTATTTACAGTGTTGTTTTTAAATTATCATTTGTGTGTGTGTGTGCGTTTTTGCGGGAGGAAAAACTTATCTTGTTTCCATTTTTAAGGATTTGTGCTTCAAATTACTGTTTTTTGTTGCTTTTCAATCACATGTAATAGAAAAAACTGATTTTTCAGATTCAGAAAATATAATAATCGTATCGTTCTTCACATGCATATAACGGATTATGGGTCATGTAATATATAAGAGATTATAGGGCGTGTTATCCAGAAGCACCTTTAGGAGGTTGAATAAGGTTGAATGTTACTCGACACTTTCTTTTATTTCTAACCTGAAATGATAGACAATTTTATCAGCGGAGTGATCAACGTCAAAAAACGAATGGATTTAGATTGGACTCATATTAAACCCAGAATGAACTCAGATTGGATTCAACTTGAGCTCAGACATATTCTAGTCATGTGCACTTCAATAATTTTTTCTAATTAATAAAGAAAAACCTTCAAATGTCAGTTAATTAATCATGATGATAATAATTAGCAACAGAGAAGGTCAGCAGAAGCCACACACACACACGCACGGGTCATGTCCAGTTTCATTATGATGTGAAACATTTCATCGGTTGTCGTGTGTTTAAGTAAATTGAGTGGCTAGTAAAATAAAACATGCCAGAAAGAGTTGCTTATTAATGCATTGAAACGGATGTAAATAGCAACAAAACGCACACAAACAGCAGCACAACACACACACACACACACTGTCAGACACACATTCAGACATCTCTGGACACGCACGTGTCTACAAAGATATAAAATGATATGCACGTGTATTCATTTCCATCGTGTGAATGTGTTGGCTTCATTATTCAAATCATGGAAGGGAAAACGAATAAAATGCGTGCTTAGTGTTGCCAGCCATTAAGAAAGAAATCACGTTAAATTTTATTGCTTGCGTGTCGGCAGGCGAAAAGCAGCAAACTAACTGTAAAATATGCTTATACAATATTCATAAGGAGCAATACACACACACACACAGACACACAGGCAGACAGACAGGAGGTCAGTCGTTCAGTCTGCCACTCAATCACTCAAACCAATCAGTCACTCACTCACTCACTCACTCACACTTTGTCAAAGAAACACGCTCCCCGTCATTCAGTAGATTTTCCGTAACTGATTTAATGTCATTTCTTTTGTCGTTCATTTTGTATTTTCATTTTTTTTATTACGCTCTTATTTCTGCTTATTTGTTTTATTTTCCTTTGCTTTTATGCGTCACGCATTTCATGTGAAATCGGCAACAAAACGCTGTAAGCAATGAAGGCCAAATTATTCCCTCATATCGCTGCAATTTTATTGCAGCACCTCATAAAAGCAAAAATTAAAAGAAAGCAAACAAAACCAAAAGAACAGAGATAAAATAGAAATAAAATTCAAATAAATTAATAATAAAAACATGAACACAAAGATTAAGTGAAACATTAAAAGGAAACATCAAACAAAAAGGCTGAATATAAAAAAGAATCCAAATTAGAACAGCACAGAAGAAAGAAAGCGAAAACAAATTAATAGCAAATGAAAAAAGGAATAAAAGTGGAAATAAAGTGAAAACAAAAATGGAATTAAAAATGGAATTAAAAATGGAAATAAAAAACATAGAAACAGGAATGAAAATAAAAACATTAACGATAAAAGAGTACATGTTTTAAAAAATAACACAAATTATAAAAAATAAATTAAAAAAAAACGTTTATTTATTGTATAAAAGAGTATCGCCTGTAAATTAATTAATCTTCTTACCGTTAATGAGCAGCTTTGGCTTTGATGCAGCCATGATGCAGCACCAGGAGCAGCAACAACAACAACAGGAACGGCGGCACTCACTATAGTGGAAATCCTGTTGGCAACAACTTGCATCAGTTGCTCGTTGTAGTTGTTGTTATCGATTTACAGTGGCAACAGTTGTTGACAGTGTTCAAGCATTTTTTGTTGATCATTCACAAAATGTTGCAGTTAATTCATTAGTTTTTATTATTATTATTACTATTATTTTATTAATTTTTATTTTTAATTGTTAATAAATGCATTAAATATGTTGAAATTGCGTGTCTCTTTTTGTCAGTTTTTTATTTTAATTTTTTAATGACAAAATTTATTTACTACTTGAATGCATTTAATTTAAAATGTTTTATTTTTCATTTTATTTAAGTTTTTGCTCATATTTTGACACTCAACTCGACTCCTCATTAAATTTGAATTTATTGTTGTTATTATTGTTGTTGTTGTGTCTGTGCTCATTTTATTTCAATGTTTTTAAATGATTAATATTAATTTTTATAATTCAAGTTAAATTATAAGAGCGTATTTTTTTGTTTATTCGAATATTTAAATTTAATTGACATTTGAAAATATTTTTCCTGTATTTTTTTGCCCATTTATAATTTGAAATGTTGTGATTTTTATTTGGTTGACATTTTTTGTTCGTGCTTTAATATTTTATTAATGACACTGAATAATATTATTTCTGGTTTGTTTTTTTTACTTTCCCGTTTTTATATGTTTTTTTATGGAATGATTTCGATTATTCGATTTCAATTAATCGGAATCTACTTGAATTCTCTAGAAAAGTTAGTGAAACAAAAGTTGTTCTTTTAATTAATTTATTTTCCACATAAATACGTTCGATTATGAAATTTTTATTTAATTCTCTTTTAGTTCTTTTTTAATTTTGACTTTATTCTCATTTAATTAAGTTATAAATGAAAATATACAATATATAAAAGATAACAAAGACTCTTTAATACTCTTTTAAGAGAAGCCGAATCGAGATTAGAACCCAGGACTTCAACACAGATCGGGATGTGTTCAGGACTCAACACGGTTGTCTTCAATTGATTGGATAATAAATCTTATTAATTGTTATTGATTAGGTTAACCTAAGGACCCGAAGTGACCAAAAAAATCTCCCCAAATTAAACAATCTCTCAGTGTTTGTATTCGCATAAAAGAGTTAAATAAATAAAACGTCCAAAGAACACGATATAAATTCTGAAAAGAACAAAATCCAAACACAACCAAAATCACAGAATAAAGATAAAGAAAAACAAATAGAAAACCGAAGTAAAACACGCTGGACAACAAGAATGAAACGAACAAAGCGAAAGATAAATAAAAAAAGACGAAACAAAGCCAAAAGCGGATATCGTTTGGAAGAATTTTAAACGTTGTCATCAACGTTGATGTTTCCACCAAATCAACAGTGAAACGAAAAGCATAAAAAACAAACTGAGCAGAAAAAATAAGCAACAACAACAACAACAATGAAAATAGAAACACCATCGCCATCACAACAACAACAACAAAAGCAATATCGGAAAGAGCACAAAACAAAAAAAAATGTACTGTGTTAAAAACTTAGAATAGAAAATAGCACAAAAAAATAGGAAAAAAAAGAGAAAAAAAAGAAGAAAACCCAAACCGGATGCGGAAATTGCAGTGAGCGCGCAAAAACGAAGCAGCTACCGAAAGCACGAAGCGAACCAACGAATGAGCGAAACGAACTGTGAGAAAATTGCATGGAAATAAAATAAACTACATCCGGTGGCAGGCAGGCCGCGAGACAGACGGACAGAAAGATGGACAGACGGTTAAAGCAGGGTGACAAGGAAAAAAACAAGACACACACACATAAACAATCACAAACACAAACACATATCGCATGTATACAGTGAGTTGTTGGGAGGAAAAATGCATCAGAATGGAACAATTTGCTAAACATGCCACATCCACAACAACAACAATAACAGCAACGATAACAAGAACAACAATAATAGGAGAAACAACAACAACTATAGAAACAATAAGCAATTCATCTAAGAATCAGATTTAAACGCGATCAGTTATTCTTATTTATTTAATTATTTATTTAAGATCAGAAAGATTTAAAAGAGCGAAGGAGTACAGAAAGGAAGTGTTTCAATGTCAAGCCGAAGGAAAAGCATTCTTTTCGTTCTTCGCTTCTGGCATTTTAAGGAAATTTGCATAAAATAGCGTTTCCGTATTTTATAAAATATAAGAAATTTTTTCCATTTTTTTTTAATATTTATAGTAGATGCTTTTATACTCTGATTATATTTATTTTTAATTTTTATTTGTATTTCCGTTTAAATGGAGTGACAAATGTCAATCGTCGTCGGTGGCGATGCTAATCGATTTCTGGCATCTGTGAGCTTATTAATGACACAGTGACTTATGACAGCTGTGTGTCTAATAAAGCACTCAACTTTAATCTTTGAATGCTGAAGTTGATGGAATTCATTTTAATTTACGGAAGAAAAGCGGAATTTGATCCAGCTTGAAAAACAAAAAATGTTTTCGTTTGTTTCATTTAAATTTAAATTTTTTTTTTCTCCTTATCGGCCAACAACATTTTAATGAACAACTCTTGAGTAGAAGCTATTAAAATTTTAATAGCTTTCAGAGTAAAGTACATCCATTAAATGTACATCAAAAGTTTAGTATTTATTCCAATCCAGAAATACTTTAAGTGCTTTCAAATAAAAAGGTAATATTATGGTGTATATTATTACAATAAAGTCACATTATTTTCAATGCTTTACGAAGAAATTTCATTGTCATTGCAAAGTAATAAATTATAATAAATAATAATAATAAATTCACTAAACAAACTACACTCACTACACTCACAAATTCGAACCGCACAAAACTCTATAACTGAAAATTAGCACGAATCTGGGTTTTAGTTTGAATATAAAACAGAATTTCATTTTAAAGACTTCTTAATTTAAATGCTTAAAACGACACAGAAAAATCATCTTTTAAATGATTTTAAATATCTAGTACGCTCATGTTTGGTTTTCTCTAAATTTTTAACAATCTAAACAAATCTACAAAATAAAAAATTATTAAATTAAAAATAGGTTCTAAATTCAAAACATTTCTAATTTTCTAAATTTCTATTATAAATCTCTAATTTTCTTTCTTTTCTTTTCTTTTTCAATGATTTAGCGAAATTACAAAACTATTTAAATTTTTTTATTAATATTTTTTTAATTTTACTTTTTTAAAAACAAAACTATTTTTAAGCCAAGCAAAAAATGTCCAATATAAAGGATGTATTCATATGAATGTAAAAATATTAACTATAAATAATGTACTAAAAGTAGTAAATATATAAAAATCAAATATTTAATAATAATTTAATAATTTAATAATATTTTATCGACGAAATATCGAAAATTATTTTTTTTTTAAAAATATTTGGAAATCAGATTTGAATGTGAGAAGTTTGAATAGAAATTTCGAAAAAATTCGTCACAACTTCAAAGTAATTTGCTTTGAATTGAAATTTAAATAAATTAGAGATTATCTACAGATTCAAATACCGAAGAAATTCTAAAACATTTTTCGCAATTTAAAGCGTTTTTAAAAAATTCTAAAACTAAGAGCAATTTTTAAAATTAAAGTAAATTGAACATATCTGTAAATATGTACTTGAAATATAATTCGAGGATTTAAAGATGTATCACTTTTTATTTTTACAGAAGTTTTTCAAACTTTTTACTTTTTCAGAATTTGTTATTTAATTTCAATTTAATATTAAAATAACCTCGAAATATTTGAGTCATCTTCTTCGAACTTCGAGTTTTGAACGTTGATGATTTGGTGATGGTCTTAATTCATTGTTAATCGCTTATTTATAAGCAAAAAATATGTTTTCTGCGCCTCCTCAACAATCAATCAATTCAGATTGTTTTCTAAGATCAAAAAACTTCGCGGCTTAACACGTTCGCGCTCACAAATCGATTCATCACACGACAACCGAAATCAGCAACAGTTGCATGGTGACTCTGTGCTGTCATTTTTCAGCAGAAGCTGACAGTTGATAGTGATGCCGACGAACCCGCGAACGACTGACGGATGCCGGTGTTTTTGAAAGCACTCGATATGTATTTCACAATCACACAAACAATTCAGTTCCTTTTTTTATATAAATGTTGCTTTAATTTCGAAATATTATTCTTCGTTTATTTCTCGATTATCCTCGATTTTTTCTTTATTGTTTTCATTGCAAATTCATCACTTTCCGGCTCAATCTGTGTCCTGCTGATTGCTCTGTGCGACATCCATGCGTTATCCTTGTTCGCCCGTAGCTACGGAATATCTATTTTCGACTAAGCTGGAACTAAGTATTGTAACTGTTTATGAATTTCCTCAAGTCGCCAAATCAACACACGGAGCCTCGGCTCGGTCGTTGTTGTCGGATTCGCTTCGGGATTAGGTTCGTCTGCGGGATTCGTGTTGTGTTGTCCCGTCGTTTGTTGCCGATATCCAGACAGGCGCATTTCCGCCGCACCTCAGCTGCTGCCAGGTGGCACACGGTTAAGCTTTGTAAGCCGCGCCACAGCAACATGCTGCCGAAACATGATGCAAATCGAAAGTTCACTATCAGCGAAATGTGAGAGTCGAAAAAAATGCCGGCGGTTGCATACTTTTAGGAGCGTAAGCTTTCTGTGGTATGGTGTGTGTGTGGTGAAGTGGTGTGGTGAGATGACGTGTGACGTGGTGAGGTGTGACGGAGTGAGGTATGCAACATTTACGCACTTGGCCTAGGTTAGTGCTGAGTTTATTTGATAGATTCGGCGAAGATTTTGGCAACCAAACTAAAGCGCAAGTGGAACTCTGTTGGGTGTGCTTTCGGAGAGAAAAAGAGAACCAAAAGAATGAACTGAGAGAGAGAGAGAAGTATGTCAATGGATGAATTATTCTTTGTTGAATGAAGAGAGAGAGCGATACAGAGAGAGAGAGAGAGAGAGAGAGTACAAGAAAAGTGGAGCAGAGAGTGCCCACATCTTTTGTTGAATAAAATTGCACTTTAAGTTGGGGAAATAAAGAGGCTGTAAAAGAGTTTAAGTAATATAAATATAATAATATATGTAAATTGACTATGAATTTTCATTTTCAGTTAACACAAAGAATCTTATAATAAAAGAAAAAGGACAAAAAAGGACAAAAAGTAGAAATGAAGTGGGAAAAACTAGATATTCTCCAGAAAAATAAAATAAATAAATAATAAAGAAATAAGAAAGCGTTCCATAAGTATTAAGTAAGCTTAAGAAATAATAATAACAATAATAAAAACAACAAGAACAAACAATAGCAAAATAATAACATCTACTGCAAACATTGTTCACAAATTTAACTACAATCTTATGTTAAAAATATCTTCTCTCTACTTGACATCATTCTTTATTTGATTGCAACTGCCGCCGCTCTTTACTTCCTTCCTTCCTTCCTCCGTCCTTCCACCGGCATCGCTTAAATATGTAGGTCACATTTCTTGCATAGCTACGCATCGGTGCTGGTGCTCAGAAATCCTTTACTTTTATTAGATTTCACTTTTCTTTTATTTAAATGCACACCAACAACAACGGCAACAATTACAATAACAACAAAAGAGACCACCGAGAGATTTTTTTTTATTTAAATACTACGCTCATCCTGCTGAATTTCGTAAGAGTTCCGATTCGCTCTCTTTTGTAAATTTGGAGCTGAGTTTCTCAAGAGTTTTCATGTTGTTAGCAATAAAAATATTCGTATACATGTTGTCAATAAGTTGCTTTCGGTTGTAGTATCTAAACAATGTGTCTCTATCGTTAAACTGAATTATGTGTTAAATAATATGATATCTTTTTCGAATTTATGTAAAACTATTACTCAAAATGTAATTAACAATTAATTAATTAATTAACTATTGTTTCATTCAAATTTTATTTGTTTTCTTCTTAAATTAATATTGTTCTTAGACAACAACAAACAACATTCTTAACAATAATAAAACAATAATAATCTATAAATTATGTAAATAAACTATAAAAATAAAAAATTATAAACCTATAATAAAAATAATCTATAAGATTTCGAAGCAGTAATCAATTTTGTAATCTTGAAACGTAATTTTCATTAATTTAATTGAAATAAAATTACAAACATTGCCATTCAATATTCACGAAAAGTATTCACGTATGTTGCTCTCTTTCAATCATTCCCAGAATTTCAACCCTTTTTGTGGCTGCTTCGCAGAACCTGGCCATTATCGAGGAATGAATGAAAGAATTATTAAATTTTGCAAAAAAGTTGGGGATTAAAATGGAAAAAAGAAACTTAAGAAGAAAAGAAAGAACAAAGAAGGGAGGAGGAATATTTTTTTATAATCTTCATCATCATCCACTTTAATAATGCAAAAATCCAAGGAGCACAAGAACACTACAACAACAATACTACTAGCAACAGAATCCATATATTTTTATCTTTTTACCTTTGTTGCCCTTCGATTTCGCATTTCGCCCGGCTGAAGGCAAAGGATAAAGTTTTCCAGACTTAATAATAATCATCATCGTATCTTAATAAAGCACGCACAAAGCACAAAAAATGAAATTGCAAACCTTCGGAAAAAACTGATTATATTGATAGATACTCAACCCTTTCTCGGCATCCGTTTCCCTTCTCTTCTTCCCTTCGCAATATTGATGGAAAAATATGAAGAACACAAGTTTTTCTCAATTTCTTTTCTTTTCTTTTAGTTTCTTTCCCTTCTTTTCCTCTCCCGTTATTTTAATTTCTTTCTTTTCTTTTCCTTTCTCTTCATTTTAATCTCTTTATTTTCTTTGGCTTTGTTTTTAGATTATATTCTTTTATAATACGAATACTAGCAAAAAAAACAACAGATTGTTGATCAACTCTGTCCGTCCGTTTCACCCACCTGCTGTTCGCTTTGTTCTTGAAGTCATTGCGAACTTTGACCTTAATTAAAGCAAATATTTTTCCATGCATCGATGCGGTTTCTACCAGCCGCTAGCTCAGAAGGGGGCTAACACCACACTAATTACAGCTTTTGTAACCATAACAACAACAACATCAGAACCAGCAAGAGGCAAGAATAATAACAGGAAGAACAACAACAACAACGACAACAACAACAATAGCAAAAAGACAAGTTAGAAATGTGATATTTAATTAAATTTCCTGAAAATTGCAAAATAATAATAAGTTTGAAAGGAAATAATTTGATTATAAGCAATTAAAATGTACAACTTTCAAGTATTATATATTGAAAGAAAGGAAATATTATAAAATACTAAGGCAATTATCGGTTAACTTAATAAAAAACGTTTCTGAGTTATTTTATTTAATTGAACCTTTAGTCTAGACACGAACCATTATTGAAGAAATGGAAAATGTTTTAAATTAAATGGAAGGCTGGAAGTCATCTGAGGCTGTAAATCAACAATCACTAAAGTTGAAGTAACCACGGCAAATTATGACCTCAATCGACGGAAGTTTAGAGGCCGGTTTGCAGATTAGAGGGGCGTATGGTCAGCGGGACGGAGGGTCAGGAAGAGGGACGGAGGGTCAGAGAGATGGATGTTCAGAGAGACGGAAGGTCACGAGAATGGAAGGACAACATAAGGGTATTGCAAGGTCAATCAAACAAACTATTGATCCTTTTCTCGTATCCAAAATTTGATAAAGCCCATGTTATACTATAGCATTGGTTTCCCAGAGTACATTCTTAAGTTATTATTACGTTTTTTCGTAATGCAAAAATGTCTTAAAAGGAAATCTAAAAATTATCGTACTTTAAGAAAATTTAAGTCCAAAGTTCTTACTTGCTTATCAGAAAACTAAAACAAAACTTCATCTGGCTGTTCTTCACTCTACTCGCAACATCCGCATTCACCATAAATATTTAGAAGGACATAAAATAACTCAAACAAAATTTTAAATTGACAGAAGAAGTGTGAGTGTGCGTGTGTGTGTGTGTAGACAAGAGAACTTATAACAAGGGGTGTAAAAAGAAAGCAACTTGAAGCAGCTGAAATATTTTACCTACGAATTAATTTAAGTGCACTACAAGTGACTCTACAGACGTTGTCAAGAACCACTACAACACATTCTCATCAGACGCATGTTTCGTTTTATGGTCTTATTTGACTATAAAAACAACAACAACAATAACAAAAACAGCATCAAAAACAAAAATAACAACAATGACAATAATAATAATAATACAACCCACAACAGGAACAACAACAACACCAAACATAAAACAGAGTGCAGAGGATCCTCCCTGGGAATCCTCTAGAAGAAGTGGAGGGAGAGAATGAGAGGCATAAGCAGATGTACTCCTTTATAGAGTTACCAAATTTCCTGAATTGAAATGACATGAAAGATGAAGTTGTCAACCGTGTCACCGAATGAGTGACAACATATAGACAAAAAATGCGGAAAAGTTACTTTAGAGAGGATCGCAAAGGACAGAAAAAGAGAGGAAGACACAGAAAGAGAGTGAGAGAGAGATAGAGGGACATACAGAGGGACAAAGAGAGAGGAATGTTAAGGGTCGAAAAGGGTTTAAAACTTTATACTGTGCAAAGTGGATTTTTATTTAAAAAACAAGAAACTTTTTCTCTGTTTGTGTGAAACCAGCAATGATGAAATGGATTTCTGTCCACTCTGAAAGGAAGGGAGCAAAGGCAGGAGGAAAATCTTTTCGGGGGAAAACAGTTGGTAGTGAAAAGTTTTCTGGACACATTTGGCTTTGACTTATTGTTAACAACTCAACGGAATGTCGTCGAGCCAAAAGGTGACACAAAAAAAGGTTTATAAAAACCACCAACAGGAAAAAAGCTGTAGATCTGTCATCAACAGATCTGGAGTTTTCACTTTACATATTGTCTTGTATTGTATATATTCTTTTAGTATTCTAGAGATAGTTTCAAAGAAAGCTTTCGAAGATTTGAAGACAACTTCATCAAGTGTTGCTCATGGCATAAAAGTTTTTATTAAAAAAAAGATATTTTAATTAAACTTGTGGTTGTCTTTTAAGGAGTTCGATTATCATCTGCATTTGAAAATTTAATATATTTGATTCGGTCAAAACTAACAAAATAAATTAACTACTTCTATATAATCACATAATTGAATGGCTCATAATGATTCGATAATAAAGTGGACTTAATGAATGGAATAACTATGCACTTAGAGTTGCTCCTTAATGTAATTTTAACACCCCGATAATTGAAGGTTTCTACGAAATTCGAAGGTGTTTGAAGGTGTTTTCGGACACGCCCATTTTCTTAGAATGTGGACAAGAGCTATTATATTAATGATGATGACGAATTAGCCTGGAATGATGAATTAGGATTGATGACGAAAAGGTGTTGATTACGCTATTATTATATAATGACGACGGTGATGAATTACAATATTATATCTATTAAATCCATTAGGAAATCCATGTTTTCCTAAACAAAATGTCTTCATTACGGTTAAAGCTGCAAAGGATGATAGTTTGAGAAAGCTTTTGAGAAAGTTATAAATTCATTATTATAGCGACGTATATAATGGTGATTATCATACAATACATATACAAGATATAGAACATATGTATACTTAAGATAAGAAGAATATTACAATAAAAACATCTTCACTCTTCAGCCTTTGAAAAGAAATACTTAGGGCCTTAGATCAGCTATAAATCTAGTTATTAATTCCTTTTAATTAAACTTAAGAGATTAAATTGATCTTCCATTCCGTTACACAGATCAAATTAAACTCATTTTGAGTGAGTGAATAAATAATTAACTTCTTTTCCGTATCGCGAAAGAGATTAAATCTGTTAATCTCCACAGATACTCCATGCTCATCTGTTCATCTACCATTCATTAAAACAACGTTCAATGCTCCTTAAAATAATGTAATCCCAGTACTTAAAACCTACTCTATTGTAAAAGAGAAGCGCTTCACAATCTTATAAATTTCTGAATATTTCCATTCATTGTTATTCTTTACCTCTTAATTTATTTAGACTCCATTCAAGAATTCCGCAACATTTTAAGCTGTGTACGAATATCTAGGGATATTTACTTGTATTTATATTTTAGCAATTTGTTTCACAACAACCATGTTCTCAATTCACAATGAAACTCATCAAAATTCCTCCCCAAAACAAGAGCACGGATTCGAACAAATTCGCTGACTAAACCCTTAATTAGCACACAACAAAACGAAAGGACTTCAATATTTGCTACACCGGTCCGCCTCCTTTTCCCGGGGGCTGGTTTAATTGCAAATTTCGCAACACCCCCGAGATTAGCCAAGGCGCTGAAATCAAAACCGAGTTCGAGGAATTGAATTTGCATTTCAAATTCGTCATTTATTCATTAGTTGACACCTACGCCGGCGACACTCCTTCAAAGTCGGCCAAAGTTATCAGCAGCAACACTAGCAAAATAGGATCGGATCAGTTGGTGCCTATTTAGTTGATGATGCCGCCATCACCACCGCCGCTTCGTTTCATTACAACGTCGCTTTGACGCTCAACTTCACTCACTCAACTCGTAGCTACCAGAAGAGAAGCGAATATTTGAGTCATGACATTTCAAGGTACTCTGCTGCTGTCAAATGTGGACAACCTTTTCTCACCCACCCATCGTCCTCGGGGACTCGGAAATCGTCAAAGTTATTTATACAGTTTTACTTCCATGAATCCCAAAAAAAAGGGAAACAAGATGTGTTCGATGTGATAGTGTGTGTGTGTGTGTATGTGTGAGTGTGTACGATGTGTGTGTGAGTGTGTACGGTATGTGTGTGTGTATGGCTGTGCATGTATGCTTTTGTATGTCGTTATTTACTGTTGCGACCGTGCTTCGTTAAGGAAATGAAATGAATTAGAAATCCGAAGCCAGCAAAATGACAAATTAGATGAAAATAGAGCAATTCACAAAACGTGCATACTTTTAGGCCTTCAAAGCAGTTCTTCTCACCTAATTGAACACCGGAGGGATGGAGTGTGTTAGAATTTGTCACTTCGCTCTGTCGTTTGTTGATTCTTTTGCCGTGCTGTTGGTTTTGTGAGCATGAGGGTCCTTTTGTAGAACTATCTTGATTTTATCGAAAGCTACGAAGCTAACTTAATTTGTTTACGCTGTGTTGACACGTTCTTTTGGCATTAATACTATATTTCTAGGAAAAAATTTCAGAAATGCTTCATTGCAATCACTCGAATAAAGAACAAGGCATAGAATTGAATTCTTCATTGAATCGTATGTTATAAATATTTAAAGAAAGAAACTTAAGTTTAGCTAAAAATGGGTTTCCCGAGGGTCCACGAGCACTTCAATTTCGGGGACTCAATAAAACTTTAAGCTGTCATCTTTTCTTCATAAAATCATCATAAAGTTTTTGATTGAGCGTCGAATAATTAAGTTCATCTGAAAACCATAACATCGATCTATCTATCGATCAGTGTATTGTGTCCAATAGTCTATTGTGAGCTCTTTGATCGACTTTCGAACCTCGCAAAATGTGAAACCTAACTTTCATGTGGTAAAACTTTCGTACGCTACTCCTTCGCGTGACGAACTCCTCACGAACGACGTTAAGTGTGCCGCTCGACTTCATTTCGAATCAAGAGTTGGACCGGTTGAGGAGCATAGAAAATTTGCACCCACCACCGAACAAAAGCAGCGACTGGGCCACAACACAACACGGCAGTAATAATAACGAACAACCAACAATGAACAACAAAACCATTTAACACCAGTGTATGTGTGTGTGCATGCATGTGTCTGTATGTGTGCGGGCAGTGAGCCTGATTGAAATGTTCAACGTTATTAGAAGAAGTTTTGCGATTGATTGACGCGTAGGGTTGGTGTGAATGGCGCCGTGACGCGTATGGCATGATTAAATGTCCTGACAGCTTCAACTCCAAGCAACTAACTTCAGCAAAATTCACCCATCCACCACGTAGGGCGCCCTTCCCCCTACTTCCCCCTTTATTATACACTCTGTAATCTCCTCCCTCTACTCTCCGCACTCATCACAGTCCAGTTATTGTAGAACAATTATAAGTATTTCTTGCGCGATGAGGCACGAGGTGCCGCTGCCAGCACCTGAGCTCCACCGTATTCCATCACATCGCATGGAGGGCAGTGAGTCGTACTCGTATTTCCTCATATTCACATCGCATGACGACTGCAATTTGCCAGTCGGCTGATATGGAAATGAAGTTGTTGCATTAAACGGCAGCAGCAACAGCAGCAACAACAACAACAACAACGCACGTCATATTGTGACGTTTCTCATCGCCCTGCTTGACGGCTAACGGAATATTTATGACAAATTTATGATGAAGCGAGGTGGCAAACGTTGTGGACGTGGAGCTCCGGATAAGGAAAGAAGTTGGGTGGGTGGGTGACTGGTTAGTTGGTTGGTTGGCTGAATGACTGACTGACTGAGGAGTGGCTCACTGGATGGCTCAGTTTTCTGTCATAATTCAGCTATTATTCAGCGATTATTTAGCGGTTACTTTGCGGTTATTCAGCTATGATTCAGCGATTATTCAGCGGTTATTTTGGGGTTATTTTGCGGTTATTTAGTGGTATTCAGCGATTATTTAACTTTTTTTATTTATAAATAAAAGAGCTTCAAATTAAAGAATACATAAATGAACGAATGTATTTAAATTAGAGTGACTTCCCTACACTGTGTGAATCATTCCGTTACACACGTGGATTCATTTGATAAATTTAGCCCGGAAGAGCGCTATCATCAACCTGACCAAAGATGAATTACATCACATTACTCATGACCACTTGTGACAGACATTCGAACTCAGGGCTTTTATAAGAAAGTCCTTCAGATACGAGTATTTGGCCTCATTTTACTCCTCATGGAAGTCATTATAATACTGTGTGTGCCACACATGGCATGGTTCTGTAAAGACACGCCTACTTTGAATTAAAACTGAATGGATGAAAAACGGTGCATTACAAAGGAGTAGACACACTTAATATAGTCGTCCATCTTCGGTGTAAGATTTTAAGATAAGTTAAATTAAGATAAGATAAAAGACCTTCTTTTAAAAAACTAAGCTTAATTTAGAGATTGAGAGAGAACTAACTTTAATTGAGAGATTTTCTTCGAAAAAGTATGAAGTTTTATTAAAGGTTAGCTAATCTTAAAATTAGAAATTAATAAAGAAACCATATTTCCATACAGGAACATCATTTTCATTTTTGCTTCCGAAAGCACACAATGACCATTCATACCTAAGTGACCCTATTGCTCTATGAATGTATGACTCAGTAGAGTCCCTTCCGACAACTAATCTAACATCAGCTGACCTAAGACTGTAATCCATCCACTCTACCGTGATATTAAACTCTTATTAGGGTATATTCTCTTCACCTTTTTCTTAATTTTCACCTAATTTGCAATCCGTTAATCTGTTAACCTGTTGACTCTCGATTCCATCCCTCAAAATGTTCTCCGCTCATAATCCGTTGTTCATCGTCGCAGTCTAATTAGCCTTACCATCAAATTCGAATCTAATTAATCATAATTTAATCTCTTCCCTAATTGAAAATGTAATTTAATAAAGTACAAAGATGAAGCAACAAGGTTCGTATTATTAGATTAAAAACATAGACGCGGCTATTTAAACAGAAATGAAAGGAATAAATTCAGGCACATTTAAAGTCAAAGGGGATCAGAAGCATTTATAAATACCTGTACTAGTATTTATTCCCCGCGATGTTGCAAACATGACAAGTTGACAGAATTAATATTTAGCAAATGTCACCTCATCCAAAAAGTTCGCTTGTAGCGTGTGTAGGTATGTCTATAGTACGTTAATGGTTACTCACAACTTTCATAATTTATGAACTGAAAAAGAACTGAACAATTCTTCATTTCCCTGAATTTGTAAATCTATTTTCTTGAAGGAGTCTTAATTTTTCGCAATTCTACGAAATTGCATTTAAGTGTCATGAGACTTGTTCCTTGCTTGATAAATCTTAACTGAAAACAATCGAAACTGGCGCAGATTTCGTTGAGGATGTTGATGATGCAAGGATAAATGAAGCATAATCACTTTCTCAGAATATGTATTAGAAAAGAACTTCGGATTGGAGCTTTTATTAGTCTATACTCATATTATTATCGCCGATTGTTATCCTTAATTTTCGATTGAGAATTCTAGATCTTATTTGTAAACTAATCCAATCATCCGTCGAATAGCCTTCGAATCAATTCAAAGTACATATTTTTATTATTTGCACCTCTTTACTCTGAAACTCCCTGAAAAGTCATCCTGAATTCTTTATTTCAACGTACTACTTCAAAATATTTCATCCATTTAGACCCCCACCACCACTTCTACTACAGTTTTTGCCCCACTGTGCAAAGCAACAATTCCAGTGACATCTGAAGTCGAAGAGCTGCCAGAGTATCTCGGGGCTTACTTTTGATGTAATTTGTTGAACTTTCCTTGTTAATGTCTTTGAAAGCATTCTTTGGAAACACCGGATGTGTCATGCCACAGATTTTCCAGATTTGCAAACCCTCTGCTGAAATGTGTTCGTCCTGTGGATATCCTTGTACTGAATTATTTAATTGAAATAAAAGTTCTCGGAACGGAAATGCAAAATATGCTCCATTTGCACCTCATGCTGCATACTTTATTGGCGGCTGTTGCTGCTTCTACTGCTGCAGTCTCTCTTGTGGCTACTTGGGGCGCCTTTAATCACGCCCGAAATGCAAACTCGGTGCACTTAAAAACTTCTATAAGTGAAATTTAAATTGGAATTCCGAAAGGGTTTCGCCACATTTTCTAGCAGGAGGTTTTGTGCATGCTACTAGTGCATTCGACGTTGTTGTTGTTTTTGCTGTTTCTTCTTCTTCTTCTGCTCTTACTGTTGCTTTTAGTTTCTTCAAAATCAAATTATGAGGTTCCTCTTGACTTCCTTGCTTCTTCTGTGTGTGTGTGTGTGTTGCTCGTTGGCTTTGACGTTGACAACCGGCTGCCACGCCGCACTTCTGTCTTTTTCTTGCCACTTCACTGCTTGCAGAACTTACAACTGTCACATGCTTACTTTTTGTTACGAGTATGTTATGTTATGTAACGACGTTACATTGCAACTGGTACGTTCTTGCCGGAGAGGAGGCAGCACCCGGAATATGAAGCAATAAAAGTGCTCCCGAAAGTCCTAGATTTCCTTGCTTTTTATTGTTTCGTGCGAGTGTTCTCAAGTTTTGCTGGCAACATGACTCGCCTCCTTTGCATATGTGTATGTTTGTGTGTGTGCTGGTGTTTGTGTGAGCGTGTATATTGGTGTTTGTTTGTTTGTGTGTGGATCCGTTTTCTTGTCCTCCTTGTGTACCTACTTTATTTTTGGCGTTCTGTTATCAACTCCGCCGCATTCAAATTTGCTGAAATATCATATTTTCTTTCCATAAATATTTGAAAATACTCTCTATTTCTCTCCCTTTCTCTTCTTCTTCTTTTTCATCTGCTTCTTCATCTTTATATCCTTCTTCTAGTTCGACAGATATCGATTTTGCTTACTATTTCTGAGTTCTCACTTCTTAGCAAAGTTTTACTTCAGCTGCTCGTCGCTTTCCTTTTTTTTCTTCTTCTTTTATTACTTTTCTGTTTTTTTCCTTCTATATTCTTTTTTTGGCAATAAAAATAGTGACAGTAGCTGTCAAGTCGTCGCATATCTCATTGCTGTGCAATATTTATGAACCTTATTTCAATGGATTCGTTTTCGAATCTTTGTTGTTGTTGTTGTTCTCCACTTGTTGTTGCTTCCGTTTTTGCAGTTTTTTGTTATTGTGATTTTATGACTTCTGTACAGTGTCCGATATGGTCCACTTGCACCAGTATAAACATCGTACATCTTCTTCTCGAACACTTGACATCTTGCAAAAAGGGCTGCATATAATTTTCTGTGGTTCACTTATGAACCACTCTGTGCTTCTTAGAAACCATTTTGGGTGTTATGCCAAAAATAATGATGTCTTCATCAACCTGATACTTTTAGCTGTAATACTAAAGATATTATAGAAGAAGCAAAGAACCAATTTTATGCCTCAAACATAAGATGTACCACAAAAGATCTTTCCGCATCTGTCTTCAGTGCTAAACATCTGAGGATTTCCACGTTTAACAAAATAACTCGATGTAAGGTAATGAACACCAATCAATGGAACAGTCCAGATGTCTAATGAATCAACGAAGCGCTACGAATTCGAAAGAACTTAACGCGTTCGACGTGTTTCTTATCCATTTCGAGTAGATGTTTATTTGTGCAACTTTTTGTGTTGTTTAATCTTGACTTCAGTCGTCTCATCATCATCACCATCATCATCATCATTACTCCCCTGGCGTCTACATCGTGCTCTTTGTGCCTTCTTTCTTCACTAAGTCAGTGATAATTTGTCCGGAAGTTGAAAGCTATTAAAAGTGATTCATAAATAAAAAAACAAATTCAAGGCAGCTGCTCCACGCACAAATACACACACATACACACAGGCACACATATACACACACACTCGCAGATAAAAAACCAACTCTTTGCCGTTCTCTCGAATATTTCATTCTTTGCCAACACTGCCGTCGCTCTTCTGCTAGAGTCCACTGCAGCATGCAACATTTTTCCTGCTTACTTTGTATTTTATTGAGTCTTGTGCGTGATCCTCTTCCCAGCTTTCGGTGCTCCTCGTTTATCCTGTCAGAGGATATTTTCACCATCCTTACATATGTTTGTTCTTCCTGCTGCGTTTATTCAGCTTTTTATTCTGTTTGTTTTCGCTCGCTGCAAATTATGAGTTCACAATAGATACGAATACAGACACAGACACGCTGCTATTTACGTGGTTTTCTCCATTTTTCTCTATTCTCAAAATTCTTACGTGTCTTTATTATTATTATTTCCTCAAAGTTCGTTTTCTATTTTATCCGTAGTGCACGATGGTTGATTTTAGACAAAAAGAGGAATAAACTCATTTCGAATTGATTCATTATATCGAAAAATCACAAGGAAATAGAATTTTAAAAATGAAAATGAAAGAACTATTTACTCTTTTTTAGAACCTTTAATCGTTCCCTCTTTCAAATAAAACCACAATCAGGTGCACCGATACCAAATAAGAATTCTCTAAGGATAAAAAGGATGCTTTGTAATTTTTAATTTTCTCAGAAACTATAATACAAAACATTGATGCTTCCTTCCTTTTGCAGCATTTCATCTCTAATTTATAAGAGAATTTTCGTGATCGGAAAAAATGTATCCTTATTAACGTAAATTTTAAAAAAATTGCCACCGAAATGGTTTTTTCCAAATTCAAATCATTTCCTACTTTAACTCTAAACCTTTAAGCTCACACATTTGAAAATGCATTCAAGATTTATTTGATTTTAGTCCACACGCATGCAAAGTGTACAGAGTGCTCACGAGGACGCCTAAAAGCGTGCATCAATTTCAATACCATGGTAACATTTTATGCTCATAGATCAAAAATGTAACAGAGAAGGAACTTCATATTTATTAGTTATTCTGTGCAGTTATGAGTACGAGTATTAAATGCATAGCATAACTATCGACAATTCTTCTATATTGTGTGTGTGTTAGATTCTTTTATAACAAACACATACACACGAACATGTTTGATTTATTGCCAGAGCGCTTGAGTGTTGCTTCGCTCGTTCGCTTCATTTTAAGCTCGTAAAAAAAATGCATCACTTTCAATTTATTCAACTAAATTTTATTTATTCGCAGACACGCCCGCAAATTGAATTATTTACTGTAAGTGGTGCTAAAATTGTTCATAAACTGTGAGGAAGAATGAAAGTGATAAGAGTAAAATACTTTTTAGTCAAGAAATCAATTCCAAATTGTTTTTTAAGTTATTTTACTATCGAGTTCAATATTTTCAAAGATTTCTTGGAATTGAGGAATCATCGAATGAATTGCATAATTGCATTGTTCATTCATTGTTAAAAATTATTGAAAATTTTTCCAAAAATACTGAATGCTTCGGTATATCCTTGTTTTGTGTTGCTTTTTTATTCTTTTGCTCGTATCCTATTTTTAAGAAATACATCAACATATTCATACCTTGCGTCAGGCTTCACTTCATTTAATGCCTCACTCTCTCAGTAACACCATCGTCATCGTCATCCTCATCGTCCTCCTCATCGTCATCCTAACCGTCATCCTCATCGTCATCCTCATCATCATCGCTTCGAATTCGATCGCATAAGAAATCCACTCAACAATGAATTCAATGGATTTCTAGCATCGAATCGATCGAATATAATCCATGCTGAAATCCATTGTGATCAAATTTCCATTGTGTCAATGGTTGGATGTGTATAAATCTTTGTGTGTATGTGTGTTTGTACGATTGAGTATTTGTGTGTATTTTGGTGAAGGTTTGTATGATGTTTTGGCTGTAATGAAAACGGTGAGTTTTTCTTCATCCTTTATTCATGTTTATTCGGTAGATTATTTAAAAATATTCAATCTGTTTAGTAATAAAATCTGTGTTATATGTTTCGGTAATAATAGTCACCAGACCATATTTTCACAGAACTCTTGAAGTCCTTTAGTTACACTGGTATCTGTACATACATCTTACACTATATCTGTATCTTTATGGATTATATTTTCATCTATCCTGTTTGTATCTGTATCCAACAGCTTCATCTTGTCTGCCATCATATTTTTGATACAATTTTCTGTATACTTTTCAGCTTTATATTAACTACTAAATCACTTTATTCTCTTAAAACCAAAAAATCTTCTTCTTCCCAAAATCTTCTGAAAGCCAGAAATTCATTTTTAATGAACAATTCACTGAACACTTTTGCACTTTATTTATTCCATCTATTTCTTTCTTTGTCTTTCCAGTTCCATAGACTCAAAATATTTCTGACATTCGTTTATCGGCTTTCCTTTTCAGTAGAAGAATCATCATCATCATCAGAAGGATTACCTGAATTGTATGGAATATTCGACTATATAAGCTAAATAAGAAATAGAAAATCAAGTTCCGGCCACAAATTCTCAAAAAAACAAGGACACAACAAGAGACCCAATAAGAATTAAACGACACATTCGTGTGTATTACATCGAGAAGAGGAGAGACAGACTTTGGAATCTAAATTAAGGCGTCTGATTTCTGAGTTTCTAAAAAGTTCTGAGTTATTAAAAATATAAGAATAAAAGTTGAGGAAATAAGATGAAATATTTCTGTTTTTAATACTGAATTGAAAGAGATTCGGTCTCTGAATTCAAAATAAGATGAACAAAAATAAAATTGACTATGAATTACAATGGTTTTATGCTTTGAGAAATATTTCACAGATACTAACTCTTGAAAGACTTTCGGTAACCGATTCTGTAATCCTTTCAACCTCGTGCATTACACTCATAGAGGTACATTTACGTAATAGAGAAGCTCTATGTCTATCTATTCCTTCCTCTCTCTTCCTCTATCTCTCTCTCTCTCTCTGTGTCTCTTTCTCTTCGGTCATCATAAACAAACACATCTACAACCATACTGACAAAATGTTTAGAACATTTCCAAAATAGATTTTAATTTCCGGTTCCAAAAGACAGCTCCGTGTCCCACCTACAAACACCCGACAAACAGTTGGCTTGGGTGAGTGAGTGAGTGAGTGAGTGATCCGGACGCCAGAGTGTTTGCACTGGAAGCTCGTAGGGTTTCAGTTCGGTGCTTGTGTTCCGAAGTGACTCCGGGTGGCTGTACCAACTGCTGGATGATTCCAATAAGGATCCACTGGACCGTAGAAAGGAACCAGGTTGAGGAGGTACCTGCGAATGAAAGCGAGACGTCGGGACGCAGACAGCGAGCAGATTCTTCCGATGCGGTTGCAGCTGGCTTCAATTCCCAAATTCAAAAGTAATTCAATGTTATGTGAGGCAGCAGCTCCGAGTATGTTTGTGTGGTCACGCATGACATGCCACACCACAAGCACAAAACAACCAAATCACGCTTGCATGTGGATGTAGGAGTGCGCTCTTGTTTAACTACGACTACATAAATAATATTTATTACGGAGAGGTTGGTTTTCTGTGCGATTTCTTTGCGGTTGCATTTGTCTGCAGATGCCACATACGACTCCGACTTACGACGTAGGTATGCATCGGTACATGAGGAGGGGGGGAGGAGAGGGGTAGAAGGTAGAATCAGTGCATCAGGAGTACACAGGTCGACAATGCTTTGATAGATCGTTCGGGGCGGGATGCTTTTCGGAATCAAGCATCAGAGTGGAACAGAGTAGAATTCAAATGGATCCGCATGTAATTCGGTGCACTGATTCCTTAGATGGGAATTTTGATTGAGATGAATGAAGTGAGAAGCAGAGGAATACTTTGTAGGAGAAACATACCTTTGATATACATACGAGTGTAAAACAGAAACTGAAAGAGGAATTACTTAAGGGAGAATTTATTAAATTTCTAATGTGCTTTACTTTAAATGAAGTTTCGGGTATTTTAGACACTTCTCACTGTTGTCACTTGAAGAGGTTGAATAATTTATAGACACGATTTGAAAGAACTTTAAATTTAACGATACTTTTATTTTAAAGTGTCCATGAAGTGTTAAAAATATTGTTCTATGTTTTAACTTCTTAATTAAACCTTTTAACCCAGAATATAATCAATAACTTAATACACTGCATTAGAAAAACTTTTATTCCAGCCCTGTGAAAAGATTATCTTTAACAGCTACACGGAAAAACAATTCCAATTAACAAGAAAATTGAAAACATTTTGCACGCCACGCGTTGGACAACCCATTAAGAATATCTCCGAACTCCTTCCCCAATCTTCCTCCCTCCTCCTTCCTTAAACAGAACTGACAGTCAGTCGCTCACAACAAATATTCAACTACAACACCGCAACCCATCGACGTTATTTTCTATTCATTTATAGTAATCGGACAAATTCGATTGAGGTCAAGCGATGGTAAGGCTTCTATTGCTACCTCATCCACTCGTCCATCGGTTTTCCACCTTCTCCCTCCCTTCCGCTTCTTCTCCTTCATTTACTGCTACGAAATGTCCTAACTGTACAATCGTTGTGAATCGGTTGAAAGAAATCCTAGAGCATGCTTAATTTTTGATTTGAAAGACCTGTCTTTTTAATTTACAAACCAACCGCAAGGAAGACACACGCGATGTCGGTGGGGAAACAGTTTAGCAAGAGCGATAAAAAGGTGGGGAACGAGTGCAAATATGTACAAGACACAGTAGAGAGGTTGGACTAGACAACACCTGAGAGTTGTAGTTGTTGTTGTTGTTAACCTCGGGCAATGCAATTGATATACCCACCGACACGATGAGTGGTAATGATGTACAATGCAGTGTCGGTGGGTAATTTTTCACCCTAATGAGTGGGGCGGGTACGGAGCCGGAAACCAATTAATGCTGCTGAAGTCTAACAAGTTATGAAATTCTACGGAACTCGAATATAATAGAAGGAAGGAAATGTAGATTATTTGAGCAATTTTGTTGCATTCTTTATACCCTACCCAAGGTGGAAGGATATTTTAAGTTTATAAGATGCTCAGTTACTCATCAGAAGATGGACGTAATCCGCAACTCACAGTAGATGTAATGAGGACGGAGAACAGATTATGAAATATTCGAATAATAAATCCAGTGCATTTAAGATTTCAAGCGTTGTATCCAATATACAAGAACTTCACCGGATATAAAGCGGTTATTAAATTTTTGGTTCATTATTAATTTCCATAACGTGCAACCTGTTAAGAGAATTTAAGTATAAAGTTAAATAATGGTAAAGAGCTTAACAACAACTCAAATTATGTAATTAAAAGAAACACAACAGAGAAAGCCATCAACACAGACGTCGATGATGACTACTAATAAAATCGTATTAACCAGAGCAGAAGACTTCAAAGCAGCGAACAACAATGAAACAACAGATTTTAATGAAAGCTACCAAAAGTTCAAACAAGCACATGATACATCACAATGGATTAAAACGTTAACCAGAATGAACACAAAAAGAAAGACATTATCGCGTGAGCGTTGATACTAACGGAGCAGACAAACACAGACACACGCGAACGAACACACATGTGTATATCCATGTATATCTCTGTGTGTATGTGTGTGTCTGTATTTTTTGTAATTTTAGAAAGTCTCTTCTTACTACATATATCCCTCTTCCTCTCTCTCACTGTCTCTCTCTCTCTTTCTCTGATGCTACAACATTAGATACACTCATTAGCCAAACGGTGCGATTTAATTGACTTTGGAGAGAAAAATGTTAAAAAATTTCACGTCAGCATGGATAAAATAACTGCAATAATAATAATGTTACACAATAATATTGTGACAATATATAACACAATTTATACTAACTGGACCCCGAGGCGTCTGAGAGTATCACTTCTTTGAGATTGCATCGAAAACTTACGGTTATGGTTGTTAGCCTTAGAAATAAGCATTTATTTCTTATCCTCTTAAAGGCACATATAATATATAAAATAACAGCTACCGAAATTCATTCGCAACGCAAATCCCGCAAATAATTCTCAATTACTTGAAGGGCTTAACACCGAAAAATTGCTCATACTAATATTGGATACCTCGACTTAATCCGATTTAATGCAATGCGATGTAATGCCTCCTGCCGAAAATTCAACATGCTGACACACAGCAACACACATCGACAGACATCCAGCCTCAGAGCCTGGGTCTGTCCCGGCTGCTGACTCAATCAAAAGCGTAGTTGAAACGAGGCATAACGTGGTATTAAGAAAGTCGTAACTTTTTAGAGGTGCACCGGGAGATGCTGAGGAAGGAGGGGCGTGTGTCGTAGGCGCAAACAAGAAACTTAATAACATAGCAGTACAGAGTATGTTCACTCATACATAAATGCATATCGAAAGCCATGTATGATGTGAAAAGAAACACACACACACACACACACACACAGATATGTACTCGTACACACACACAGTCAACTCTTTCTACTTTGATGTGCTCTGTTGGCTGTCTGTGGACTGGAACCGAAAACTACTTCTATTTCTACGATAACAACATCTAATATTTATATTATACAAAGCTTCGGCAGATTTGCAAACTTTATAAATACTTTCAATATCTTAAAAGTTTGCTATTCCTTGATTTTATCTCGAACAAGCATTAAATGTTGGCATACAAGAAATCCGTTTCTTCTTCGATGTCAAACATTAACATATATGAGAGGGCGGGAGGAGGAGGAGGGTGTGCGGTCTCAATGGGTTTCGGCTCGAAAACATTTCCTTCGTATATCGTTAAGTGTTTGGAAAAGATGTTGGGTGATATTAGATTTAAAAGTGTCGCCGTTCTACACACACACGTAAACACACATGAATCTATTATGAACGATGAAAATCTGCTACGCCGCTGAGTGTGTGAAGGAAGTGAGTGATAAATCCGATTACCGGAAGAGGATGCATCCTTGTGTTCGGGTTTTATGAGTCACCTCTTCATTCTTACATATGTACGTGACATGACATCACTGAAGTTCCTTTCGAAGTATCGAGATGATATCTTGACAGCGTTGAGAAGTCAAAAACTCATATCTATTATATCGAACTTTATTTCAATATACAATATTAGATGATTAAATATTAATTTTTAAACGTAATTAAAAGAATCTTAAATAATGTTTATCATTGCTAGCAGTTTTCATTTAAATATCGTTCAGATATTTTATATTCTCAGACAATGGATTCGTATAGAGACTCTAATAAAATTTTAAGAGCTTTAAACTTCTGTAAATGCCCATAAAGTGAAATTATTTCTCTCAAATGCTCTTTAATTTTCCTTTTAACAAAAGATTAATTCAACTGTAATTCACACATAAGCTTCACTTCAGTTCACAATCAGATAAGATTCTGAATATCCATTTTAAACACGAGAAAACTTATCCAATATAAATCTTCGCCATCATTTGCGAACTCATAGAAAGCTGAAAAATTTTATTGACTAATAAAGAGCTTAAAAGTTTATTCAGAAGCATATGTTTTTTGTTCAAAAAGCAACCCTCATATCTTAACCTCTGCTATCACAGTCTCCATCTCTTTTCTTCGCTCTTTTCTTCTTCGCTGCTATCTTCTCTGCTTCACTCTTATCCTCTTCACTCTTCTCTTCATCAGTAAAAGGTTCAAAGAGAATCCACGTTTCAGCTTCCCAAACTTTGTCCATGGAAAAGTGCAAAATTCCTAACCGAATTTTTCATTCTTTACTTTATATAAGAAAATGTGGAAATTATTCTCGTCCGAAAGCGATGAAAGTTAAAAACAGCCACAAACACGAAACAAGGACAGACGACAAACATCGGTACTACGACCAATAAGCATAACATTTAATGGAGTCAATTTCATCGGTCATAGAAATAGAGGGACGTCTTCTTCAGCGTTGGCTGTAGTAGTGGTTGTCAATCTATGAACACCAAGAAACCCAAGCATCCCAGAATAAACCAAACGAACCGAACCGAATGACCGACCGTACAACTCTGAGCTCCGTATGCGAAACACTTAAGAGAGCAAGTCGCCAGTTTGCCAACTTAGCTGAAAGTTTACCCAACTTTGTAATTCAATTGGAAATCGGAAATCGATGAGTTGGTTTATCTTGTAATGTTGGAATGTTGCGGGTGGTGGAGGGCGAAGGGAGGGAAAGTGGAGGAAGCAGCGGAACGATACACACACAGAGGATCGAGATAGTGCACCAGAGTGACACAGCTCTGGTCGGAGTGGTTGGCTCATTGGCGTTCAATAGGTTAGTTGGGAATACTTCAGGTCGGTTGGGAACCAGTCCCCAAATTGAATAATTTGGCAATGATTCCACTGCAACGAGTTGTTGGCAAGTTGCTTTTGTCTGTTGCTTTGTTGCAATCTTTCGGAATACTTTGTGGTTAAGTGCTCTGGAAGAACTTTCAGAAAGTTTGTCGGCGGGTAGCTACTTGTACAGAACTGATGCTGAAATTATATTAAGTGTGATTGGCTAACATGATATTGACACATTGATCATAGATGATGTTAATTCCCGAGATGGAACTCTGAGAAAGAGACTCTTTACTTTATATTTGAGACCATATCTGTGGCTCCTGTATTGCCCCTTGACTCAGTGTGATTACCCCTGCAGGTTCAGGGCGTGGTTCAGGGCGTGATCTTTACCCCGTCACACTGAATCACAGCAGTTAATAATAAAAATACTTGGAATGTTGAGTTGCGTTAACAAGAACGGGCCATCTGACGCTAAAACAATCAACGCAACAATAATTCCAGCAACACCAAGTATAAAAATAAGTTTGAAATAAGTACCGAGAGGACACGCATTCAAAATAAAGAAGCACTTAAGTGCGCCGCCTACAGGATAATCCGGTAAAATTTACGACAAGCGGAAACAGCGACAAACGAGCCAGGATAAAAGTGAGCATGGACAAAGGCAACGATAACGACAACGACAAGGATAAAAATGAGCATGAGAATGGAAATGAAAATCAAAATGAGAGCCGGAAGCAAACAATAAGCGAAGAGTGAAATATTTGCGAGTAGCGATGGAGGAAGGACATGTGTGTGTAAGGACATATGCGACTGGACCGGACCGGTCCCATTCATCAGACAAATTTTCGCCCAAAACTGGAGGGCGCCATGAATAGAAGGATAAAGTAAAGTGTTATGATAAGAAAGTGGAATGAGGAGTTGAAGGAGATTGATTTAGAGGAAATAACATCAACGTACAAAAAGGGACAGTAAATGAGAGAGAGAAGGATGGAGGGGTAGAGAAAGAGAGATACTCGTACTACTACTCGTACATTTTCCTTATTGATGTTGTTGTTGTTGTTGTTGTTGAAATCCGGCTGTTAAATTTATGGCAGATGACGGAGTACTACGATGATAGTGCTGATGATGACAATGATAATGATGCGATAACAATGATGGTAACGAAGATGCTAAGGATGATGCTGACGATGATGCTGACGATGATGCTGTCGATGATGTTGACGATGATGGTGACGATGATGCTGACGATAATGCTGACGATGATGTTGATAGAATGATGTCGTTGAATATAAAATAATAAAGAAGATTGTGGTAATGCTAATCGATAAGATGATAATAAAAATCAATAAAATGATGAAGATTTTCAAAATGATGATGGTAAAGATATTCAAACTAGATTCAAAGGTCGTCATGAGATGAGGCCGTAAAGATGTCGATAATTATAAAGAACGAAAAAAAGATGGTGAGGATGGTCAAAGTTTAAGAGTTAAAAGAACACTTCGTCATTGTTGCATCTTTTTCATAAAAAATAACTTCAAACGACATCAAATTTGATTTACGTGTTTTCGTCATGTGATATATCAGGTGAAGCCTCTGACGTCATATAATATGGATCAATTTGTTTTTCCAATGTAGTAAAACCTCATATAATTATACCTACATATGTATGTATATCTTATTACTTCTATAATTCTTATTATTTTTAAGAATACATACAATGATTATTATTGCCTAAGAACTTCAATGAATTATGAATGTTTTGACATTTCGATTTGCAAGTGTTTTTATTTTTCGGATTGTCCTTTTTTTCTTTCTAAAAGTAAATTAATTGGATATACAAGTATATTTAGCATTGCTTCTATTGATGATGTCACTAACTACGTGTGTGCATACATGCTCAATATCCGATTACGAACATCCTCTCGACTCACGTATGACAGATTATGGTTCAACTTGTGACGGTGTCCTCTGCGAATTATTTATTGGGTCCGATACAACGACAAATAAATGTTGAAGTTATGTCCGAGTGTCAGCAAGAGTGATGAGTCTATTTCTGGCCGACACATTACAAGGATTTTTTGTGGTGATTTATTAACGTCCAACGTACTCGTAGTTGTTAATAATGAACTCTTGGACAGTGGATTTTCTCCAAAAATACTTTCTAAAGCTATCATTTATTTGTGGAAGTTTTTCGAGCAAAAACAAAAACTTTTTTCTATTGTATTTTATTTTCCTTCGCTTTATTTTATTTAATTCGGGTTTCTTTTGTTTTATTCTTTGTCTTTCTACTTTATTTTGCTCATTTGTTTTTTGTCATTTGATTAGCTGACATTTTTGGAAGCCGTCGATAAAAAATAAGGATTGAGTATGAATGAGAAAGTATCAGCATTTATAAAAGCTACTCTCAGAAGTTTTATAAATAATGTGCTTTATTAGCCATCATTAGCATGATTTGCTCATGATACGGTTTAATTTGCAACTTAGAAATTATTCACTTCAAGTTTTCTGGGCTTCTTCAATAACAAGAAATAGTATACAATCGAGGATATGAATTAAAAAGTAGTTTTCGATTCCCTAGGCTATATCATTCAACGAATTTTTTGCCTTCAGTAAATTTTATGACAAGGAACGAATTCAACCGGCAACCGACTCTTCTCGGCGCTTCTCAAATAAATTGGGTGAATAAATTTGATTTGATCTTTCACAGAACCTGGAACAGTTTGAAAAGTACTGCTATTACCTCATAATGAAGGTGGCAACTCTGTTCCGATATCTTAACATTTACTGGCGCGTAAAAGTATGCAACATAAACTGTGGCACCTTAATTTCGAAATATCAGTTCACAAGTATGCAACATTTATCAAATATATTTGTATACTGCATAGCAAGCATTGCTTTTACTCTTTCTCTTTACTATCTTAAGTAAAATCTGAGGCATATTTACAACCTCGTATATTTAAACTTTAAATTTATATTAAATTTAAATTTAAATTTTAAAACCTCAAAAAACACGCTTGCAATTAGTCGAGCTATTCGAGGGACGCCTGTAATAATGACTTGCTTTAATAAAACTCATGTTGAATTTAAAATAATTAAAAAATAATTCCTCGTGACGATTATCTTCTTATCTTAAAAGGCGAAATGAAAGAATAAAAAAACAGTTTCTACAAGTTTATAATAGAAAGTATAAAAAATACAATAAAATCTGTGATGGAAAAAAGAAAAGTAGAAAATAAATATTAAAATACATATACGTGTATGGATATGCACAAGAGCGCTCTAAATGTGCGTGTGTCTGTGCGTGTGTGTGTGTGTTGCTATTTTTTGTCGTTGTTGAGTGGGTGGTATGATGTTAATCGGTGCCATTTAAGCTGTCATTCTCTTTACTGCTTCCTGCCCTCTGACCCTCTGGCAGCAAGCAAATCTTCGGCTACATTTTTTACTTTATTTATTTCTCTGTTTTGCTGTTTTTTGTGCCCATTCTTAACCACTCGATACCCTTTTAGCAAGAAAGACCGAGAAACGTATGTGTTTACGTATTCATTTCTTAGCTCAGCAGTGAGATTCCCCATCCTCTTCGTTCTCCTCATCTACCACATTTCATTCCTCTGTCACCTCCTGCTCTTCCTCCCACTTTAGGCTCTACATGTCAGCAAAGGAGGCGATAAAAAAGTGGGGGCATCCATTAATGGCAAATACTTGAACTAAAAACAGGAAAAAAACGTTTGGATTCGATTTAATTGCAGTCAAACAAGCAGCTACTTTTGTGTTGCCTTCGCTGAGATTACTTCCACTGCGACTACTACTAAACCTACTATTAATGCTACTAAACCTACTGTACTATTATTTATATCGACAATGAATATAAACTTGGTGACTCTTTGGCCCAGCAGCGACATCGAAGCAAGTGATCGGCTAATGGACTTTTTTCCAAGTTAAGTCAGACTTGCTAATGGATTTTCTTGACCCCAAATGAAATGAGTGCGCAAAATAGAAAATATTTAGCAACAAAAACGGTGATAAAAGAGCAAAATACGGAGGAAGAAATGAAGAAATAGATAAAAGACAACCTGAAAGAGATGAGGTGGGGAAAAATGAGTAAATGCGGGTCGTGGTGAGTCGTAGTCAATGGAGTCAATTTAATTTATGGGTGGGGTGGGGAGGGGAGAACCGCAGCTGATGAGTACAATAAAGAAATTCAGAAGAAACGACAAGAAATAATAATAAATTCAAAAGTAGAATAATACAATTTTATTCATTCTTTAGGGTAAAAAAGTAAAGTCATATTTGGAAATCACCCATTTCGAAAACTATTCCAATTTTAAAGAAACAAAAACTTATCACTCGATCTAACTTCTTTCTCTCGCAGTGACTCATCATCATGTGATTACTACAATAAATAATAATGAGCTTATTAAATAACATAGAACGAGGTACTCAGGTAGCGACTACATACATTTGTATTGCGTGTTATTAAATATCCGCTTTTACCCTCTCTCTTCAACTTGAAAAATTTACAACTAATCATAACAAATGATTATGAAAGGAACGCTTGAAGTCATCACTAATTTTCCGTTACAATTTCGTGTCATCTTCGCTACACCGGATTCCTCCGCAGCGGCTTCGTTGTGTTGTTGGATCTGCTTGGCTGAGCTGTCGAGTGGCTCCCAGTGACACTTAACTGGTACCTGCAACCGTCAGTCGCTGTTGAGTGCGTTAGTCGACGCCTTGACCCTTGACAAAGAGCAAGTGTTTGAGGGGGAGGAAGTCGCTATGCTACACTACATAGTATTTGGGTGCTACGGAAGGACTGCCGACTGCGACTTCGACTCCGACTTCCACTGCGACTGCGACTTCAACTCGACTCCGAATCCAGCAACCGTGACGAACAACTTGACTTGT
The DNA here is from genome assembly GCA_949629155.1 of Myopa testacea. Classification (NCBI taxonomy): domain Eukaryota; kingdom Metazoa; phylum Arthropoda; class Insecta; order Diptera; family Conopidae; genus Myopa; species Myopa testacea. The sequence continues at coordinate 45,773,698 of OX451347.1, forward strand.
GTTTTTATCAAGTTTTCGGTTCTTCAATTTTATGGTCTTCCTTCCGTCCTTCTCATCTTTGATACCCCCTCCCAGGATACCCCTCGGCTCCCTTATCTGCTTATTATTTATAACCACGTCGACGATTACTTCCACTTCCACCTACGTACGTACATCATTCATTTCGAGAACATGATAAACGCAAAGCGTGGTTTCTTCTTATTTTTCGATTCCGTCTTCTTTAATTTTTTTGAAATGATGGGAAATTGGTAATTTCTTGAAATTGTTCACAACTGTTGCTGTGGCTTTCGTAGTTGCTGTAGTTATGGTTGAAAAGTCTTAACGTTTTCAGTTTCGTTTGATGTTGAGCAATTTGTTCACTGATTCTGCCTTCCTTGAGGCATTCTCAACCATCATAACCTTTCTTGGCCTCTTTGAATTTTCTTCGGGCTGACTTGTGGTATATTCTAGCATTCTGTCTGATGTGATGACGCTGCAGGGAGAAGGTGGTCACTTGGCCGGCGTTGGTTTATGTAAAACAGCGGTTAAGCGGAGGGACGCGGTTACGTGGTTGTCCCTTCATTTCCGCAGCGTCTAGCGTCTATCTTAAAGCGTTGACTTTGTTATTATTATCGGTGTTGTTGTTATTGTTGTTGTTGTTGTTGTTACTCTTGTTCTTATTATTATTTGGTAGTACTTGTAAAAGGTTACCAACCATTTTTACCAGCATTTGAGGCAACCAAGCGGAAGTTGATTTATTTAATCGACGTTTCATTGTGTTCTGTCTTGGGAAGATTTTTCTCAAAAGTTCTCGCAGGCAAAAGAAAACCATCAACAACAACAAGAAAATAGAAGAAGGGGAAGTAAAAAGAGTCCCCCTCCTTCAAGATTTCTTTAAGAAAGTCATGAGTATTAAATTATTATAGAAAATTTTCCCACTTGTTAAAATGTTGTTGTATTATTGTGTTGTTGCCTTGTTGTGTTGTTGTCTCGTTGTGTTGTTGTATTGTTGTTGTTGTTAAGTTAGGCAGTCAGTCGTTGGAGGGCGCCGAAACTTATGCTGAAGGTGTTACTTTTAAAGGGAAATACTTTCTTGATCTCTGATTGAAGCAGTGATGAAGACGGAGAGGTGGATAGATTGTGATCGTGGATGATTTGCATGGTTGGTAAATTGGCCTAATTATTGAAACTACTTTAATTTAGTTGAGTATAATGTAAAAGTTCACTTATTGTCTAGTTATCGAAAGATAACCTCACTCTCTCTGTCTGTCTTTTTCTCTCTCTCCCTTTCTAGAGATTAATTTATAGATTATATACTAATACCGGTGATTAAATGCATGGGGCATCACAATGGACCCAGAAGCGGTCTATTTGCGTTCTCCGGGACAACCCAAACTATCTACCCACTTTACTCTCCCTCTCACTCTTGCCCTTTCTCTTTCTCTCCATGTCTCTATAAACGTTTACTCATATCATCATGTATTTGTTGCTTCTCGAACCACTTTATTATCGTCCACAATTATTAACCATAAACAATTAAGATGTTCCCACACTTGTGGACCGAACGAACCGAACTCGCCCTCCATTGTTCTGTTGCGTGTACGTTTTCCCATGACATCGAGCTGAGAAGGTAAGCTACAGCTACCAGAAATGGCTATCAGAACTGTTGTGCGGCTTCCCCGAACTTCACACCATTCACACCCCCCCCCCCCCATTCGACACCCTCCGCCCTTCGTCAGCAAAGCAAAGCAAACGGTAAACAGCACGACGACTATGCTTCAACTTGACTTACTGTGCAAACCTGTTGCCGGAGCAGGTTGACTGCTGTATGCGGTTTGCACTCGAAGGGTCAGCAAGGGTAGCAGAAGGATAAGTAACGGTGCCCGCCAAGCATTGGACCGTATCACCTCAAGCGGGGGTGACTAAGGGTTTTTTTCTCCCTCTTACAACCATTTTTTCAGCTGTTTTGTTTGATGTGGCTGTTGATGTTTGTGTTATTGTTATGGTTCCATCAGGTCTCATCTAATGTCTCAGCTGTTGATCGTCCCAGTTGACTGGCCAAAAGTTAACTTGGTGAAAGTTTGTTCAATAAGCAAAATGAATGATTGGATTACTAAAGGATTAACGAGGGGGGTGAGGGGAATAAGTGTATATATAAAAATTGATTTAAATGCTTTTGCTTTTGGAATCCACATTCTCGAAATATTCAATCTGTAAAATAAGAGTTCCTTTGTTCCTTTGAAATTTAACTTCTAACTTAACAAGTATAACTTGAAATAGTTTATCACTCTCTCTCTCTCTCTCTCTCTCTCTCTCACTCTCTCTCTCTCTCTCTCTCTCACTCTCTCTCTCTCTCTCTCTCTCTCTCACTCTCTCTCTCTCTCTCTGTCTTTCCTCTCCTGACCCTTTGACATCCTTGCGACTTTGTGATTTGCATCACTTCTCTTGTTGTTGTTATTTTCCTTGCATAAATTGAACCAGTTTTCAACGAATATTATTTTACTTAAAATTATTCAATTAAATTTTTGTGAATCAATTAAAAGCCACAACTTTTCGTTTACCAAATCTAACTTGAAGAACCAGCAAATGCAAATTCTGTCTGTCAAATTAAAAATGCAACTGAGAACTAATGGATTTTGCTAATACAAACGCATAACTGATCAAAAATTTATTTATACGAAAATCCGCAGCTCCAACAACAGCAACGAATGTCCGCCAAATGTAATACACAAGAGAACACTTTCGTTGGTGAGGGGGGAAGGCGTGGTCTGTGTTTGTGAGGGGTTGCGGTGTAAAGGGACGAAGAACTACACAAGTGTTAATTATATTCGCAATAAACTGCGACTGACACTTGTTTATATCTACGATATGTACAATATATTCGACAATCAAATCCGTAAGGATTTCTGACAGCGATATCAAATAATATTTTAGTTTTATGAGTATTTCTAGAGTATAGCTGTTTTTTTGTGGGATAAGTTTACAAGATAAGTGACAGCTTATGTAACGAAAGAGCTTTGAAATGGAGCGGTAGAGTGTACAGTTATTGGTTGAAGGAGGAGTATTGGAATGAGGGTCAACTTTGACAGCACGATTGTAACACGTGGTTGTCATGAGTCAACTTCTATCGATTAACTCAAATGTAAAAGCATTGGACAATACAATTTTCAACAGAGGAAATATCTTGTTGAATATTGGTAAGGGTCTTGTCAAATAAGTAGAGTTACAAGTCCATTGATCCATTGGAATATGAAAAATCACTTAGTTTTCATAACATCACAACAACAACAACAAAAATACATACGATTATCAACAATGAAACAGTTTCTCTGAAATATAGCTCTGAAATATCACTCCATCACAAATATTGACCATGTACTATTGATCAACAACTAAGAGTATTATTTTATGATTGAAGGCTGGATGCTCGTCAAAATCGGATGCATTTTCGATTCTTATATATTTGAAATAAATGGCAAAATTTTAAAAACAATACAATGAGCAACATCAACATCATTGTTTCGATATCATTTGGGAAACATGATTTTGCCATTTTTGTTTAACCGCACACGTAATAACGGTACACATAACGGCCTAAATTGCATACTACGATATTTTAATGACAACAATATAACAATCAGCTGAATGTAAGCGCAAAAGCAATCCAACCAAAACCATGAATCAACTTCATTAAACTGTGAACAGTTGAAAAATTAGTGTTCGAAGTTTTGCACAGGCTACGAATAAAATACGGAGTGGAGTCACTCCTCTCTTTTGAACACAGCCATTTGGCAGTTCATTGAAATGCACTGAACACACATCCAAATGCATTCAACCCACATATCTATCTCATGGCTTTTTGATAGTGGTTACGAGATAATGGACAGAGTGGAGCGGAATGGAAAACTTATTATTAGGGCCTGATAAAAGCTATTCATTGAATTATAGGTAAATTCAATTAAATTTGAATTCGATTTAAACCAACGACAGAGTTTCTCAGAAGCAATCAAGGGAAAAAAATAGGATTCGGATAGTTCATCGCAGATCAAATAAGGCAAACATTTCAATTGAATTTTATATATAATTTGTACATATTTTATGTACGTACATATGTATATACTATATGTGTATATGAATATAAATATATTCATCTTAATATTAAGATTCACTATCTCTCGAATCGAATCTTTATCTCTTTAGCTCTAGATTAAGAAACGGTCCATTGGGGCATTAGTATTAATTAGAAGTATTTAAGGTATTCGAAATTAATTGATTTTGACTGCAGATTGCATTCCGGCCGAAGGTACTCTTTTAAATAACTGCCGCTTTTTAAGTAATCAATCAAGTGCTTGCGTAGCTACCGTATTAAGCTACCAAGTTCAATGCACGCGTTAGAAAACATTGGACCAGACCGGACCGGACCAGACCAGATCAACTCTGCCCACACATACACACACACACACGTAGAGATACATATCATGGGCTCGGCAGACGAATAAGTATTTCTATTGAGTTCAACACATTGATCAAAACCAGATATAATCGAGTGCTGGAAACCGAGTCTGGTCTTGTTTCAGACCTCAATATCAGGCCACACTGCAGAGATGAGGAATGAATCTCAACAACAACAAAAATAATAACAATTATTTTTAGCGGATAACCAGCATAGAGCAGCCTCCACAAGAGATCCAAATCTAAGCAGCATCCAAGCAGCAACCAAGCAGCATCCAAGCAACTCTATCAACTGCAGTCATCTTGAGCATCCATGATATCAACAAAAATGGGCGCGGTACCATGTGTCTCTCCGTCCCGTCGTAACCAAGACTGACTGCCTGACTGACTGACTGGTTAGTTGGTTGGTTGGTTGTTTGGCTGGTTGATTGTTTGTCTATTTGCAGGAGAGGACTTGAACGCACCGCAAGTTCAATGGTGAATGCGAGCGCCGGTCGGATGAATGTGTTGGCAAAGCAATTTGCAGTGCGAACAACGGACGCGACTTCCGAGTTGGCCGGCTGAATACAGCCAGCGATACAGCCAATAAAATGGCTTTCATGTTGTCGTTCAATTATATTCGTCTATCCGTGAGTCTCTCCGATCGCAGGTTTAATCGTTGCCAAAATTTTGCGGCTTCATCGTATTCATTGCATCACGATTGTCTGACGATATGCAAGCATTCGACAGAGCAATCCAACGCATGGCTTAGATGTGGCAGCAACTCCAATCCATGGTTGTTGTTGTCGATTTTGCAGCTGCTCTCCGGTTGCTACTCGTATTTTCAGTGTGTCTGCTGTGCTTCCCGCAGGCTTCGACTGATTACCGTACCCACGCATGGATGCTGGTTTCTACCTCACATTCAAGCTGCCGCCGCCTCGTTTGCAGCGTGCATTCCATGGATTGTCCACTTTTGATCTCGCGTCCACCCATGCTTGTGTGAGGAGGTCAAATAACGGCAATTGAAAGCAAGCAGAATCCCTCCTCACCACTCTCGCCAACCTCTCTGCAGATGCGTCATCGTCATACGACTTAAATGCTGACTCGAGGCTCTGCAGCATTTCTTTGGTGAAAATTGGCGCAGCTGCAAAATTATTTTGTGCTTCTGTTGTATGTATGTTGCAACAAGGTACCCCTCTCTTTCTATAGGCAGCCTCTGCCCCGCCACCCCCTCTCCCCCCATTCCAATGAATACAACAACGCAGCGAAGCATCGATACTTCGACGAACACGCATGACATGATTTTGTAGGCTGCCTTCTTGTGGTCACTCGATGCTTTTTCAGTGTTGTTTTCGCAAATCGAACAAAATTATTATTATTATTATTATCTCTGGATATAAGAAAGTCAAGAAAGACGAGAATTGCGAAGAAAGAAAAGCGAGGATAGAGTTGAAGATCAATGGAGCAATGCAATGAAACCGATGGAGAGAGAGAGAGGGAGAGAGAAAGAGACAGTGAATGGAAAAGAAACGGAGTGACAGATGGAGAGTTGAACCAGTTCTTAACTGAGCGTGAAGCGAAAAGAGGGCCATCGATATCACGAAAGTTTGCAGGCTGGAAGTTTCACTCACTCGGTTCACTTTTTCTTGCATACAATTAAAAGCCATGAAATTTCATGAATCGATTAATGTCACTTTTGAACATTTAAATGGAAGATCCTCGTCAATGACTGCTGAGTAAGTGACCCGTAAATTCTGTGATTAATTCAAAGAACTCTTCAGTCGATTCCTCTCACAAGTTTATCACAATTGATGGTCCTTTAAATTATTAATTAAAGTGAAGCCGTAACGTAACGTGACATGAGTGGAACGTCCACTTAATTAACTGCAAATAAAATAAAATCCACCTCTCAGATTCCAATCTAAGTGTGGAAATTCAAATTTTAATTTCATTTCACACACACACCAAAACACACGCATGCACACACACTCACATCCTTGTACGTTTACTTGCATAGTAGCCACAAGCCAAAAGTCGTTCGAACTGATGTGATGACATCATCTCAGCACCACAAAACACTGGTGTTGGTCCGACCTGAACCCAGCCAATTGGATCCACACCCATCGTAGCTCCACAAACCTCGGCTTTGATTGCTTATTGCTTGCACTTTTGTTGCATTTGGCATCACTGTGAGTATGTGTGTGTGTGTGTGTGTGTGTGTGTGTGTGTGTGTGTGTGTGTGTGTCAATGTGTATTTGTGTCTAAAAGTCTATGCATGTTGTTGTGCCCGAGTGGACGACTTGCTCACCTCCTCTTTAATAGAGTGCGTGCCGAAATTGTAATATCAGCCATGATAAGGAAACCAATAACAGTTGCAACAACAACACGAGAAACAACAACTCGTTCAGAACGGTAGCAGATACAAGTAAACATCCTGGAGCAATTCTGAGTGCCAAACATGGAAGAGAAAATTGCGCAAACTATCTGGAAAATGTAAAGATAAAGAGTAGTAGTCTGAGAAGCACTGTTTTTTAAAGTACGAATATGTAGTAGATTGAAATTTAGGCTAATTTAGGAACAAAACCATTGCATCTGGCTACTCACCTGGCTTCCATATCTGAGAAGGTCATATCTGGGGTATGTGGGGCAAAAATGGGGCCGAAGATGGTTCCGGATGGTTATGAAGTCCAACAGTGAGACTTTCTCTGTGAAGTTGGCTCTGTGGTTTTGATAGTTCTTTAGTTGGGAATCATCTATGGACCTCTGGGGTCTTCGATCGACCAAAGAAATGAAATCTGGTGATGATTCTAGTAGTCGTGGTTGTAATGATCATAGTCGTAGTCTTGGTCCTGATAAGCTTGTTGAAGTTCACTGTTGTTGGTAGTAAAATGAACAGTATTGGCGATGTTATGGTGGTGGTAATAATGATGGTGGTTTGAAAACCGTGAGAATCAATTGTCGTGGGTTCGATGGTAGACCAACCGTAGGCGTGGAGCTGGTGGATTGTGGTAGGAATTCGCAGTGGTACAGCGTTCACGCTTCCGTATCAGTTGTGTTGGTGACTATGACCAACACAACTTCAGTCATCGATGGTGTCGGAAGCACAACCGCAAACGTGGTCACGATAGACTCACGAGTTTTAAAAGTCATTCGCTTTTGCTGTCCTTCTCAGAGAAAGAGCGGAAATTCAACAGCAGCGACCAGCAGATGAGAAGGAAATAAAACTGTCAACCATGTTTGAGTTTGATGCTTTTCTTCTAGTTGTTGCTTTTTGCAGTGGTTGCTTTTTGCAGTTGTTGGTTGTGCCTCCATTACAACACATTACGTCACATTAGATAGACTTTCAATTGCACTATAAATCTTATTCATAGTATGTTGAACTCTTGACCATATATCCATCTCACTCTCGCTGTCGCACTACATCTCCTCCCCTCGCCATCCTTTCTTTCCTTAGCCACTGATGCCGTCTCTTTCTCATTCATTTCAGTCTCGCCATCAACCACATTCAGTGGCTAGTAATTATTTTTGGCATTCGTATTCACCGCTCCTTTCTTCGGTTGCACACACAACCAACATGATTTCCATTCTGTCATCATCAGCATCATTTACATCATGTGTTGCCGTTGTTGGTTGCTGTTGCTCCTGCTTCTGTTGTTGTTGTAGATGTCTGCACACGTAATGAGAAAATTAAACCACAAAATTATTAATTTTAAACAAGTTGCCATGTCCTGTAATCCTTACATGTGTGTCTGTTGTGAATACATTTTGCATTTCTTTGGCTCACAGCATCTTCTTCAGCTGCTGCTGCTGCTGCTCCTGATGCTGCATAATAATAATGATGATGCCATTCTGACAATTAGGCCGAATGTCTTCTTTGCAAGGTAGTCCTGGGGAATCCTTGCTGCCGCTTCATCTGTTGTTCACTTGACACACTCTCCATATACGTCGTATGTATGATGTTTCGTCCTATCGTCCTGTCTCTAAATATTTACTAATATTTGCCTAAATTGGATTAGATGCTGTTTCAGTCCTTAATTGACTTCATTTGTTGATTTGCAGACGGATTGTTTGGAGGACTCCGGGTCGGAGTTGCTGACGCAAATGTCACTAATGAATGTTCGTGGTGACTTCGGTTGACTTGGTTACTCATTTCATGTGTGTGTGTGTGCTCCTTTAGCACATGAACAATAATAATGATAATAATAATAATAATAATAATAATGAAGTATATTTGACGTAATTGTTTGTTCAGGGGAATGTAACCCCTTCTGTAGACAGACTCCAATTTTCTCAAAGAATTATCCACATATTCGTTTAACATACGAAACATCAAAGTGAACCATCATTGGCCCAAAACAAATGACCAAATCAATTAAGTTTTCAGGCTGTTTCTTGGGTCCTTTAAAGCTATCAATTTATCATTAGTCACTGGAGACCGAAAATCAACGAAAGGAACAACTAATTTTTCAAGATGATAGACTAGATTCGAGAGATGAGAGGCTTCTGTGATACTATTATTTCCAAATAAAAGGTGTGTAAATAATTCCAGCTCTTTAAATAGCTACCTCTTTAAATACCTACCGAAATCGAGTGACCTTTTTTATCGAAATCCTTAAATAACGAAGCATAAAAAATGTACCATCCAACAACACTAATAAGAGTATAGTTACTCTACCTACGTACATGTAGATCCTTTCAACTCCTGAAACCTAATGATGCCCCTAAAGAAAGAAAAAGAAGAAGAAGAGGAATAACAACAACAACAACCATAACGAAAATGGCCACTGCAGCTTTTGTAACTCCAGATTTTTCTACAGTTTTAAATTTCAACTCTGAAATTTGGAGTGAAAAATCAACAGAAATCAATAATATTAAATTCGATTTTATGGAGATCAAGTGACCCATGTAGGGTACCCATGTAAGGTTAGAACAAATATACACGTTGTACCAACACGCTGTGCACGCTATAAAACAACAACAAAAGCAACAACATACGAGTATAAGAGCTAATAGTGGAAAGAATAAACGAATAGAATTTCTCTCGGACAGCAGAGTAAACGACAAACATGGACTTCATCAAAAACGTATTAAATATCCAAGAACAGAAATAAACAACAGGTAAAAAAAGATAAATACAACAACAGCAACAAAGACAACAACCAGAAGAATGACAACATCAAAAACAACAACAACGACAACGACAACTAAGAAGCAATACGAAACAAGAAACAGTACAGAGGAGTTGAGTTGAGAGAAGAACCGAAAAAGGAAAACAAAGGCTGATAAACTAAAAAACCCCAACAAAAGAAGGCGACAAGAAAAACAAAGAAAGCGAAAGAGAGACACTCACTTTACGTCTCAAGAGACGCAATCAAACCCACAATCGAATCGTTAACGGAGAAGGAGACTCCGATGCAGGGTATACTGACCAAAACCAAGAAACTAGCAAGAAAGAGTGAACGACGAAAGAACCAGCAAAGACTCACTCCCTCGGGTCGAAAGCGTCAGCAGTGACAGACAAGCAACGAGGCAAGCAAACAAGGAAGACGCTGTGACGAGGACGGCGAATGATGGGGACGGCGGACGGTGGGATGGGGACAAGGAACCCGAAGGTCTTTGAAGAATCTTGCGGTGGCCTTCTGGAAACGCTGGTTATTTCCACTTTAATTATAGGTTGAGGTTTACGAACCCAATAAAAGAACCAAAAAACCAGTTGACGAGGCTGGTTGGCATCCTCAACTCATAGAGCATTCATCATTCCATACAACACCAGCATACAACGACGCCAGCATACAACAACACCAGCATACAACAACACCAGCATACAACAACACCAGCATGCATCAGGAAGAAGCACGAAGAAGCAAGACGACAGCCAGAAGAAAGGCAGGCGTTGTTGCGCAGACGCAGGAGCAACTGACGCAAGCGTTGGACGTGGTCGTAGTTTTAATGCAGCTGAAGGTGGAAAGCAAGAAGCAGTTGGCCAGCAGTTTTTACTCGAGGGGGGCTGCTCGTTGAGGAGGGGAGGGAGTCGAATAAAGTGTCTGACCAGAAACAACAGCTTGCAATAAAAAGCGGCTGCTGTTGCTGCTGCTGCTGGACAAGAGAAAGGCTACAAACAACATGACAAGGAAAAAACAAAGGACCGGCTGCGTTGCCATATTTTCGTAAAAAACCAAAATCAATCGAAGGAAGCAAACAAACAAGCAAACGAACAAAAATATAGTCATTAAATTTGGAGTAAAAACTTGCAGGTTTTTCTATTGGATTGAAATGGATGAAGATTGGTGATTCGGGCTCCTTTCACTTTGTTGCTAGTGTTGTTGTTGTTGTTGTTGTCGCTGTTGTAAGCAGCATTATTTTGGTACGAGTTGATTTCTAAAACTATTGCAGCTGATGATGATGATGATTATGATTATGATGTTGCTGTTGGTGTTGGTGTTATTGACCATGTTGCTATTATTGTTGTTTTTATGTTTGTGCTTTTGTTCTTCTTCGTCTTATTTTCGTTGTAGAGTATTTTTTACGGACGCGCCTAGTTTCGAGAAAATCTTCTGGGTTTTTAATGGTTTTTTATTCAGTTTTTGTTTGAATCCTCTTAATTTTTTTCGATTACAATAAAAATCCAGTTTTTTTCCCCCTCTTCTCCGGATTAGAATCGGTTTATTGTTAAGTGTATTCGAACATACGAGGTACTTGAAGCACATCACAGCGGGGAGGGTTTTCAAAGAGGAACTGCGTTCTTTTCTTATTAATTCATATTCAATAAGAAACGAAAACTGAATCTTTTCGTTTAACAAAAGATTATTGGAAAAATTAAGTCTTAAGTTTTAATGATTTCTTAAGATTACTTCAGAGAGCTTGGACAATTTTACCAACTTTATCACCCTTTGAGATCGTAACTGATACCGCTGTTAAAATTGTCTATTATTAAAGTTTATATAGAAGAAATATAGGATAATAGACATTCTGACTCAACGTGCTGAAGGTTCTTTTGGACAACCCTTTATGGTTGTTGTTTTCCAGTCGTGGAATTTTAAATTTCCTTCCAAACCGTATAAATTCGAGAGATCATCATCGTGAGAGCAAGAAGAAGATGAAGAAGAAGACCAAGCAGAAGAAGAAGAAGAAGCAGTACAGAATACTTAGTAGACGGAAAAAGTAATCATGCTGCATAATCGTTTAAGTTATGACAACAGCAGAAACAGAAACAACAACAACAACGTAATTATAATAATAACAACAATTACACTAGCAACAACAACATCAGTGGTACCACCATCGAAATCAACTCCAGCTGCATTAACGGTTAAAATAAATTCGCATAATAAATCTCAGTGAACGATTGTGAGTCGTTTCGGAGAGCGGAGAGCAGGAGAGGGGCCGAGAGCGGGCTCTGAGGTCTTTCTGATGAGTTTTGCTAGATTTTGAAGCACAGAAACTATTAATATTAAATCTCTGCTGCAGCACTGGAGTTCTTTTCATTAGAATAACCTAGTCGACCTCTAAGTTTGCTGTGATCCCCCTCCCTCCCTTCTTTGCTCATTTAAGTTGTTGGTTGGGGGTTCCATCATTTCGCATGCGATCAGGAAGAACGAGCTTCGGTCTCATCTGCTTAAAGATGGGTTAAGTTGCTGGTACTCTTCAGGAACTCAGTACTGATGCCGAAGATGATGAGCACAAGAATAGGAGGATGAATAAGAAGAGGAAAACGAAGAAGAAGAAGAAGATTACTCGTCAGTTACAACAGGTTGTTTGCCAGCTGCAACCGAGTTAAGTTATCATGAACAAAAATGACCATAATTAGTATGCAGTCGATATCATTAAAGCGCGAAAAAAAACACAACAACAACAAATACAACAACACTGACAGTTACAACAACAACATTGGCTTGACTTAACTTAAGTTCGCTTGGTTTCCTTGAATTACAAAAGAAGGAGGAGGAGAGGAAGAAGAAGAAGCAGAAGAAGTATAAAGAGACGGCATCTAAAATGTATGCAAACCACGTTGCGCACGTTTCGGTGCCGCGTCTGTCGCCGTGTCTCGCGTCATCGAGACTTGAGTAAAATAAAATAAAATGTGATTGCAGTCACTTCAAAAAGAATCCCCTTCCCTCGAATCAACCCGACGACGCCACCGCAGCCGCTGCAGCCACGTCGATGCGATGCGTTGTTGTTGCAGCCTCCACACTTCGACGCATTCTGCGCTTCGACTCCTCGACGACGCACGCTTTTAAAGCTGCTGACGGCGAGTGCCAGCCAAGCAGTTTAACGCGTTTTCTAAGCGTTGAAGCAGAGAGCATTTTTTTTTTTGTAGACGCTAAAAATTCAGTATCTAAACAAACTTGTTTTCATTACAGCCACAATCAAAGAACCACAACGATAGAAACAACAACAACAACAACGAAAAAGCAGCAACAGAAAACACATGAAATGAAGAACAAGAAAATAAATCTATGTACATAGTGTATATAATGTAAAAAGGTAACCAAAGAACACAAAATAAATGAAAAACCGAAGCAAAACTAGAAAAAGAAACGAGTTTGTAGTATGTGTGTGTGTGTGTGTTAGCTGTTAATAAAACAACAACAACAACAACAACAGTGATATATACGAATATGTAAGAAAACATGAAACATGTTGGACTCGTTTAAGCCACAGTCGCAGTCGAGATCTTGTCTATCTGGCTGTTTATGTGCATTCCTCTGAGCCACGTTCGTGTGTGTGTGTTCATATACAAGTGTTTGTATGCATGTGTGTGTATATAGTCTCTATTCAACTGATTTCTACTGTGATTTCTCATTCTCCCTCCTAACAATCTTCTTTGCACGATCCTCTTTTTTTCGCTTGTTTTTCTCGATTGGAGAAACTTTTGCGGCTTCAACATTTCGATGTTGCTACAACTCTAGCAGCAAACAAGTTGTTCTCTCTCGCTCTCAACATTGTTGTTGCCATGCGCTCCTAAAAGCTGGCAATGTTGGAAAGCAAGGAAAAAGCAGGGTTGTTCAAGAAGCCGCCGCGGAACATTGAATGTATCTACGAAGTTCGCAGATACAAATGTATAGATACAAATGAAAAGCTGTTGAAAGAGAACAAGTTGTTGTAGTTACATTATTTATAGCAACATAGAGAGCAACATTTGAACATGTATACAGAAGCAACAAGTGTTGATTTAACCCTCATAGAGTCCTTTTTCATACAAAATAAATACTTTCTACTCTTTAATATTTTTGTGTCATATGAAATCTCTTGTTACATTCTATTTAAAAAGTTTTTCCCAATCGAAACTCATTTCTTCATCATCTGATAAAATCTTTACATATAATAATTAATTACTTACTGATAACTGTAAACTAGTTATAAGAATATCATTAATTAAAATAATTTTTGTAGTGATTTTAAAGCTCTTTTGTCACAATGTTTTTTGTGTTTTTGCAATTATTTGTTGAATGCGAGTGCTGCACAATGTTAAGGAAAATATTGTTGCTGCAACTTGAACCGTTATAACAGTTCGATAGCATCCATAAATTATAAGAGAGTCTCACCCCATGCGACTGAAATGAACCTCAGAGAGCGATGGCAGAGTATTTTGTAGTAACATGTTGCTTGCTGCTCTTTTAGCACCGGACGGCAAAAGAGCGAAACAGTAAACTTGCTATTGCAATCGCATGGAGTTGCACAAATCGCTCTCGTGGAGACACGAATGTATACGAAGCATCATTTCCCCTTTACGTTTAAGGGGATCCGGGTAAACCAATTTGAGTTAACGTAACGTCGTGTCAAGTCGGTTGCATTGCAATCTTTCTTCTCTCACGAGAGAGAGTAACTGGAACTTTTAGTATACATGCACGCTCGCAACCATTTAAAAAATCGTCGCTGTTTAGTTTAGCCTGAGATCTCAGTTGCAACGGTCTGATGTTGTGTTGTGGGCTTCATTGTGACGTGTGTATTTTTGCTTTTGACGTTTGTTTGCTGTGACGTCGCAGCAGCAACAGCGAAGAGGAAAAACGGTTTTTGCACTGCCAACATAAACAGAGTGCTAAGCTAGAAAACATTCAACAGAAAATACAATGGAAATATATTTTAAAATAGTGAAAGCAAGCATTTAATGCAAGTTAATGTGAAGTGTTAAGCAGATACCGCTAACAAACAAAGAAGAAAACATAATAATCAAAATCTAAATAAAATATTTAACTGTTGTACAAACTCCGTAAAACGAAGGCATTTATTTTTTCTCCATAAAATATAAGAAACGCTTATGTACTCGAAAGTTAACCGTATACATGTGTGTGTGTATGAAAGTACAGGTAACAAATAAGAACAACAAAAATAACAACAACAACAAGCAGAAATACTTAAGTACCTAGCCACTTACAAAGAAACCACTTTGAACTGTTTTACAGCGTCGTAGTTGTCGTTGTTGTTGTGTATGTTGTACCATGCCAGCTCAACTGCACAGCGTCATCATCTGCATCAGCGTCGGCTTCGGCTTCGTCAACGCGCGGCGCAGCATCATCAGTTCGTTGTAATTGTTGTTGTTTCTTAACGTCTTTCCTACCAATCTTCAACTTGTACACTACGCTTGAAAAGTTTGGTTTCTTACGTGTCTCCTGCTTATTTACTTGCAACACCAACGATCGTGTTTTCGACTCTGCCGTTCGTCTTCCGAACAAATCGGTCGTTCTGTCGCTGGCATTCGTTCGGTTTCTCTGTTTTAACGTGGATTTGGCGTCGCTAGTTACCTGTTAAACTGGTTTTTTTTCAAACCACAACAACAATAACACGGCGTTTGCGAGTGTAAAAAAAACCATACTGAGAGCAGCCTAGAAAAACAGTAAAATCAGTGATAAACACAGTGTAAAAGAGAATAAAAAAAAACCTACCTTCCCAAACAACTCTGTCGACGTCGCCATCGTCTTCTTCTTGGAAACCTTTTTAAAGCCCTGAATTTTTTCTTTCCATTTCCTTGAGTACTGCTGTTGTTGTTGTGCGCGCATTTTAAACAACAACAACAACAAGTAGTAATAACTACTTACCTTTTGTCTACCTGCATTTTCTTGGTCTTCTTCCCCTCTGTGACTTAACTGCTCTCGCTTGGGTCGCGCAACGTTAACGTTAACACGGACGGACCACGAAGAAGTGAAGCAAAAGAAGTGGCTTAAAGAAAGAAAGAAAGAGTAAAAAAAGTCATCCACATACGTTTTACTTCTTGGAAGCCAAGTTAAGAAAGAAGACTGGGATTGAGTGTGCCACAAGAAAGGGTTCGGCGTTGGCTGCCATTTTGTTGCAATGTGGTTTCAAGACAAATCGAAATAAATTGAGAACAAAAACAAAATGTGGCAACTGATTTTTGTTTCATTGTTTTTTAGGGCAAAATGTAGCCGAAATGGAATCAAATAACTGCTAAAAGAGAACGAGTGATAGAAAGAGAGGGAGAGTGTGAGAGTGATTAAATCCCCATAAAAACAAAATATTTTCAAATTGTGCAACTTGGACCAAAGTACGTTAAAAGACTTGCTGTCATATTTGACAGTTATCTCTGATTCATTCTTCAACTTACATTCCAAACACACCCACACATGCACACATACACAGCAAGCATCTTCAGCATAGGATTTAAAATGGATATCATTTGGACATGTTTTCTATTCGGTAAGTATTGAGACCAGCATATAATAAAATTGACCCTCATAATTCAACACTTGAGAAATTTCTGTAAAAAGCATTTTAAATAATTAACAAAAATTACCATACCAGAAATTAAACTGTTCTTCGACATGTTAAGTGGGTAATGGAACCACAATCCATTAAAAGACTACTATAATATCACTCTACAATCTCAAAACCCTGCATTAACCCTTCGATTCCTTGACACAAATGATCCATGATTAAATATATTATGGATATCCAATGGTTTCTATATACTTTTGTATCTGTGGATAGACACAAGTAGAAGATCTCTAAAGATACCCAGATCCAAGATTATTTCTCCATCATGTTCCTTATTATTATAGTATCATTAGTAGAATTGTTGCGTCCTCCTCAAACCCCATTCTTTGTGGCTTTAATGTCTTATTTCCCCAACTAAACTAACCACTATTATCCCCAATTTAATGGTATTAAGATAAAAATCTTAGTTGCGAGTATTTCGTATAACTTTTGCCTCTCCTTCTTTCTTCCTTCATTCTTTCGTAGCAGATTATCCAATAAAGTAAAAGTTATAGTTATTTAATGGAGTCTGTACATTGTTTGAGTATTGAGTTACTCGCACCGAAGACATTCCATGAATTATTTATATTTTGACACTTTAATAGTTCGTATTTGTTAAGTTTCCAAAAAATAGTAGTACAAAATAATATCTTAACTATGATCAATTCCACTCTGGAGAACTCCATATTAAATACACATTACAAAATAATATGTTTTGCTTCGTAATAACACTAATATAACAAATAGTTTCCAAGTAGTTACTAATAGCAATTAGAAAGACATTAACTACAAAATTGTTTGGTTATAATTCAGTCGAATAACTTAAGTATTCACCTATGTTATTAACCAAATTTCAGGGAATCCGTAACCCGAACTAAAGATGTTAATCATGATGAATGAAATTAAGAAAAGGAAACCAGCCGATGGCCCACTCTACATTTTATATTATATGATCGACATGATAGAAATCTTTTATTTTTTTAAATATAAACTTCTATTTATTTCATGTTTATTGATTCGTGTTACATTAGTAATCGATTTTCATTTGAATTGACAGCTTTAATTGACTCACCTTTCATCTTCTGTTTGTTTTTGTATTTGTTTATTCTTCTCTTCAAATCTTATCTGAATTGATTACCTAAAATTATGGCTTAATTGTGTGTGTGTACTTTCTTCAAATAAACTTTTCTCTGTTCCTTGAAAAACTGTGTATAAAAAATCCTTACTCACATGTAATTTATAGTTATTTGGTTAAAACAGAGCTCGTTAGTGTCAGTATTTCAAACAAATCAAATCAACAACGATACACATGACTTGCTTCTTCTGTGTGTGTGTGTGTGTTTCTTTTTTCCTTTTTCTACATTCTTCTTTTCTCGCTTTTTTTATTTCCTGTTGACTTGTTATATTTTTATTTATTATGTCTGTATACACATATTATTAATGTTTTTGCTGGTGTTGTACATTTTGTGCTTGTAACTGGTCATAATAACATCATAACCATTACCACAATCACCCTCATCAACATTCCACCACCCTCGCATCAACGTCATAGCATGGAAAACACACTACTAACAAGAACAACAACAACAAAAACACAGCAACAACACAACAACAACTGTGAAAATAACTATACTAAAACGCTGAATCCTAGCAATAGACATAAAAACAATACACATAACAGCAACACCAACAAAAACAACATCCATGAAGTGTTAAGCATATATTTTAGTCTGAAGTATATTAAAATATCCGTGAATTATGAGCCTACGAACAACATGTCGACAAACAGACGGACATACTTATAAACAGACATACTAACAGGAGCTTAAATCTAACCAACATATGCACATGTACACACACTCACACACAGACATATGGATTTACCGTATATAATCCATGCAAATGGGCCACTTTTTTTGGTGTTTGTAAATTTAAATGAAAGGATGAATATTCCTTAGAATCGTTCAATCGTATACAATCAGGTAAAATTATAATAATAAAGCACAAACTGTGGATAATAGTTTATACAGTATTAAAGGATGATAAAGTATTAATACTACTTCAGCCATAACATACGAGGTTCCTATTCAAAATTGGTAATCGACAAGTTATCTTCATCAATTCTCATATCTTTTCATCATCGAATAAGAATCACCCTAAAATGTCTTTTAAAATTGATTCTAAAATTTGTTTTTCATTATATTTCTTAGTTTTCAATTGTATATCTTAAATAATTCCATACAATTCAGTTCTTTTTATACACTTGTTTGGAAATATTTCGCATTTCTAAACAAGAATATCGAATAATAATCTTTTAATGGCACTGAGTTGAGCAAAGCAAGCAAATTGACTCGCTAATGCAATCAAGCGTGTTTATTTATTCAGTTTGTGGAACTGTCGATCCGACTGGTTGTTTATAAGCAGCTGTATAAATACAGTACGTGGCTGTATGCGTGAGCAGACGTAAAATATTCCAGCCAACTAAAATACTCAGATACAACCTTATACACCCACATCTATTAGTATAGAAAACGAGAATAATGAATGCAAGTCGACTCGTTGGCCAGTTTATAGTGAAGTTTATGGAAGAAATTAAAATTCTACATGATTTTTGAATGCTTCATTGAGGCCATCGTAGTTCGGAGTTTCTAAAATACGCATTCTTTAGCGGATTTGTTTAGATTCCGAAATTCCAAAACGTTTTAACATCTTTTTTTAAAGAATGTACTCATATTAAGAAATATACTCATAGTAAAAACGAAAAGATTTCCATTGAGTATACTTTAAAGTTTAATGTACGATCTGCATATACTATTTTAGTTCACTATTATTAAATGGGTACCATTACATTCCCTTCGTTCAAGACACCATCTAGATGAGGATTAAATTTGTTTTTGAATGATGAAAATTAAAGAAACATAGCAAGAAAAAATACTCAATTGAACAGGTTCAAAAAGTCAAGTAATGCTTCCAGTCTCCAGTAAAGCAACCCCAGAAAATGTGTTCCTCTATTAAATGGTTAACTTAACCTTCGGATCAAAAACTTATTTCTTATTCGCTTCTTTGAATTAACAAAACATAAGCAAAAGAAAAGAACAAACAAGCATAACATGGAGGAATAACAAACACAACAACAACAACAAAACAACACACATATATATCGTATATACATATACATACATACATACATACATACATACATACATACATACATACATACATACATATATTCATGAAGGAAGCATCTAATTAAACACAACCTCATCGTGGTTGATTAATTAAAATGCAACTTCAAGAAGAAGAATTAATTTAAATAAGTATTTGAAACTTCATTGTAACTTCAAGAAACTTAGATATATACCAATTCAAATACAATAAATACGAGAGAAATATACAAATTGAAATACAATAGATATGAAAGAAAATATAGCATAAATCTTTAAGTAAAAAATTTATTAACTAAATAACTTATACAATTGAATGAGTTCTTTTCACTGATTCAATTCAAAGACAACCTTTTATTCGAAGTAAAGATTCCATTAAATGCAAAAACTATATTCCAATCACGTTACAGTTTTTGTATTATTATTATTATTGCTGTCAAACAGTAGCAAAGCGGGTAGTAAATAACAACAACAACAACTGAATGGACAACAACCGCAAATACAATAACTCAACTAATCGTGAAAGAATTCAAAATGATTTTATTCCATTTTAGATACGACCGAGTACAAAGTGATAAAATGGATTAAATTTATTTTTACTTAATAAATAAAAAGCGCCATCGAATTATCGAGTGGAGTAGACGACTGTATTGTGTGTCTGAGTGTTGGTATATGTGGGTGCGTATATCCATGTAAAAACTGGAAACAAAAAATTGTAAGATAAACTGCAAAACTCTTTGATTTGTTTAAGTGTCTGTGCAATACTCAAAAAATAACCACTAAAAGCAAGGAAGAAAGAAAGAAAGAAAGAAGAATGTTAACGAAAGTCAAATTCGTAAATTTGTATGCGAAGCTTGTGGCTAAAATGTTTGTGGTCAAAACACACTGATTGCTTTTCAGGCGGCAGGAAAGGCGACAGCAAAACAACTCGAGCTGTTGTGTGCCTGCTGCTGCTTCAGCCTTCGGTCTTGGCCACTACCATGAACAGGCCAACACCATCGGGCAACAACTCAACTTGGCTCAGACAGGAACATGGCCCCCTCTAAAGAGTGTAGAGTGCATTTTACTGTACTGTACTTCATGTTGAGTACTTAGTATTGAATGTTGTTATTCTTGTTTTTGTTACTTTTTGTATTTCTTTTTCCTTTCTTTTTCCTATTCGTAACCAGTTACTGCTTTGTTTTTGTCCTCTTGTTTGTCATCAACATAAATTCTTGTCTCATAAATTTTCTTTTCTTTATTTTTTTATTATGTTTCTTTTCTTGCTTGAATTTTGATGAATTTTTTCCTGGACTTTGATTTGTTGAATTGGCTCACACTTTTTGGCCACAACTTTTGTAAATACAACAAGAAGAAAAGGCGATCGAAATTGTATTTTAATTAATGATAAAATATACATGAAACGATGATGAATCTTAAGTTTCTATTCTTTGAACTCAGGACATTCAACTCGAACATTTCGTTGCTTTATTGGAATTATTTTCAATACAATTAAGATGAATAAATAATGAATGTCCTGTGAGTGAATATTCATATCTATTAACTGCATTTACGCGTATATTTCACATCGAGTTCCCCTACCAAGTGTTTAATTGAATATTTCAAGTGTTAATTCATTTTTAATGTTCCCCCATTTGTTGAAAATACATGAATTCATTAATTAATAATTGCTGTTGTGTGTGGCTTGAATTATTGCCCCCTCCCCTCAAATCTAAAAGCATTTTTTGTGAGTTTCTATATCATGTTTAACATGGTTGTATCTACGATATCTATACTATGTATTATATACTATATACACATCTTTATTTATATCATTCATTCATTCATTTCAGTTATTTTGATGTACATTTTATTCGAATTCTGTGACACATCGTCTTTAATTTTCATGTGAATCAACAAAACATTTAATTTTTATTGCTTTTTCTCATGTTTTTAACAGTTTGAATTCAATTTCTTCGAGTATTTCACTTAAATATGGATCTATATTGTATTTCATTGTATTCATTATTCGTAAACATACCAAAAAATTATGTTTTAATTATAATAAAAGTTTAGAGATAAAAAAATATTGAAAAATAACATAAAATTAAAGAAAGAAAGAAGGAATCATAATTCATGCAAAACGAAGAAAAAATAATAAAAACACGTGTTCATGAATAGAAACCCAGACAAAATAAACTCTTAATGAAAATCATTTCATCTCCACAAAAATTTTCCCTCACTTTTAAATATATTCTGAAAAAGAAAATCCGGAAAAGAACTCCACATAAATT